>OZ030391.1:17339538-17939538 GCA_964023965.1 Melinopterus prodromus
TTCTGACAGAAACAAACACTTTTGACAGCGTACCGTCAGAGTGACGTAAGTTATATTTGTATTTGGTGTTTTGCCGAGGTAAAAATTTCTACCAGTTTTGATTTCGCTCGGATCTTGGTGCGCCTCTACTAGATATGTGTAGTTCCTAGTTGTATAAAATTTATTGTAGGCTACCACTACGTGTTATGTAAGTACGTTATCCAACAATCGTTATATCAATTTGCCGCAGTGGTTTTGCGTAAATTCTATAATTGCGCTCTGATAAAACATCAATAACTACTTTCCTGTTCTTACTAATTACAGTCATTCGTGATGATGACAAGTAGTTATAAATAAGCCACAACCTGTGCTTCAATAAATATGAGTGTTATTCGAATATCTGTGCATGCCAACTACAATTATATAGAAATTATTTCCTGTGAAGGTTTTTCGTGCAATTATTCTCGATTCAGTCTCGTTTCAACTATTTCCAGGATAACTGAACAATGAATACACGATGACAATATAAGATTAATAGCGGACTGCTGCGCTACTTCAAGATGGAAAAGAAGAAGAGTCCCATGTCCAGTAAGATCGGAAAACTCAAAACAAACATCGTTGTTAATACAAGTGATTCGGAAGCCAGCGCTGACACGAATAGTTTAAGTGCGGAAAGCGCAAATACGGAGCAACCGGCACAACAAGCTCCAAAACCACCTACCAGGAAGAAAACACACCGTAGGAACTCCGAATGGGAAATCATGGAAGGCTTGAAAGACGGGCAGAAGTGCGAGAAGAAACCCCCAAAATATAGCGGCTACCTGCATAAGAAACGGAAATGGCCCTTAAAAGGATGGCATAAGGTACACACCATTTTTTTATCGTTATCATTATTTATCATTATTATATCACTATTCTACGCTTATATAAAGCAATTAGACAAGTAAAAAAAATTATAGGTTATGTTTCAAGGTGAACTGTCACGTTGACAGATGTCATATTTGGTTATGTTTTCTTAACCTGACACTGAATTAGCAAGAATTATGTTATCTGTAAATATTTGATCAAATATTGGATAAATATGTATGATTAAGAATTAATATTTAATTAAGATTACTTGGGTCAAAGAATTGAACAACACTGAGAGATAATTTAATCATAAACTTTTGACCTAAGTGAGTAGCATTTCCGCAGTATTAGGTAACTTTTTATGTATGCAGATAAGGATAAACCAAAAAAATCGCGTACGGATAAACAAATAATCCATATTCAAATGTTTATTTAGTGATCATTATCGTAAAGTAAATACTGCTAAAAATATCGGACACGTAATAAAAATTACTATATGTGTGGTAATTATTCACAGTACACGTTTACAAATTGTAGTAATTGTTCATTTTTTACCTGTGCAATTGCTTGAATAAAAATGGTGTTAATAGTGTCGTATTTATACTTTTTAGTTTTTATCAATAATTCTACATTTAAGTAAATTTTATGATTTCCAAGTACTAGTGGTATTTATACAAACCTACCTTGAGAATGTGTTTTTTATGGAAAAATACAAGTAAAATAAATTGTATGTCACCACAAATACATTTATCTGTTTCTATGTATAGTACGAACTTGTTAAAAATTTGTAGTTACCACTAATTATCTACATATTCTGTCATTGTTTTACATGTTTGCAAACGTTTATATATGTAAACTCCTTATATGTATGATGACATCATACTTAGAATGAATCAGAATTGATGCAATATTGTATTTTTTTTGTATTTCAATTAAGGTATGAACATTATGAATAAATTGCTTATTTGTTTTAAAGTCTGTTATTATGCTGTTTATGAAAAAGGATAGCAGTCATGTTGTAATGCATTGATAACAATGGAACTACATACTTAGTATGCATTCTTTTGCATTTCTGTGTCTATATTATGTATTGCAAAAAATAATATTTCAAAAAATTATTCACGTTATGTTTAGAAACTTTTTATCTAAAAAAAAACATGTAGGTAGCTTTTAATAAAAGCACATCACCAGTATTCATCACCTGGTAATGTTTGAAAATAGAACACTTTATTCATTCTAAAAATATTTATGCTATTGCTTTTCCTTCAATATTATTTTTGTATTGACCTCTCTAATTTAAATGTGTATCTTTTAGCATAGTACAAAAAAGGGAAAAAAATATTTTAATTTAATTTTAGTTTTTTTGCGCATCATGTGGGAATATTGATTGGGCAAACTGATTCATTTCAATATGATTATTTTCTTGTGAGGTTGACTCTTAACTTAAAATTGTAGGGTCACATAAAAAGCATGCTGTAATACTTGAGTAACCCACAGTTTGTTGCTATGGAAACCACTATTGAAACAAAATCAAATATTTAGGAATATTCAAATATTTACAATGTCTGTGTATACGAGGAGGAACTTTAATTGTTTTTATTATTTATGAAACAAGACAAAATATGAAAGGTTCACAATGTTTATAATTGTTTCAACCTTGTGTCTGAACCTGTAAATTATATGAACGTAGTTAATGGCAGAGTTAATGGTAACTGCAACTTGATTGTAGAAAATTGTGACTATTAACGCAATTTAAACTCATAGTTACGCAATTAAAAAAATCAAAAAATTATCTATTTTAATAATAGAAAAGTATTTTCCAATGTTTATTTTAAAATTTTACGATTGCTATAAAAATGTGTGACATTGTAGAGCTTATGCAAAACTTATATGAAAAAGGGTAACTGATTATTATTTCTTACTTTATTTACACACTGTATAATCCATTTTCTTTAGACACAAATAGTTATGTTTTATTTATGGGTTAGAAATTACTCATATAATATATGGTCATATTATGGTCGTAAATTTGTGTTTAGAGAGTCACCAACAAAAAATTTTAATTAAAGGTATGATTAAACGTATGATTGATATGTCCCCTATAAAAATGCTATTAATTACTAAATTTAATTGTTTTATTATATGGATGTTTCTAACATAAGACATGGGGATCAACATTTTGATACTTGGTAAATGTGAGGCCTATGGTAATTTTTCATCATATTTGACAACAGAAAATGAATTAAAAAATGTTTTTCTTCTTATTATAGAATTAACCACAGCATTAATATATTCTAAAAACAAATATGAAAAAAGTGACACCTATTATCATTCCTTACTTTATTTACACACAATTCATTTTAAAAATGCCTTGGCCTCAATTTATAATTTATTTCTAGAAAAGACAAATGGTTTTTGTTTTATTTATGGACAATAATAGAACATGGTAATTTTAATTTAACGAATGACTAACAAAACATTGTTTATTAATGATTAAACGTATGATTTATTATGTAGCCCATAAAAATATTATTAATTACTGAATTTATTTTTTTATTATATAACATAAATATTATATTTTGTTAAAGATAGTTTGTCTACGTAATAGAATATGTTATTAAACATCACACTTTGCACTAATACCAGTAAACAAATATGTATTTGGTTTGGTCGCAAAGATGGAGTGTTTAAAATGTCTGTTAGGAAAAACAAGCTTATTAAAAACTCCCCAAAAAACAGTTAAAACCGGGTATCGAATGTTTGCAGACAGAATCAATATAATTAAACACTAAAACATATTTATACATATTTTATTTCTTAAATGCTTTTGTACTATAAAAATATAAGAAAAACTGATTATACCTACTCCATGCAAAACAAAATACTTAAATTAAAAATAAACTAAAATTAAGAAAGAAAAAAATTTTAAAAACATCAAATGTACTGTAAACTATTATTTTTACGATCCTGTAATATTGTTTTTATTCTAGGTATAAAGAAAATAAAACATAAAAAAGTCATCTAACTTCAAAAAATTATTTGGTCTATCTACCACTAGTTTATTTTTCAAAACACCTGTGAATTGAGTTTTTTCACAAGCACTGCTTTTTTAATCAAATAGCTCATTATTTTTACATATTAATTCCAGTATATAAACCGATTACTTTATTATTTTTTTAAAATTTAATTTAAAAACCAATTTTTATTTAAAAATCTGTTTTTAAATGGCTGACAAACCCTAGTATACGTTGTAATTTTGTATATCGATTTTGTATACTTCATTTACATACATAGTTTACCACACAAAATAAAAAAGTTATAGATAATAAAGAAATTGTTGATTGGACTATGAAATAATTATTATCAAAAATTAATATACTGTATTTATTGGAACAAGGTTAAAATAAATTGGGGAGTAAAAAATAATCAGAAAACGTACACTAAAGTAACAAGTTTGCTTTTTTCTGAACAGATATAATCATACTGGTAACTGGTAAAAATAGAAGAGATGGTAAGTTACAATTAGTAACCAAGCACCTATAAAATTTTATTAATAACAAAATATTTTTGGATCCTGAATAGTTAAACCTTGCGATTAAAAAGAAATACTATAGAACCCATTTTGTTTATTTTATTGTTAACACCAAACTATTGCATATTGCAGAGGTATTTTGTGCTGGACGAAGGCATCCTTGTATATGGCAAAGGCCCCACTGAGATCAGCAAGGGAAAAATTCACGGATCGGTTGACATTGGTCTCTCTGTAATATCTAGTAAAGTGAAAAGACGTCGTCTTGATATTGACGCTGAAGAATTCATATACCACCTCAAAGCAAAGACGGAGGAAACATTTCTGGCGTGGGTACAACAGCTGACTTCCCACAGACTGTATAGACAGCATGTTCTATCATACGGAAAAGGATACAGTAATGCCAACACAGATGAAAGAAGTATAATTACGCAAAATAATTTTTTTTTGGAAATTTTTTATTTATTTTATTTTTTAGAGTTGCCGTTAACTCCGGAGATTGCGAGCAGGGATGGTAGTTTGACGAGAGGCATGAAACCGATCGGAAGTATGCGATTGACAACTTGGCTGCACGATTCTGGTGCCGTTGTTGACCAAATTCAGAGGGATCTAGCTTTTGTTGAGGTTAATTTGGCACAGCTGAAAAGGTTTTGGGAAAGCATCGAAGCGCCAGTCACGTTTTGCGGTTATGGTGCTGAAACCGAAGTAAGTTTTCATTTTGTTGATATAAAGAAAATCAAAATATTGTTGTTTGTCCAGAAAAGCTCCCAGAATATAGAACGTTTCTTTATTATGCGCTTCTCAGAAAATATTAAAAAGTTCGTTTTCTGACACTATTGTCGATTTTTGGGTCAGCTCAAATAATAACTTAGTCTTTGAAGAGGCATTTCTTCTCCATCAAATGCGGAAACAAAACTGTAATGTACTGTGTTTGCAAAATCATGTGCTGGACCACTTCACAGAGTTGTCATATGGTCCTCGAATATCGAGTCCTATATGAATATCGAGATCTTTTATCAGCAACTAGCGACTCACATTAGTCATGAGGGACGATGACACCATCCCACTATGTTACTTAATAACATAATTACAACCATTACGTCTCCATGCATAGCAAAGAATGCTGATCTGGAATTTAGTAATAAAAAAGAGTTCTAATGATAGTACAACACATAAACACTTTCCCTATGGTGTTTCTTAAGTTACCATCATACAGCATTCTATAACTCTATGTTCCCTACAAACACTACCAAAAATGTTTTTCTTTAAAAAAAGCAGATCAAATATGACACCACTTGAATAACTTTTCTCCTTATTATAAATCACACTGTGTATATTATATAAATAATATAGGTTACTAATATGGTGACATACAGGTGGGATGTTAATTTTAAATAAATCAAAAATTACAGTCACTACCTGGATTTGAACCGGGTACCTTTGCGTTTCTAGCACAATGCTCTCCCATCTGCACTACTGAGGCCTATGGCTTATTATTAACCTATAATATTACTTTGACGAAGTGTGTAGTTAAACATTTTTATTTATATAAATAATTTTATAATAATACGAGCATTTTCAAATTAATAAGAACAATGCATAATCTTACAACAATAAATACAACAACAAAATCCACATAAATAAACCAGTACAGGGTGATTCATAAGTCGAGACAAAAATGAAACAGAAATTGTTCTCGCTCTTGGTAACTTGCATGAAATAAAAACATAAAATGCATCAATTTCTAGTTTCTGTGTGCAATTTTTTAGTCTCTTGGGGAAGGCATGTCCCCAAACGTGAAGAAGGGCAAAAAATTCGGCCTGAGGAAGAAAAAGTCCACGAAAGGGGGAAGCGTGGACTTAACCATGACTTTTAATAAGTCTATGGTGATAGATGTTGACAATATATCTCCTCTTTCGGTAAGTTACCAATATCTCGCAATTTGATGATTCTAACCTCAAACTATATAATCCATGTCCTCGCTTCCCATAGTATTGTAACTTTCTCTGTAAGAGCCTGTACCATCCAAATACCTCTCTTCGCCTGTTTCCAAAATTAGGATGACTTCTAATTCCTATTTGAGATCTGTTGAACACTCCTAAGTACTATTCTGATGATATCCTTCTCTTTTTTCAGATATTTTAACATATATAGTCTATGTTGTATAACACGTAAATTAAAAAAATAACTTACTTCTACATATATTTCAGAATAACTCAAACACCGGCCCTGCGTTTCCTATGGCCGGCGCCAGTATTAACAACACGCATCCTTCGAATGCGAACATCACAACGCAGTCGCTGAGCCTGCCGAATGACCAGCAATTCTGCTACGATCGGGCGTCCTGCGGGGCACCAGACCACCAAAATCGTGGCGACTTCATCATCTTAGCGAAAAACGGTTAGAAAATATTTTAAAATGAAGTTTGTTAAAGGGAGTGATTTAGGCCTGCATTATTTAGATAGGTATATCCATTAAAATACATACGTTGTGTATTAGATTTAATATTTTAAGCATTAATATAGTATGTACATAATATGTACAAAAAGTTATAATGAGTAATATTTTATTCATATTGTGCCCTAAAATGAATAACTTGTGCATTAAAATAATAAATATTGATCAGTAACTGCATATCAAAATTAATACTGATCTGATTTTGACAATTCGTATGTTAATGATATTCGAACTTATTAATTAATTAGTTTAATAAAAGTGTCTAGCTTGTCCTAAACCAAAAATGCAAATATTAGAATGTAAGTATTTGCTTGCATATACCAAAACTTACCAAAACTATTGAAACACTGAAGAGTCAAGTACCTTTATGTTGAAAGCTATGCAAAAATGTTGTTTGCAAAAACTATTTGGATATATTAGACGTCTTTATAACAGTAAAGTACCTTCATCTTCAAAGCTATGTCAAAATATAATTTGACAAAGTATTATAAAATATTCGAAGGCAATAAATATGAAATTATAGTCACCTCAAGTTTTTATAGTATTTATGTAATGACGAAGAAGATTATTATTTTGTATTTAATATTCTCAAGTATTACAAACACTGTTTTCAAAGAAAAAGTCTTTTACAATAAAGGTACTTTACTCCTAAGAATTTATCATAGTTTTAATAACACCCTGTACATGCAAGCAGATAATTTTAGCCAGATACATTTATGAAGAATAGATATTTTTTCAATGAATGAGAATTTTTCAACTGTTTATTATATTTTTGTATTACAAATTTATTTGTTTAAGAGTACAAATATATTATGAAAGGAACACAATATTTTTCAATGTTCAAGTTATATTTTGCAATGCTCAAATATTTGTTGTATTGGTCAAATATTTTGTCAAATGCTTACAATAAATGCACGTTTTATTTTATTTATTGCGCATGTAATTTGTTCTGTTTGTTAAATAAATATTTTTTTTATTTCAGTTATGACGACTTTACGGGGTGTTGCAGCTACTTTAGGTACTGAACGTGATAGGTTAAAGGGTGCGATCGAATTGGAGTCGAGTGTGCAAAGTATGTCGCTGGGAGTAAGTCCGGCAGTCGTGGCAGGGTTGAAGGCGAGTTTGCAGCAAGCTTTGCAGCAGAATACAGATCTGAAGAGTCGTCTGTTAAAGGTTCACGATGTTTCCGATCTACACGACGTGTCGCTGTTGGATCCTCTGTCCGAAACTGTAAGATTTGTTTTAGATTATTTTGTACACTGCTGGCCAGAAATGATGGCACAAGTTTTAATAAGTCGTGTTTTTTACAAAAAAGCACGTTGCTAATTGAAAACATACCATATTTGTATAACAGAATGTTTTAATCTAAGAAAGTTATGTTGCGTTTTTATTTATGGTTGTATAATTGGTAGAGTTTCTGATAATATTTTGTTACTTTATTATGAAATTGAAGCTGAATCAAAATTAGTACTTAATGAGATTTGTTTTAATCAAAGAGAACAGTACCTATTGATTTTACTTAGATAGTTTTGAAATTTTATTGTTTCCTGAAAATCAATAGAGCAAATAGAGAAATTTTTTATGAGATATGTTGATATTAATCTTTTTAAAGAATGATGAAATTCGTTAATAAATTACGATTACTATTATAAACATTGCAGACACGAGAAGTCCAAACCCAATTAGTTAACTGTATTTGGGTTAAGTTAAAGATGATGGCTTAAAGCGAAACTTTAAGTTATTTTTTTTTTGATTCTCATTCAACAATTGTTTTTCTGAAGATTTTAGTCAATGTTACCATTTCTTTGGGATTATGAAAATAAAATCAATTTTTTTTATTAAATCAAAATTATGACAGTTTGCTTTGACCTGGTGGATGGGTCCGATTTTGGCTGTTTATACTTGACGTAAAAGAATTCATCTTTAAATGAATTATTTTGAGACAAATTAGTAGCAGATATGTTTCCGTAATAATTTGTCAATGTTTTTTTACTAGATATAATCGATTTGTCTTTATATTCTTCTTTTGAATATCAGTTTTATGTGAAAAATGGATAGCTGAGATGTGTAAAAACACTAAAAAATTATCTAAAGTCTACAAACCGATCGAATGTGTATTGTTAAAAAACTGACAACAACTTAACTGACGTTTGACTGAAAATAGCTACAGTAGAGCGTCGATAATCCGAACTAATTGGGACCGAAGGTGATTCGGATTATCAAATTATTTGGATTACCAAATATTGCAGCTAAATAGTAGTAAATACGATTTTTGGATCCAAGATATAAAAGAAAAGCAACAATTTTCTGTAAACAGAAATGGACAAAAATGGCTTTTCCCTTTGTTTCTCAGTGATTTATTTTATTACTTTTTCTTTTTGGGCGTTCGGATTAGCGAACGTTCGTGTTACAGATGTTCGGATTGTCGACGCTCTACTGTATTTTCACTAAATCGTCAGTTAAGACATCCGATTAGTTTCCTGAGCTTAGGATTTGTTCAGCATATATTATGCAACTTGTTTGACACGTAGTAGTGGAGACTTGACCTTGAAAAGTGACATATAGTCCCTCTGCCCGAAAGAAGTTAGGTATACAGGTTGGTGCATAATAAAATAAAACAGACTGGTGACAATGCAACAAAATCCACACCAAATTCCTTGTTTTAAAACAACAAGAAATTCAAACAACCTAATTGTTTGCTTTAAAATGTCTGTCAAACATATTAGGTTATGTTTACATTTCTTCTTCTTTAAACACAGGGATTTGTTTTCTGATTAGAATAATTATTTTATTATGCACCAACTTGAGCACGTAAATTCTCTTGGGCAGTGGTCCAATATGTTACTTTTCAAAGTCAAGCCTCCGCTAATAAACCTAAACACATTTCTGCGGATTCTCAACTGTTGCGTTTGCTGAACGCAGCCAATGCCTTGTATTGCTAGCAACTGTATGACTTGCGTTTGACAGTTGTCATCTTAATTGACGTCTGTCATTGTGGCATCGCGTCTTTGTTCTTGTCAAATTTTGTGTATCGTCCCGTAGTTTGTAAGAGGATGCTTTTACTAAGCGCCTTACAATAGAAGAATAGTTTGCTGCGTCCATCGTTGGGTCCCCTTTTCTTGTCCCAAGCGTTCCACTTACTCATTACAATCATTCATGAAGCTACATACCCCGGACGGCCAGTTGAAAAAAATTTTATACATACGTCATTGGAATTAACAGTTAAGTGTAAGCCCTTTATTACTTATTGACTGTTTTAAATTTTTTGTTGGTTATCACAGTATAATGGAAATAAGCAAACATCAAATTTAACTGATTTAAGATGATGCTAAAGGTGAAAGAAGAGGACAACAAAGACAACAAAGACAAACAAAATGTGAAATTTATTATACCAGTTAGTTTAATAATGAAATTGTTGATCGAATCTGTAAGGAAAAGGAAAATAACGAAACTACAAATTTGGAAGCTCATTTTCAAATATCTAATGATAAATTAGAAACATGACAAAATAATAGACAGATCGTAAAGAATAAAAACAGAAGCATGAGTTTACTGGAAGTAAAATTGCTCAAAAGACATACATTTTAGCATAAACAACAAGCGCAGAAACAAAGCTGCCAAAATACAAGTCGAATGCTTCTGATTTAAATACATTTATATGACTTACTATAAAGCCTCTCATAGGTCATTTACGCCCTATTTTTTTATGGTCTTAATACTCGGAAAAATCATTTATACACTGTGGACAACAATATTGAAAAACAGACGTAATAAATTACAAATGATAATCCGAAATTTTGCAACTTATTATGTACAGTGGCAAAAGCAAGATATGGCGATATGAAAACCCTACCTAACAAATTTTGATTCGACCTCTTGCACAGCAATTCTTTGTATTCCAGAGAATATTCAAGAATAAAACACGTCAAAATTTATTACTGTGTAACAAATCCCATATGTAATTACAAGGGCGAAGTGATAGTAGCTTTAATCAAAAAACCGTCCTTGTAAATATATCGATATTTTCTTACAACTATATCAACAACTTTTAACTATATCACCACAAACAGTAGAAGTCATAGTTTTATCTGTACGTGGGGGCTTCTGTGGCCTTGATTTGCTTGAGTTGTTTTGACATAATTATGTAATTACGTAATTTTGACGTAAAACAGAGGTATACTACCGTGCTAAGCAAAAAAGTTGTATCTACATTTTTTAAAAGTTGTAAATATTGTGTATAAGAATCTGTTGTTTTTACTTAGCATAGGTATAGAAGCGTTCTAGTATGCCTACGTTCTTCGATATTTTAGCTTTAATAGATCAACGAGAAATCATATTACATCTTTTGAGTTTGTCGGAAAAATTAAAATGCTAACAAATGTGCAGATGGTCGTATCTTGCATAGCACGGCAGTATATTTTATTCTTGAATAAAATTGATGTTTGTTATTGTCATACATAACTAAAAAACAAACCACAGATTTTTTTAATTAATAAATTCTGTTTTCAATTTACTCACTTCAAATATTGTTTATCAAAAGAATGTATTTTCTCAGTTTCTCAGAGGTGGCAGTACCAATTCCAATTCTCTCTTTCACAATTATGTATGTCAACAAACTTTCTTTTGTGACTATAGACAAAAATGTTACATTTTCATTCTTATGTCTTTGTCTTTTCCTACTGGTTACTATTATTTTGTATTAAATTGGAATTGAATATGGAATTTGGATGGGTTTATGTGTCAATATTTGATTTATTATAAAGCAAGTTTATGGTAAATGTTTGATCAATAATCGTTTTTAGTTATATTGATGCAATAACCTCACCTTGCCTTATTTAATTCGTCAACTTTACAAATGAGCAAACGGTTTAATCTATTGGTTTATTTTTTCGGCAGAATCGGCCGTTCAACAACTCGCACAGCTACAGTTCGTCGTGCATGAGCGGCAGCGAGTTCTTTGACGCGGAGGAAGCTCCGGAAACGTCCGCCAAAGTGTGGTACAGCGACGGCGCCGACGACCTAGAGGCGGAGATCAGGACGCGCGGTTCTGACAGTAGCAGCGAGGCGGGTTCGTTGTCGAGCGGCGAGGGAAGCATAAGCTCCGAGTCGGATCTTGGCGCCGAATTCAACCCGGTGAACGGCCTGTCCGAGATCGAAGGTAATCCACGAGCGTCGTGGCGGAGTGATGGTAGTAATTGTTGCTTATGTACTCACCGGCTGCTGTCATTTAGCTTCGCAGCTAATTATGGTCGGCCACACATCCTCCATCATACCTCCGTTCAGTAAGAAAAGTCCCTTTCCCAAATCGTCCAGTCTATTCTTTAAGCGTAAGTATTTCCCTTTCCCCTTCATATTTCAGCATTTTATTTTTTAGGTTATAACATATTTATTATATTTGATTTATTATTAACTTATTTATTATTTATTAATTTATTAATTAACAGTACAAATTATACTTATAACAAATGCGTAAAACTCCAGTTCTAACTAAGCCAGAAGCTGTTACAAAACTTGTGGTTATAACAAACCACTTTTAAGTCTATTTCTCCTATTTAAACTTTTCGTCTTATATTTTTGTTGTCTGTAACCATTTGGTTACAGAACCATTTGGTTACAGACAACAGTGCCAAAAGTGTTTGTTGTTATACGATCCAAACATGATTTTTCAAATCGTTTGATGGAAGGCAGTAACAATATATTTTTATAATTTTATATTGTCAGTAATCTCGGGACTTTAATCAAATTTCATGATATTTCAAATTTTGTGCTTTTTTTACAAAGAAACATATGAATTGTTCATTTTAACATACGTACCACAATAATTATACACTTAATATAGATGTATTTGTCAACAACAAGACTCTCAGTTAAATGACTACAAACAAAGCTGGGCAAAAGAGCATCATTAATTAACGAAGTTAAATTTTTCGTTAACAAATTAACTTTTAAGTTAACTTTCAAAACCATTAATAGACTCATTAACTTCCGCTACATTTGTCATTTGTTAATTCAAGTCCGTTAAATCGAAAATATCATAATTAAACATTTCAAACTGCTGTTGACATTCTGTGCATGTTGGGACTTTGTGCGACACGGCGCCCGTACATAAAGCATGTGCGTGAATTGTTTAGTTTTTAGCTACTTTTTGTATGTACAGTTGCGGAAAAAAATAAGTTCACATCCTGAATTTCTTGTTTCCATGTAACTCGGTAACTACCAAACGAAATTTGATCCAACTTTCATCCAGAAATTTTATGATGTAGGTATACGTACTATTTTCTGCAAGTATACCGATTTATTATGTATTATGCAATTTTAACTTATGAAACCGAAAGATCTGTTGTTATTAGGTTATACCATTGTTTATATAAATATGCATATAAACGATGGTTATAGTCAACATTACCTATTTTTTATAAAAAGTTAACGATTAACAGTTAACATTAACTTCCGTTACATTTATAGCAAATTAACAGACTATCGGTTAACAAAGTTAAGTTTTTCGTTAACGGATTATCGATTAAAGAAGTTAACTTTCTGATTACCTTTGCCCAGCTTTGACTACAAAGTTGCAGGTGTATAGGTCTCGTAGAGGTTCCCGAACCTTTGATGGTAAATTTTGTTAGCTACAGAGTGGTAGTCATACAAATTTACTGAAGTTTTTAAGGGGGTTTTACGTTATGTTGTGACATCTCATGTTGATTAAAAAAACCTATTTTTATGATATTGCATTGTAGTATTTCAATTCTACATGCAAACTATAAAATTTCAGATATTTTATTGCCGACAATCCACAAAACTGGTGGATTGGCAACTGATTTTTTTCCGAAAGGCAACAGAATTTTTCTCGCACACCGAAGAAAAATGTCACGCGCCGGGCCTGATCATGCAGACTGCAGACTGAAAAAATATACCCATTGCGACAGAAAAGAAACCTACTTTAAATGTCTTTGAATAAAAAATGATATTAGTCTAGTAAATTAAAATTAATTTATTGATTTCGTTATTTAATTTGCTTATATGTTTCTGTTTTATTGTATTTCTTATTTTTATTATACCTTTATCTCCTCTTGACCCCCTTTATTTTACTTATTTCTTTATGTGTATCCATCTATCTATGAAAGAAAAACCTATAATTTTCCACTGTGACGTTATTATAAAAGTGTGATAGCTGTTGAAATAATCTCGGCAGTCTACTGCTGGTAGTGATAGCAAAAAAAATTTATTTTACAGAAGATTTCGTAATTCAAAACCAATAATCCCACATATTCTCGATTCCAGGCTCAAACTTCTCCGGTCTCACAGGCCGCAGAACCGAATTACCCGCCCCCAGGCCGGACACGGAAGGTCTCTCGCTATGGAATCTCCTCTGCAAGAACATCGGCAAGGACCTCTCTCAGATCAGCATGCCCGTCGCGCTAAACGAACCGCTGAACATGCTCCAGCGCCTCTGCGAGGACCTCGAGTACTCGGAACTGCTCGACAAAGCCGCGGAAATCGGCGATCCCTACGAACGGATGGTCCACATCGCAGCTTTCGCTGTCTCGGCGTACGCGAATTCGTTAACGCGGGCCGGCAACAAACCGTTCAATCCGTTGCTGGGCGAAACGTTCGAGTGCATCCGCGAGGATAAGGGCTTCAGGTTCGTCGCAGAGCAGGTTTCGCATCATCCTCCGATTTCGGCGTGTCACGCGGAGAGCAGGAATTTCACGTTCTGGCAAGAGGCTCGGATAAAGACGAAATTCTGGGGGAAGAGCATGGAGTTTCAGCCGATGGGCAAGGTGTACGTGCTGCTGCCGCGGACCGGGGATTTGTACTCGTGGAATAAGGTGACGACGTGCGTCCATAACCTGTTCAGTACGCAGCGGTGGGTCGATCAGTACGGCGAGTTGCAGATCACGAACGGGCGGATCTCGTGCAAGATTACGTTCGCTAAGGCGAGTTACTTTTCGGCGAAGAAGCATGAGGTGAGTCCTTGTTTAGTCGTAGATGTGATTAGCTTTTCTATACATAACTCTCAGTGGCCGGTTGGAAATTATCAACCAAAAGTTGGATAATATCCTTTGGTATCGGAATATTTGTCAAAAATTGTCTCCGATTACTTTGAAACTGACGTGAGGACGTGGGGACTACATCAAAAGTGCAATTATTCTCTCGTTTTGTAAATTTTTCAGTATTTCTAGTTCGAATTTGAATGTTGATTTCTTCCTTTTTTTTAAATTTAAATTCTTATCTTTTTTGTTGTCTTCTTCATGTTAGATAAAAGTAGATAACATTTATTGTGGAACACAAAAAGGATGTTTTTGTCTTACCCCTCTCTTCATTAAGCTGGCATTATTTGTTGCAGATTGTTGGTGCGGTGTACGACGAAGGCGGAAATTCCGTCCACCGACTGTTTGGCAAATGGTCGGAGGCCCTTTATTGCGGAGTGGCACCCGCAGCGAAATGCGTATGGCGGGCGGGAACGATGCCCCCCGACCACGAACGGTACTACGGATTCACGCGATTCGCCATCGAACTGAACGAACTGGGTCACGAATCGCACATGCTACCCCCGACGGACAGTAGATTGCGCCCGGACCAGCGCGCGCTCGAAAACGGCAACCT
This sequence comes from Melinopterus prodromus, assembly GCA_964023965.1. Lineage (NCBI taxonomy): Eukaryota > Metazoa > Arthropoda > Insecta > Coleoptera > Scarabaeidae > Melinopterus > Melinopterus prodromus. Next base: position 17,354,960 of record OZ030391.1, read on the forward strand.
CGACAAGGCGGAAAGCGTCAAGTTGCAACTGGAGACGGCGCAACGCGACAGACGTAAACAACGCGAAGAAATGAAGATAATGTACGAGCCGCTATGGTTCTCGCATAAGACGGAAGATAAGGAGGAAATTTGGGAGTACAACGGGAAGTACTGGGAGATACGGAAGAATAAAGGTTTCGGGAATATAACGTTCGAACCGATCTGGTAGCGCGCCTAACGATCTTCAATCAATAATCAACAGTAGTTAGTAGCAAATTTTAAGAGAATATACAGAGTGTAATTTAATCTAATAAAAGAGGCATTGTTGTATCGGGTAGCTATATATAAATTATTAATGAGCGACGCCGCTGCGGTCATAACTCGAGACGCGACTTTTATTATTCGGGTGTCCTGTTTTAGTATATTAGGTCGATATTTATACACCGATGATTCTTGTCGTGAGATTGATGAAAGGGAAATGGATTCCTATGTTAGACTATTATTACGTTATTTCCTTGTATGTAAGGGATTTTGACAGACACCTATATGCGCTGTAAATAAGGTAAGGAATAATCACTCTAACTTTTTAAATAGCAGAATCTTAACCTTGAAAAGTGACATATAGGACCTCTGGCCAAGAGAAGTTAGGTATGCAGGTCGGTGTCTAATAAAATAAATGTTCCTAACAAAATTTATAACATTGTGTCAAAAGCCACACAAAATGCCCTGATTTTAAACAAGACGAAATGTAAACATCAGAATTGTTTATTCAAGGAAAGTCAGAGGTTTTTCATTGTTCAAGTTGTTTACTGGTTAATTTAGTTAAGATGTAAATTAGCTAAACTTAATTAACCAATAAACAACTTGAACAGTCAAGAAACATTGTCTATTGACGTACTGTTAACAATTTTGTTGTGAACATATTTTATTAGACACCAGCCTTCATATCAAACTTATCTTGGGGAGAGGTCCTATATCTCACATTTTACTATTACAAAGAGTGTCGTTTTTCTTATTTCTGCCACATTGGTATTTTCTACATCACATTCTCAAATATGGCAAAAACACTGATTTAAGAGTTAATTGGGTGTTATGTTATCACCAATAAAAACTAAAAAAACGTCCGGTTATAACTATTTTTATTTCCATCAACAGTTTTTAGTACCTCGACGTTTCAATACAACATTGTCGAAAGATATGATTTAAAAATTTACGATGATTATTCCTTGCTCTACTTACACCCTGTATAAAATTACAGGTGCTTCACAGCAATTTACTGCTACTCATATAACAATTAATAGTAAATTAATATTCAGAAACAAAAAAAAGGTAAGAAAAAAAGAAAACAATCATATTGACTATCTTGAAGAGCTTTTTTGTTAGGCACTAATTTGAATGTTTCTGTACTTTTCTGTGTATTTTTTGCAAATTGATGCAAATGTTTAAGCAAATATTTACCAATTACAGCACAATAAGGTGGATGAAGCAGAAATTCATATTAGTGCACAATAAACAAAACTTATTTATTTATTTTAAGAAGCATCTGAATAAATTTATAACGAGTCAATTTGTAGAAACGTTCAAAAGAATATTAGGCCTACAATGAAGACCTACTTAATTTCTTAGCTAATCTAAATCTAAAAGTATTTATTCATACTCTCGAATTTAAACAAACAAAAATACCCTTTTTTTATGGTAATTTACAAAACGTTACAAGTTGAAATACGGAAAAGTGTAGAAGTACGTGTTACCTGCTAGATTTTAGTACAGTGTTGCCAAGTCTCTCGCAGCTTTGGGGCCTTTGCTGACTATAAACTGAAAAGATATCCTGAATTATAACGGATAATTGACGTTTTCATTCTTTTGTACGAATAAAAAGCAGATTGTTTCTCCGCATATTTTTATAATTTTGCAATACGGATTGTTGTTAGGACAAGTTGTTACCTTAACGATTCAATTTTACCTACTATCTACACAGTTTGCGCCCAAGAAATTTTAGTCCAAATTTTTAGCAAATTCTATAATTTGTTTTTATTTTAAGTATTAAATTGAATTTTACGAATACATTCTTTCTGTAAGACTTACTTACCTATTTTTAAATGTAAGTTATTATGTAGTGTTATAAAGGAATGTTCCACTGTTATTAATAGATAAGAAATGAAAAAAAAATCTCTGCTTTGACATAAGTAGGTATAAGCATTGTGTACGGTTTTATTTTATGTTTTTTTATTTAATTAGGAAATGAGAATTTCCTGTATTTTTATTCTTTTCACTGTGTATCGAATTTATATAGAATATATAAGAATTATATTGAAAAAAAAGTTATTGTTATAGCTCATACAAGAAAAAGAAATAAACAAGTGCAAGAGTAACAATATGCTATCTATTTTTTATTTATACAACTTTAAACATCCTAAAATTGCAATATATTGTTTCTAGTTGTTAATATTATTTTCAGGAATCAAAACTTTAGGTATTTAAGAGTTATAGCGTCCCAAGAATTGATGTGATTACAAATTATTTTGCCACCTTGCAAAATGTATATTATTGTACATTTGTTTTTGTTTCCCTTAGGTCACCTGGTTTTAATTTTTATTTCTGTAAAATGCATAACCAGTACTTTGTCTGTGATTACAGTTATATTGTTATTAATAAATTATTGGGCCGAAAATTTGCAGTTTTTTTGTCTAATCCTTTTTCTTACATTAAGATGGGGTTTGAAATGAGTAGGCAACCAAATATACTTTATAATATTATTCTGAGTTGTTTAGCGAAATGATTAGGTGTTTCCTTTCAAATTATACGTCGAACAGAATTTGAAACCTTTGCCGATAATAGAAAAAATATCCGGCTCAATTCTGTCATGTATAGGTGACGAATTCTGTGAATATCGGCGTTTTTTTTTGTTGAACGTAAGAAGACTACGGCATAGCCATCAATAATCGTAACATCCGTCACCTAGACCCGATAGAATTCAGCCGGATATTTTTTGTATTATCGGCAAAGGTTTCAAGTTCTGTTCGACGTATTATTTGAATGGAAATACCTAATCATTTCGGTGAAATACCACGAAATACTGACCTCAAAATTTAGGTATATTTGGTTGCCTATCATTTCGAATCCCACGGCTAGGATACGAGCGGCGGGCGGCGAGCGGCAGAGCGGCGCCGCTAATGTTTTCTGGTTTTATGTTTTGTGTTTGCATTGTTTCAAAGCCATATCTTGACAAAACGGCTACGATACAAAGCAGCGAGCGGCACCACCCTAAATAATCCTCCAACCCTACAAAAATTGTTAAATATATTTTCAATATACAGGATGCTCATTTTATTATAGCAATTTGGTAACCACTCCTTTTTTAAATAGAACAGCCTATATATTGTTAGGTTTTTATTTTTATTTTACTATTAACCAAAAATAGTCAAAATTACCGGAACACCTAAAGAATTCACCAACCGCAAAAAAAGAAACAAAAAATATTTCAAATATAAGTTTTTTGGGTTGAAACAACCCAAAATCTTTCCATATTCTAATAGAACATCCTGCATACCAATTTTGTTTATTCTGAGGTTGATTCTAAGATCTTTTTGTAGAAATAAGTTTCTTTGAAAATGGATCATTTCTGTGTTATGAGTAATTAATCAAAACTCCTGAACTTCAAATTAACAATATTTTCCCACATACATACACATATTTTAATGTAGCAGGTTGAACATTTAATTTAATTCTTGTTATTTTTCTTGGCTTTTATATTTTTAACCCGTTTGGTTCAAGTAATAGTTTGTGTTTTGATTAATTGCTTATAACTAAAAAATAACGCATTTTATAAAAAAAAATAATTCCTGCAATTTTTTTTAATTAATCCTAGCATTAAAAAATATAACCTTCTATTAGAAAAAGAAACGGTTTGCAAATTTCTGTAATAAAGTAGACACGCTGTATATTAAGAAAATAGTTAAACTAGAGGTTCCAGTAATTTTGACTATTTCTGGTTAATAGCTTATATGTAATTAAAAATTAATGCATTTTATAAAAATTCTTAGAATTAATCTTGGAATCAAAAAATTGAATAATATATAGGTTGTTCTATTTAAAAAAGGAGAGGTTACCAAATTTCTAGAATAAAATGAAGCCAAAAAGCTTTTGGTTGAACAATTTTTTAAATTTCTTACGGTTGGGGAACTATTTCGGTAATTTTCGCTAATCCTGTATATTAAATACAGATCTTACGGATTTTATTCAACCGAAGGTTATAATTTTCCGTGGGTAGCAGTTTGACAACATTACCGGACGACGACATAACTACTAATAATTGTCACGACGAATTGTCGTGCCGCTTACATCGTAGCCAGGGCGCCGCTCGCCGCCCGCCCGATTGCCGCGCGCCGCTTGTATCCTAGCCGGGACCTAACATCTTTTAAGAAATCCGAGGTTTTGTGATTTTGGCCTCCTATGATCCTATTGTGTTTATGAAACCTGAAGATACTCTGTCTAGTCACCTTTCAAAAACATTGTGTACATCTTTCAACTGATTGTGGTAAGTTGTTGCGAGAAATCTAAATTTTTGGTGTTTTGCAACTTAGTACATATTTTTAAAAAAATAGTATTTTTAAATACCTTATTTGTAGTGGGTATCTCAGACAAAAAGAATCTTTAGATAAAAATTGAAGGAAATTGAGTTCACTACAAATTATATTACAGTGCACGCCGCTTAATGTGATCACAAAAAATGTGAAAAACAAAAATTCGAAAAAAAAGCTTTTATCAGAAAGTGAATATTACATACATGTTATTCATAAAATTAAACAAATACTGATGCTTTACTTGATCCTCAATAGTTGTTTGTCTCGGGTGGTTACGAAGAATTGTCCGTCTATGTAGAGTTCGTACCCGTAAATGCGGCTGAAAATTTGAAGGTCTATGCTGGACACCACGCGGCAAAACTTCTAAAGCATGTCGCATTTCTTTATATGTTGGAGCCAGCGGCGGACTGGCCAGGTGGTGCCAAGTTGCCCGATGGCAAGTGGGCCCCCCCTTAAGTGGGCCCCCCTGAAGACAACATGTTGAAAATATTAATAAACTATTTATTTATACTGCAACTTGCACGGGAGCGCCGCACGAAAAAATATCAGGCAATAAGAGGGCCCCACCTGTTTGCAATAAATTCATGTCTGCATATCAACAGATATACACAGAGTAAAAAATTAACCCTTAGCACGCTATTGCAATCGGTGCCGGAGCTGTGGCTTAACGCGCGTCGCGCCGTCCCTGCCAGGAAAGAACTTTTTTACTGTTTCACTTTATGATCATCCAAGATCATCCTTATTTTTTATTTAAAATTGTTATTATTTATTTACGTAATGTTCTAAATTATTTAAAGAATTTTAATGGATCCTTGGGTTAGTTGTAGTTGTCTAACGCCTTAGCCAGCTAAATCGCCAGTTCAATTTATTTATTTCGGGGCATGTTAAGGAGTTAAGTTAGGAGTTAAGTTTATGAGGATGTTCTAGTTAGTACTGATAACAAAAACAAAGGGTGCGTTGTTAGCTATGTGGTGTTCTTCAGCAATCCTAACATTTCTGTACTCTCATAAGAACAAATAATTAAATAAATGGTTAATTGTAAACTGAATACATAACCATTATTCAGTCTTGCTGCAAATTCTCGGTGGAAATATTACATTTTCCATGGTTTCCACAAAAATATCTTAATGCCCCCTTATTTCTATTCTTTATGTTCGCTATCGTAGTTGTAATATTCCTATAAATTTCTTCCTCAATATGTCTCCAGAGTAACAAATCAAACTCGATTAAATCAGGCGATCCAGTTTTTCGAAGCGTTGGACCACCATGAACAATTTAATCCCTTTGATAAAAATTATTTAAACAATTTGAGATTTATACATAAATTACTAATTCTTTAACATATTTACATATTTATACGTTTGTATAGTTCATAATTGCGGAATGCTATTACTAAAAGCTGCCGCATGAAAAGAAGAAAGATATAATTGAGAGATTGTTGAATTTCGTCGAAGAATCTGGATATTTATTATTAATTTATGAATATTGTGCATCAGTTACAAATGTCACATTAGATGCTTAATAACTTTTTAGATGTTGACGATACACCACCGAGTTAGACATTTTAGTAAAGCTGATTTATCTATCTTTTATACCGAGTGATTCAATTTCGAGGCTTGCCATGGAGATCTCGCTTATTAGTGGCGATAGAGCCTATGTTTAAATTTGGCAATGATTCGTATTTTTGTGCTGATCAATTATCTGTAAAGAAATTTAAACTATCATTTTTCATTTTGAAGATATCCGCTGAAAACTGAAACTGAACAAACATTCCTTTTAGCGACTTTTTAACAAAGAATGCAGTGTAATATTTTTAATTTGAAATAACACAAAAATGGCGGCGTAACCATGGCCAACTTTCGTATTTCTTATGGGCGCCATCTTGAGTTTTGCCATTATCCGATAGCCGTGTTTTTTCTCATTTCCGCAATGTATAACATGTTGGCATTATTTTTTAAAACAATGGTTTAATCATAAAAATTCTTTTTCTTGTTCTTTGTCGTAGTTATCAGATACCCAACCGGACCTTGGTTGCAGACCGCCGGACTGAACAATAGTGCTTTGGATTAAGAACATTCAGATTGTACAAGAAGCTAGCTTATACAACAAAAAGCCGCCGACATCTTTAATGTTATTACAAATTAAAAATAACACTGCATTCCTTATTAAAAAGTAGCTATAGAGTGTTTTTGTGTCAAATGTCTAGCTACATTTGGTTTTGAATAAAAAGTTAAAAACGATATCTTAAGATTTCAGTTTTTTGCGGATATCTTTAAAATGAAAAATGTTAGGTTACACTTCTTTTCAGATTGATCAACACAAAAATACGAAAATGTGCCAAATTTAAACATCTCCACTAATAAGCGAGATCCCCATGGTGAGCCTCGAAATTGAATCAACCGGTATATTTAATATTTTAATTTTGTTTATTTGTTAGAATACTATATTTTTGTTTGAATATTATATATTTTTACTATTAAAAACACTTTTATTTTTAATATTTATCATAATATTCTGTTATTAACATTTTATATTAACATTCTGTTTCATGATATTTTTGTACATAATATGTTCTTTGTAACTCTTTCATTTTTCACTTTTTACCCGCAATTTTTACCCAGTATAGTAAATGACACACTGAGTATAACGTTTCATATAGACCTATTATGTTTTCAATTTAGAACAAAGTTACAACCGTTTGAGTTATTAACAAAACCGCATTTCAACCGGCTCAAAGTTCTTAAGCAATTGTGGAAACCAAAAAGTCCATATGATACTTTTCCTCCAAATGACTTGAACTGTTTTCTAGTAACATTTACTTATTCAATTTGTTGATTTTGTTTTAAATATTTTTCATTAAATTTATTTTCTTTCTATCGTTGTAACGTGTAGTGGGTGTGTTCAAACGGCTGAAACTTTTCAAGGAATTGAGAAAACAAATAAGCCTTTATAAAAAAAAATTATTCAGAATGACATTTGCTTTCTAAAAAGAATTGTGCGGGGAAAAAAGTCGACACTTGTATATGTACATACCGTCCGCATGAACAAAAGAAAAGTGGGCCCCACCCTAGGTTCCTGGCAAGCAATATTTTTGGACCCAGTCCGCCACTGGTTGGAGCTGGCGATATTTCTATAGTATCTGCGTCAACATTCTGTTATTCACATTCGGTTTGAAAGATTGAAAACATTGCAGATTAACGAATTTCATCTGCTGTAACACGCTCCGCGGTAGTTACGGCGTATGCTGACGTGCCAAAACGAATGACCGCTCGATTCACAAAAACAAACACAGCTTATTTGATTTTTTGGTATGTGGTAATATACGCGTTTTTGGTATGTGGTAATATAGGGCCGTCCTGTTTTTGGCAAAAATGATAACAATAATCGATTGATAACATTAACCATGATTACAATAAGCGGCGTGCACTGTACTAAAACTTTTTAGTCATCTAGTTACAAATGGCGGAGTAATGATTTTATCATTTGTGCGCCTACCTGAAAACATGTTTGGTCAAAAAATGGTGCTGGAAGTGAGTAAGAAATTTCCTAAATGCCTCTATTTTTAGTTTTAGCAGATCCACAGACTATAACATGGGTCTTGTATAAAAAAATATTTCAAGTGTTTTATTGTACAACAAAGATATATGTCATTTGCTTAATGAGATTTCAAGTAAAATTGTATCTAATTTTACTGATCCAACAATCATTAAATGTGGATTTGTACTATCAACACATAAAAAACTACAGATGACAACATGCCATAAGTTGCTTCGTAAAACCGTTTGTTTTTTTCTGCTTGAAGTAATTTTAGTTTATAATTATTAATATCAATATTCAAGTTAACGTTTTTTATTTGTGGTCTGGCGTGTTCTATTAATAGTATTATACTCGTATAATCATAGAAAAATAGACCTGGTATAAAATATTAAACGATTTGTTTACTGCTTTGACATGATTCAATATGATATAGCTCAATTTTTTCTGATTTTTAACTACATACAATCATTTAAAATAATTATCCAATTAATATGTTAACGTTTTACATGTTTTAATGTATCCTGTTCATATTATTACATTCTTTTCTTGATAAGTACTAAACTGAGTAAAATATTCTATTTAACCTTTTTTAATCTTTCCAATTAAATTAGATCACCCCCTTGTTTTAATTCTTTGGTAAAAGTGAGAGAAAGTTTCTAAATGCCAATAGTTTAATTTTTCAGTCAAATTTAATATAATTTTACTGCGATTCCACGTTCAATCTGGATTTTGTCTATTTTAAAAATGTGAAACTAAGAAATGTTTTTGACTATATAGCTACGTGATTTTTCTTCATAAAATATTTTATATACATTTGTTTTACAGCTCTTTCTTATTTCAGTACCAATTTAAAATTTGGAAAGTGATTAAAAACTCACGCAATTTTCAAATCAAAATCAACTGAACTCTACAATCCTAGAAATGTTGGACTTAAAATTCGCGATTTTCGCTAATTTATTACTCAAAACTGGCGAGAGCAAAAATATAAATTTATTGTTTGCTGCTATTATCAAGATTTATTAGCGCTTAACAAACCTATTAATGCACTCAGGGCCGTGTTAAGGGGGGGGCGAAGGGGGCGCCCGCCCCGGGCGCCAAGTTTCAGGGGCGCCAAAATCCTACCCAGAAGGGAGGAAGGATATCTATAAAACGTGTTTTAAAGAATACATAATGAAGGAATTATTAAAACGAATTTATAAATTCAAAATAAAATAAAATATAAGTAGCGATTTTTATTTGTTGCACGTACATATGTGGATTTATTTATTACTGAACCTACAAAAATAGTACTAAACATGGGCACAGTATTAAAGTAGGGATACCGATTTAAACGAATCAGAAAAATTTCGTTTAATATAATATATGTCGACGCTATTGACACTATAATGGAGCAACTTACATGGAAATTTTAAAAACTTCGTCAGATTTCACAAGATTTTGCTTTCGTTAGTGGTTCGAACATTATTTCACATGATGAAGAAACTATTAAAAAACATACACTGAACCTTACAAGGAAATATGGAAGTGATTCAAACGGGCAACATTTTGTGTATGAAATTTTAAGTGCAAAAAAATATTTCGGTCTTTGAATGATAACACTTAGAAATCCTCCAATTAATTCATCAATATGAGTTAACTGCCAATTATAAGAACATGGTAACTGCATAGTGCATATAAATATTTCTTAGTACACCGGTAACTGCTGCATCAGCTGAACGGTTTTTCAGTAAACTTAAATTGGTAAAAAATATTTAAGAGCTGCAATGGCTCAGGACAGGCTTGCCAATTCAAGTTTGCTTTCAATCGAATGTAGTGTTGCTCGATTATTAGATATGGAAAAAATAATTAATTGATGATTTTGCCGCTTTCAAGGCTAGGAAAATAAAGTTGCATTAGCTACAGTCATGGAGACATATTTATCCTGATTTTATATTAATACCGGTACATACTGCTTTTGCGTTTTCAAAAAAGATTTTTTATTGCGTATTTTATTACGCAATATTTAAAAAATATACTGTAAAAATTTTAGGAAGAAATTCGCAAAATTAATCGACATATATATGTCGATTATTGGCACCTTTTTTAACCACCGCCAATACGGCTTTCAATATTTTTCAGAAATTCTTTTCTGTACTATACACATTTCCCCCCAAAATAACGCATCAGTTATTGTGGTAAGCTTCATATTTTTGGTGATTTCGATAAAAATAATGAGTGAACAAGATTAAAAGTTCGGGAACGTCGGTACACGTCTACAATTTAAGGGCAGGTTTCTCGCAACCTTGTTTCGTTGGGCGGTACAAGATTTCGCAAAAACTTACGAGATGATTCGTGGATTCCTGCATTCGTGGATTGACTCGCTATCGGGCAAACTAGAATACACCAGATGAAAATGTTTAACGACATATTTTGTCAAATTAATATTATAGGTTAATAATATGACCATATTAGAAACCTAGAATACGCCGGTTTCATCAATAATTAAATGTTTTATCCAACTTATTTGGAAAAATCAATCTTTTCGCATTTTTTATATCTTTTTACTTTATCATACGCAGTATTATAAAGTATTGTAATCGTGCCGAAAAAAAAAATTGAGATTTTAGCGGAAATAGGTCTTTTTGGGTCCCCTGAACATTTTTGACCAAGGTACAAAAAAATGTCTGTGTGTGTGTGTGTGTGTGTGTGTGTGTGTGTGTGTGTGTGTGTGTGTGTGTGTGTGTGTGTGTGTGTGTGTGTGTGTGTGTGTGTGTGTGTGTGTGTGTGTGTGTGTGTGTGTGTGTGTGTGTGTGTGTGTGTGTGTGTGTGTGTGTGTGTGTGTGTGTGTGTATGTGTGTGTGTGTGTATGTGTGTGTGTACCCGTTTTTTGTGGAGACGGTTCCGGGGAAACTACTAAAGGTATCGGGACGAAAGTTTATATTTAGAAGTTTCATGACTAAACTTAGAGCTGAAAAGCTTTTGGTTCAAAAGGGTCCAAAGGAACGGGCTATTTACTCCTAGCATTTATCAACGATTTTGCAATTGAGCCGCTATTTCTGTAATTTCGTCAAAATAGTTAAATAATAAATTAAAGCAGAGGAAATTTTGAATAATTTATGCCTATGACATTTTTTGGTAAAATTAATAGTTTAGCTGCAAGAGCAAATTCTATTTGATCGAGATCGGTCGCATCTGCATTGATATGAAACTACTAGTAGCCAGGATTTTGACAAATATTTTTTTGTGCTGTCACCACAGAAATGTCTATGGCTGTCACACTCGAAAACAGCTGATTCCAGCAGAGGTTGGGGAGCCGCTATGGAACGTTGCCGCTCTAGTGCGGAAAGTACAAAATTCAAATAAAATAAGATCACAAATTTGATTATTTGTTGATAAGAAATATCAACCCGTTGTTATATCTAATTGTAAAAACGATAAATTGATGTCACTCCTGCCGAAAACTACATAGCGCGACTCGATGACATGCGACGGCGACGCTCCGCCATCGGTGACGCGCCGCAACACCGCTCGTCGCGCTATTCCGTACTTTCGGCACTTGTGAGATAAATAACGATTATTCTAATGACAGTACGTAGTGTCAAATGCTGATGCTTTGACAATACCTACTGTCAATAGTATCAAAATATCTGTCAAATCCTGGCTGACTAGTTTAATTTTAATGCAGACACGATTTATCTCAATCAAATAGATTCTCATGCACCTAAACTATTAATTTTATATTTTGTATGATAAAGTTATGTGCCTGGCCACATCAGATTTTTTTTCTAAATGGCCCTGTCACTTCCACAACTATTAATATTTTTTAATAATCCTAGTTTGCGCGATAGCAAGACAATCTACGAATACAATGCCGCAAGAATTTTTTAAATCGGCCCATTAGTTTTTGCGATATTGTTTCAACCGCCCAACAGAACAAGGTTTCGTGAAAACAGTGTTTAATTGTAGACGTGTAGTGAAATTCCCAAACATTTAATCTTGTCCACTCATATTTCTATCGATATCTCCAAAACTATTAAGCTTATCACAATAGATGATACGCCATTTTAACGAGGAGAAACGTGGATATATTACAGGAAAGAATTTATGAAAAATATTGAAAGTATTAGAGGTGGTTAAAAATGTTCCGATAATCGAGATATAATCGGTCTCGGCGAGCCGCTTGACTTTTGGCGATGGAATCGTTAATATTTCGAATAAATTCTGAAATGTTTACAGTGAATGCTTTAAATGTTGTGCAATCAAAATATGCAATAATAACATTCATTTTTGAAAATGTTACACTAGAATGTACCCAATACACATAGATTATTGTTCTTTTCATTCAGTAACATGTTCTTTTTATTCCTTAATGTTATCTTATTAAGTGTAGAAAGATGTTTTATTTTTACTTTATCATGCGCAGTATTATAAAGTATTGTAATCATGCCGAAAAAAAAAATTGAGATTTCAGCGGAAATAGGTCTTTTTGGGTCCCCTGAACATTTTTGACCAAGGTACAAAAAAATTCCTGTGTGTGTGTGTGTGTGTGTGTGTGTGTGTGTGTGTGTGTGTGTGTGTGTGTGTGTGTGTGTGTGTATGTGTGTGCGTGTGTGTGTGTGTGTGTGTGCGTATGTGTGTACTCGATTTTTGTGACGACGATTCCGGAGAAACTACTAAAGGTATCGGGACGAAAGTTCATATTTAGAAGTTTTATGACCAAACTTAGAGCTGAAAAGCTTTTGGTTCAAAAGGGTCCAAAGGAACTGGTAGTTTATTCTAAGCCTTTTTCAAGGATTTTGCAGATGAGCCGCCAGTTCTGTAATTTCGTCAAAATAGTTAAATAATAAATTAAAGCAGAGGAAATTTTGAATAATTTATGCCTATGACATTTTTTGGTAAAATTAATAGTTTAGCTGCAAGAGCAAATTCTATTTGATCGAGATCGGTCGCATCTGCATTGATAGGAAACTACATAGTAGCCAGGATTTTGACAAATATTTTTTTTGTGCTATCACCACAAAAATGTCTGTGGCTGTCACCACGCTGTCACACTCGGAGAACCGCCATGGAACGGCATCTACAGTGTCATGAACGAATATATATCTGTCAGAATTTGAATTAGCTTTTTAAACTTGACATTTCGTAGAAGTGGTATCAACCTAACATTTTCTATACCGAAATATAACCATTTTTAAATTTTTTTTAAAAGTACGTATTTCTCAAAAAGCAACACAAAAAAACGTTGATGTCACTCCTGCCGAAAACAACATAGCGCGACTCGCTCACATGCGACGACGACGCTCCGCCATCGGTGACGCGCCGCATCACCGCTCGTTGTGCTATTCCGTACTTTCGGCACTTGTGAGATAAACAACTATTATTCTGATGACAGTAGGTAGTGTCAAATGCTGATGCTTTGACAATACCTTCGATTGATACTATTGGCTATCAAAATATCTGTCAAATCCTGGCTAACTAGTTTAATTTTAATGCAGACACGATTTATCTCAGTCAAATAGATTCTCATGCAGCTAAACTATTAGTTTTATATATTGTATGATAAAGTCATGTGCCTGGCCACATCAGATTTTTCTCGGTAGGATGCGTATGTAAGCGTATGTACAATATATTATTTATTCTTTATTCGGACTTTTTTTTGTATTACATTTACAGCAATTTTTTAATTAGCAATTTTAGTAATTTTGGCAAAAATAAGGGGGGGGGGGCGTTCGCTCTGTTTTCGCCCCGGGCGCAGTTTTGTGTTAACACGGCCCTGAATGCACTCATTTCGGATACACCTGTATAAGCACTTCCCCAAAAGAGATATTCAGAAAAACTACAATACAAACAGATTTCGGCCGCCATCTCGTGCTTGAATTATCGAACTAGATGCATCAGTGTACTGTTTTAGTTGCATAACAGCAGAATCCTTCAGAAATAAATTGATTATTCCTAATGTATTTTCTTTCATGAAAATTTGCTTTTAGTTCTAGTATGCGTATTAGCAATAATGTGAAATTATCATGTAAGTAGAAACAATTCTCTACGTCTATTTCTTAGAATTCTTGAGCAGATATAATAATTAATGCACACTGGTGCATGTTGTTTCATTGTTCTAGAAAACGTGTCATAAATTTAATTCCATGTAATCAAGGAAACCGCAACGCGAATTCCAATTTACCTCAATTAAATTTTTCTAGTTGGTTGCCTAAATATCGGCGTATTCGATGACGTTATCCAACCAACATTCACCGTAAAAATATGCGACCAAACAGCTGTGCGCTAAAACAAGATGTCGGCCGTATTGTTACATTGTCAGAGTGACAGTTCCTACACAGCCAGGATTTAAATTAGTTTTCTGCTAGTAGCAGCCTTAGATCTCCATCGAAACGGTATCCTTTTTCTTTATTATAGAGGTACGTACAGAATTCAAACGTCTAATTTTAATTCTTGCTGCTAATTAGCGCTCGGTGCACGTGCACCCAGCGGGTACATTCGGACGCATTAGCATACACATAAGCCTTGTCAAACTGTGTCAGAGCGATGATAATTCGCTATTTTTAAATCGGATATGCTGATTAAAGCCGGCGACGAGAGGTGTCCATGTGACATCTGCATTATATATCGAGGTCGTGGGAACACAAAATGTGTCCACGGAGAGCTCTCGATACTAATACTATATTTATATGTAGGATATAACAAACGTTTTGATCGAGATCGAGCCATTCAATCGAGTGCGCTGTCTGGACAGAAAGCGCGCACTGATGTTTAGTAAGTCACGATTTTAACTTTATTTTGGGTTTTGTTACTACGTTAACGCTTATGGATAATCACAGTGTGGGATTTAAGCCTTCTTTGTCTGTGTGATATTTAGAATTAGTGATAATGGTGTGTTTGTTTTGCTACGATTTATCAATGTGGTGTACTTAATCGTTGTTTACACATGGGGGACAAGGTTAGTTGACGCTCACCTTTTGTGATATTGAGATGTCAATAAACACAAAATTACTACAAAATTAAAGTTTTATTTAATTGGATAGTTGTATAATGCAAAGTGCAGTGTCAGTGTGTTAATTATTTTACGTTAGATGTGTTGTTATAGCGTTTATGATTTTATAAGTGCGTAACTTTTTAAAAATTAATTCCTTGTTTGTGTTATTTGGTGCAGACTAAGGTATTTAGGGTACGTAGTAAAATATGCAGCTTTTACCTGTATACATATTCTTATAATAACCTCAACTATATGACCAATATATGACCAATATCTTACTTGTCTATAGATACATATTTTGGATGAAGTGCTGGTGTTTTTGGAGGTTTGACAATTTACTATTTTAAAATCATAGTAGGTGTTGTAGAAATTGGCTGTATCTTCAAATGCTGTAATATTACCTAAAAACCTAAGTTCAAATATCTTTAAAATTACTTCTATAATCACTGAACAATTGAGCTTGTTTTATTACTAAGGGAGCATTCAGTGGCATTATTTAGCTATTATTTGTATACCTATTTGTGATTGCTCTCTACTCAAGAGAAATTATGATGATCAACTTTGAGCACAGCCAAAATGCGATTTTTTGTTTGTTTTTGCAAAGTATTTTAGACTGCACTGAAAACAAGTGTAAAAATAAACTAAATAATTGGCTATAAAAACAGTTTGTTTCTGTTGGAGGTATTTTTATTTTTCGATTTCAAGATTTACAAACCAAAACATCTATTTTTATTTATGGTATAACTTAATTTATTCATATCTAATATTATACACATATATTATTAGAAAAATTAATCTGATATAAAATATTAAATAAGTTGTTTCTTGCCTTGCGACACTGCCCAGCTTTTTTTCTGGTTTTTAATCACAAACATTTAAGATAATTATCCGCGCAATGTCATCATTTTAATGTACCCTGTTCATTTAATTACATTTTTGGTGTCTCTATTAAACCCAGTAAATTATACACTTGCGAGCAAAAATATCGGCTCACCTAAAATGTATGTCAACTTTAAAGTTAAATCAACTAAAGAAGCGAATGGTAATTAATCCAGGTGAGGATAATTTTTGGAAAAAAACACAAATCAACTAAAGAAGCGAATGGTAATTAATCCAGGTGAGGATAATTTTTGGAAAAAAACACCTCCGCCTGGATTTGAACCAGGAACCCTCCAATTTCTGGTTGACAGCTCGAGTTACCAAACTTCCATCTATCCCCAATAGGTGTCACGATGACTTTGTGTAATTCGATACTCGGATTCCAAGTCCTGAAGTGACAATAAACCCTATAAATTTCCGCTGCCTCTGTAGCTCAAATGAGAAAGCTGTCAACCGGTAATTGGAGAGTTCCTGGTTCAAATCCAGGCGGAGGTGTTTTTTCCAAAAATTATCCTCACCTGGATTAATCATCATTCGCTTCTAGATGATTCTACATTACTGACGAGTTTACGTGATAACCATTTGCCTTTGAATTTAAAGTTAAAGTATTGTTCTATTGTTCAATTTTTATGATTGTTTCGTTTAATTGATTCTTTGAACAAATAAGCTACAATAACAACATGGGCCTAGGAACCAAAATGCGTCAATAATTGCGATTTTCTTCCATTACTCAACTAATGGGGAAAGAAATATTGTAAAGAAATTCAATACGTTTTAAGCAATGACCTTTGCAAAAGGTTTTTGGTAACATATGTGACTTCCTCGTGCTCTAACAAGAGCCATTATGCGGTTATTCATCGAATTAAGTTAAGTTAACATTTGTTGGGATGTCACGTCCGTATCTTATCCTTCTGTCAGCGCCATTTATTTGCTCTTGAATGGTCCTAGCAGCAGAAACTTCTACCACATCATTCCTTTTAATTTTCCACAGCCCACTTACTATTGATAGATGCGTTTTTAGCCTATTGGCGTCATGTCTACAAACGGGCTGTTCTTATTGTAACTTAGTATTTAAAAGAAAAATTAAAGTACATAATTAATATCAAAACATTCATTAAAGATCGGGCTACTGTTTGATTCCAGATGAAAGATATTGATGTATCAGCTACAATCCACAGAACGCTGCAAATCTCGATAAAAAATCATTAATTCTTTGCCCTGTATATGCTCAAAACTACAATTTCAATAAAAAAATACTGTCACGCGATTGTACATACATACTTTGTTGTGAATCTTATCAATATAAATTAGACATGAGATATTACATTTCTCGTTTTTCAGCCTGGCACGACACTGTACTTTTTGCTGTCTTTGATAATAATTAATACATTTTTACTTTATCGTACGAAGTATGACTCCTAACATTTTTCAAAGATTTTGCAAATGAGCTGCCATTTCTGTAATTTCGTTAAAATATTAAAATAATAAATTAAAGTAGATGAAATTTTGTGTAATTTATGTCTATGACATTTATTGGGAAAAATAATAGCTGTATGAGCAAATTCTCTTTGATCGAGATCGTGTCTGAATTAAAACTAAGTTAGCGAGGATTTCACAATTATTTTCATTCTGACAGTGGGTAGTGTCAAAGGCTGGTTTTTGGACAATATCTACTGTCAATATTATCCATATACGTATTAGGGATTATACGGAGCTTGTCCTATAGCGTCAATGTGTAGACTCGGTTCCAACAATGTGAGACGGAGATATATATATATATATTTTGCCTATTGATGTGGTGCCCGGGATCGAGCTGCGCATGCGTGGCCACTAGTTATTAGGACCGTCGACAGATGGCGCTGTTGTAAGTGCGCGGTCGGTATTACCGCTGCCGTTAGCCGGTAATATTCGGCATCACTAACGCCAAACCAGTGACAGCCCATAGATAACCTTATACATGTAGCAGCTCACTAACGCCAAACCACTGACAGCCCATAGATAACCTTATACATGTGGCAGCTCACTAACGCCAAACCACTGACAGCCCGTAGATAACCTGATACATGTGGCAGCTGGTCCAGTGGCACTACGTCGGATGAGATAGGGATATATGTCGCAACGCTAGTGTTGGAACAGCCTGCTGTTACCAACATTCTTTATATCATTTTGTATTTATATGATATTATCAAAATATCTGTCAAATCCTAGCTAACTTGTTTTATTTTATTGTAGACACGATCGATCTCAATCAAATAGAATCTCATGCAGCTAAACTAATAATTTTATATATTGTATGATAAAGTCATGTGCCTGGCCACATCAGATTTTTTCATATTCAACATGTAGAAAGTAATCTTTTTCTTAATTTACTAATACGAATGAAAGTTTATTTATGGAATTAGATTTCAAAAAATGGTTATTCCAGACATTTACATATAAAACAATAAATATATGTTCACTTTTGCAAGACATCAGCGCATATGTCTAATTCTTTCCATATTCCTTTGCGTGTTCGTTATGTCCGATTTTTACT
Organism: Melinopterus prodromus; assembly: GCA_964023965.1. Classification (NCBI taxonomy): domain Eukaryota; kingdom Metazoa; phylum Arthropoda; class Insecta; order Coleoptera; family Scarabaeidae; genus Melinopterus; species Melinopterus prodromus. Next base: position 17,373,441 of record OZ030391.1, read on the forward strand.
AGCGCCATCACAGTGATCGATTTCACGATCATTAGGGGAAAAAATCTTATCGATATTATAATGCACGAGTTTCAGATGTTTTGTACGTGAGTGTTGACCAAAATTATTATTAAATGTAAATAAGCTGGAAAAAAGTATACAGGGTGAGTCATAAGCATACATAAAAACAAGATAATTTAGCTTGAAGATAAATGATACAGGCAGATATTTTGTATGCGAGTATTGAATAAAATCATTATTAGAGTCAAACATGAATGAGTCGTAAACATGAATAAACAAGATAAGAAACATTGGGATTATTAATATTGGAAGGGTAACTAACAAAGGTATGCGAAAACTGATTAAGATTATTATTCAGTGCCGGATTTCTGCTTAGGCCTACAAGGCACCACCATATAGCCGAATAATCACACTACATAACCTATATGAAATCGTTGACATACATTGTGAAACATTTTTTGTTGAACTAGTTAAACTTTTAAAATGCACAGACACATTTATGTAGCCATAATTTTTTTTATTGATTGTTATCCATTGCCAAGAAACTTATTAACAATATACAGGGTGTCTCAACAGTGCGATCTCGGAAGATTGTGCCTCTGTTAATGAAGATATTTTAAATCTGATTTCACTCATATATACAGAATGCCGAAGCGCAAATTTTAAAATTATTAGCGCGTATACAGGTTGTTCCATAAGGTAGTACCAAACTTATGTTTTTTTAAATGGATCAACCTATATTTCGGCACAATTTTGAATTCCTCGGTAATTTTTACGCCAATAAAACATAACATTACCTACACTAAACTTTATACTTTTTGATTTATTGGCATTTTTATGGAAAAACAGTAGTCTAAGAAAATCCATATATCTCAATAACAGTTTTTAATTTTTTTCCGCACGCTTCGATTATGATTAAGTAAGATGCGTTGTATTATCATGATTGCCTACCATATCCAAATTGTGTAGAGGATGGGCATAATCTGCAGCTAAATAAAGCAAACAGTTTTTCCTAAGAAACTTATATATTTTTTTTAAATGGGACATCCTATATCTAATTAATGTTTTCGATTCTACGCATTATTTGTTATCATATATACCTAACTCATTATCGAGAATCGATTAATTGACGCCAACTCTAGTACAAACAACAAAAAAACGCATAAAAAACGATTTTTTCTCTCTACGTGTTGCAGGTCTCGGATGGCAACTGGCATGTTCCGACAACTGTTGCTGATGACAGGTTTGCAAAGCTGCACCTCCGACTGTTCGGGTCGCGGCGAGTGCCACAACGGCACCTGCCTGTGCGAGATCCAGTACGCGGGCGACTACTGCGACGGCCCCAATCTGCCCTATCATGCGGGCATCGGGGGCGTCTTCCTGCTGGTGGCGCTCGTCTGCGCCGTCCAGCTGACCATGTGCATCGTCTTCGAGTACAAGCGGCTGAAGGCGCCGACCTTCCTCAAGGCGTGCAGGATGACCACGCAGAAGCTGCTCTATTTCGTCACGTTCTTGGCCAGCGCGATCCGAGGCGGGTATTTCCTGTCGCCGGTAAGTTGATGATCTTGTCCTTCTTGTCTCAATGGGGAGACTTTTCGTAAAGACACCTAAAAGTAGAGACCCAAAAGTAGTACCTTGGGGAAAGTTTTGGGGGTAGACTAAAACAGTACAAATTATATGCGCAATAACTAAGATGAAACGTGCACCAATACCAAAAATATTTGTCCGATACAAAAAATTTTTGAGCAATAAATTAAAATAAATGTACAATAAATTTATATACTTATACATCAGAATCAGTAGTTGTGCATTTATATACCGGGCGATTCAATTTCTAGGCTCACCATGGGGATCTCGCTTATTAGTGGAGGTAGAGCCTATGTTTAAATTTGGCAAAGTTTCGTATTTTTGTGTTGATCAATTCTCTGAAAAGAAATTTAAGCAATCATTTTGCATTTTGAAGATATCCGCAAAAAGCTGAAATGTTAAGATATCGTTTTTAATTTTTTATTCAAAGCCAAGAGTAGCTAGACATTTGAAACAAAAACATTCTGCAGCTACTTTTTAACAAGGAATGCAGTGTTATTTTTTAATTTGAAGTAACATCAAAGATGGCGGCGTAACCATGGCCAACTTTTGCACCCTTGGTCAGTCCGGCGGTCTACAGGGATATATGCGCATATAAATGCATATATTTTGTAAATTACATATATGCACTTAATCTTACTAAATATGCAGACATATGCTGAAAGGTAAGGTAAAATACAGGCACAAACAATAATATATTTGAGAAAAATAAGTAACATATAACTGGTAGAAAAAAATGAATGCATTGTATAAGTCAAAACAAAACAAATCTTTGCTTTCATTTTTTGGCGTTGAAGCAAACGCTTGGTGTAATGTAAGCTGTGGTAAAGATTTTACGTGCCTAGAATTATTTTTATGCAAATAGTGCCAACATGTATTACTTGAAATTTTTTTATCCCATGGTATCTAAAATACATAAGAATTTAACATAAAAATTATACAAAACATGCAAAATGAACTTACTGTTTTACTACAGTATTTACAGAACACGCTGCCATTATTTTTTTTTTATTATATATTATTTTTATTTTGTATTAGTTTTTTAGTATTAGTGCGGGATAATCTTTGATCCACATTGGCACTAAAGACATGTCAAGTCTTCGGCATGACGTTAACCACAATACGAAATGTACGAACATCCAACGCTTTACTGCTTTAGGAAACATTGGTAGAAAAATGTTTTTAAACTATATAAGGAGCGGGAACCCCCTACGCACTCCTTCACTACTGTATAGCGGAACGATTCTGCCCTTTATTTAAATAAAGCATCAGAAAGCAAAGAAATGACTAAAATATGCAAATATGGCGAAATATGCAATATTCTCTATAATATGCTTGAAACGACTAATATGCTAAATATGCAAATTGAAATTAGGCTCAAATGCATTATTTTTACGTAATTCTTTTAGATACACAAAATAACTTGTTCGCATATCCTACTTTTAAAATATGCATTTGGCATATATTCACAGCTTTACTGATAAGCACGACAAACAACGAGAAAAAGAAGAAAGTTTTACACCATTGTTTTAAAAACTAATGCCAACATGTTATACATTGCGGAAATGAGAAAAACACGACTAGCGGAAAATACCAAAATTCAACATAACAAAAACAAAAGTTGGCTATGGTTACGCCGCCATCTTTGATGTTATTTCAAATTAAAAAATAACACTGCATTCCTTGTTAAAAAGTAGAAGAATGTTTTAAAGCAGAAGAATGTTTTTGTTTCAAATGTCTAGCTACTCTTGGTTTTGAATAAAAATATAAAAACGATATCTTAACATTTCAGTTTTTTTTCGGATATCTTCAAACTGAATAATGATAGCTTAAATTTCTTTTCAGGTAATTGATCAACACAAAAGTACGAAACTTTGCCAAATTTAAACATAGGCCCTATCTCCACTAATAAGCGAGATCCCCATGATGAGCCTCGAAATTGAATCACCCGGTATATAAGACAGGAATGATTCTTGAATTTACGTATTTTAGCTCAACGCGTGCACCGGTTGCCGCGGTGCACGTTGGGCGTCTCGTAAAGAGACCTAAAAGTAGAGGTCCAAAAGTATTAGGTACCTTGGGGAAAGTTTTGGGGGTAAACTAAAAATACTACTCTTCGAATCTTCAAATCGGGCAACATTGTGAAGAAAATGTTGTGAATGAAATTGTAAGAGAGAAAATTGTTAGATATATTTTTTTTCTATAAATGTATTAGACTCTATTCCGAGATCTAATAGGTCATTTATAATACCCGGTTTTAGTAATTCATATAAAACGATAGTTAATAAGTATAATTGCCTACGATTCAAAAGTTGTGAATTAAAAATTATACGTTTTAAGACATGTTTTTTACATGAATTTATATGAATATATTTTCCTACGATTCAAAAGTTATGAATTAAAAACTATACGTTTTAACATTAGTTTTTTATATTAAATTCCTTAAGGCCAGGTATTATAAATGACTTATTAGCTCCAATTAGATCTCGAAATAGCATTTAATAGACGAATAAATCGTACTGTATTAAAACTAAACATTTAATTGTTTTTTTTTATTATTATTTTACACTGACACGCAAAATTAATGACTACAATCAGACTCCATTGGAATATTGAAGAAGGACACGCATAAACCATTTTTTTCTAATTTTTAAGAATCTATTTGTTCGTGATAACATTTTTATCAAATCACCTTGAAAGATTTTATATAATTATACACTGCTCAAAAAATTAGGGGGCCACGTTTGCAAATCAAACTTGGTATGCTTTAAGGGCATTTCACTAAAGAAAATTACAAAAACAATGTTACAACTCTTAGTTACTTCTAGTTACACTTAAAAATGTAACTTAATAACGCAAAACAAAATGGAAAAAATGTCAAGTATGTTTTGAATCACGTATGAAGATGTTAGAAGAGCCGAATTCAAAAACTACTCAAAATCAACACCGATTTCTTGTCGTTTCCTCTCTACGTCAGCGTAGTGCCACAACACTAGACCTCCTAAACGATCTAAGACGAGCACATGAAATAGAAATTTCTGATCAAAATGTTAGAAACAGATTAAAAGTAGCGAATTTGAAACCAAGATCTGTCCGCGCACCACGCCTTAACCAGCATCACAAAGCAGCGCGAATGAGGTTTGCTCTGGATCACAGAGATTGGCAACTTCGTCACTGGACGCCTGTGCTGTTTACAGAGGAGTCAGGATTTCGTTTACCTCATTGCGACGGTCGAGTACGTATATATAGACGTCCTGGTGAACGCTACGCGGACGCTACTATACAGGAAGTGGATAGATTTGGTCGTGGATCTGTGATGGTTTGGGCTGGATTCCTGGTAGACTAAGGCCCGTATGCATAGTCGATCTCCGGCGATTCTCCGAACTTTTTCCGTTCGCCAGCTCTAAAATGCAGCGCAGAGACAATCGCCAGCAAAATTCCGTATGCGCACTGTGAAATTTTCTGGCGATTCGCTGGAGATGCTCCGGCGATTCTCCAGCAATAGTCCAGTCACTCTAGATTTTTGATATACGTTGTATCGTTTGACATTAGAACTGTCATTTCTAATGTCAACCGACAATTGACCAAACAATCATTCGACATTAGAATGGACAACACACCGCCGGTGATTTGCCGGCGATTTGCCAGCGTGGAGAACGGAGGGAGATCGACTATGCAAGTAATATTATGTCGTGTCGCCACGCCAGAGATTTGCCGGCGACTCGCCGAAAAAACTACAGCAAGTCGCCGGAGGTCGACTATGCATACGGGCCTTTATGCCATAATTACATCGAAAACATCTTGGATGACCATGCGGTGCCTGCTGCATGCAAGGACAATGCAAAGCCACATACCGCCGGCATCACCAGAAACTTTTCACAAGAAGTTGGAATTCAGGGCATGGAATGCCCCAAACACGTGTGGGATCAGCTTGACCGACGTGTTCGCAAGCGCCCTAAACCACCCCTAACCATACAGAGACTGACACAGACTGACCCTGATTGAGGAATGGGAAAGCATACCCAAAGAATCTCTTCGCAAACTAGTGCAAACCATGCCACGCAGGTTTGAGGAAGTGATTCGTACTCGTGATTTCCATTTTGTTTTGCGTTATTAGTTTACATTTTTAAGTGTAACTAAAAAGTAACTAAGAGTTGGAACATTGTTTTTGTAATTTTCTTTTGTTAAATATATGCCGTCGAAGTACACCAAATTTGATTTGTGTAGAACTATTATTTAAAAAGTTACAGGTTTCGAAAAAAGTGTTCAGTCACCACCGCTATTGGACATTAATGGAAAGATTAACTTTAAAGAAAATCTTATTTTTCATTAATGTTTCAGGGTTGTCTTAAATCTAAAATGCGATTAGAATATAACTATCTGCTTGCATGTACCGGGTGTTACCAAAGCTATGAAAAACGTTAAGAGTAAAGTAAATGTATGTTCAAAGCTATGCAAAAATATTATTTGAAAAAGTATTTAGAAATATTAGAGGTCATCAAATACGAAATTATAATTACCTTCTCCATTGCATATACTGGGTGTTTTATCAAAAATTAACAAGTAAATTACCCTTATCTTCAAAGCTTTCCAAAAATGTTATTTGAAAAACTATTTCGAAATATTAGAGGTCTTTAAATCCAATGTTATGATCACCTTCTCCGTGGCATATACCGCGTGTTGCCAAAAGGATATAAGAGTGAAGATTCTGCATCTTTTAAGCGATGCAAGAATATAATTGGAAAAGAGTATTTCAACATATTAGAACTATTAGAAGGCATTAAATATGAAATTATAGTCACCTTCTACGATCCATATATAAAGGCATACTTTACTCTTAAGAGTTTGCATAGTTTTCGTAACACCCGGTACACGCGAACAGATAGTTACATTGTAATATTTGCATTTTAGGTTTAAGACAATCCAGAAGATGTTAGGAAGAATAAAATTTTCTGAAATGTTAATAATAAAAAACTTTCCCATTAGTGTCAAACTTTTTGACGGACACGGTATACAGGGTCTCCCACGACGAGCTGCCATTAGAAGTATATGGAGAACCAAATGCAATGACAGATTGAAAATTTGTGGACTTATATTGTTGGACACGATCATATCAACTTTTTTTTTTTTTTTATTTTGTTCAAACACAGAGTGTTTGTGGCATAACACCTAGTCAATGACTAACAAGTTATTTTCACTTAACCTAGACTGATAATATAATGAGTATTTATACAATTTTGCCCATTGGCCCAAGTTGTTTTAGTCTGACAGTTTTTACCACTCAAGTAGACGGCGGTTGTTTTCACTTACACTTGTTTTCACTTTTCACATACTGTGAATACACTACGGGTGCTCTGCTTTTAATCACTCCCGCACTAGTTCGAATGGTTTAGTTCTTTTCAGCCGACGCACTAGCGCACTGTTGTCTAGCAGCTGGATGGCTTCAAAGTTGTCGTGGTGGAGTAGACGATCCTCGTGCTTCTTAGCAAATTTTGATATTTCGCTAGTTACCATCTCCATGCGGAGGTCCCGATGAAGACTGGTGTTTTTGATGTACCATGGTGCACCAACAATGGCCCTTAGTACTTTATTTTGGATCATCTCAACTAAAATATTTTGAGTTTTCGGTTACTTCCGGTTACACCGGAAATGATGTCAACTTTTATATTTCAAATGGAACATACTGTATTTTATTGCATTTTTGAAATCTCCATTAAATTTTAGATGAATTTTATGTTACGTTCCCTATACCTAACATGTGTCATTTTTCAGATATTCATATTTTTTATTAAAAAATGACAATTGCACGGTTACTTTCAAATACTTATAAATAATCCCCTTTGACCGTTGGAAAAAAGTTGTCCGGCAAAATTGTTGTGAAGGTAACGTATTATCGACACATCGGTAGAACTCTTCTAAAAGTTATACAGGGTGTTCAAATTATAAGGTCAAAGTTGAATTCGAGAAAAGTACTAAAAGTCGATTTTTTCAAATGGCAACCCTAACATATTAATACATTTCTCAATTCTATGGAAAATTTTAGATCAACTTTGTGTACAATGTCCTATACCTAAAATGTACTTGTACCTACTGAAATCGATTTTTAAATAGCACAGTAGAAATTGCAAACATCGCCAAATCTAGATTGCTGTTGAAAACAATTGAACAATTTTGAATAAACACAACTTTATTAAACACAATTCCGTCATGCGAAGAAGCAACCGTAGACACGTGTTTCGGACTATTAGTCCTCATCAGTACGGTATAGCCAAGGTGTAAGATGGACACTCAATGGAAAAAACACTCAAATGGAGACCATTGTCCGAAATACGTGTCTACGGTTGCTTCTTCGCATGACGGAATTGCCCGACAAACTACCTTTCTCCTTTAATCTCTCACCGTCGATAAACCAGTTTTCCATCTTTATTAAACACGTTTCTAGGTAATTTTTCATTACAATTAATTTAGTAATTATAAAATTATAGGCCTACAATTAAGCACAATATTAAAAATAAAACAAAATCGTAAGGGAATTAAAAAAATGCTTAATTCAATTTCAGTAACTGTTCAAAAATGTTGCCGTTTTCCGCTAAACATGCTTTAATTCTTTTTAACGCATTATTGTTGGTAGCATCCCTGATTGTGTTAGCACCATCGAGATAGTATAGAAGAGGAGAGTCATACCAGCTTAAAATTGGGATCACTTTATGTCAAATCATACCGTCCGTTAGTCCCATAGTGTCAAATTGACAAGCCGATACATTATATAGGTTTAAATAGTTTCTAGTGCGCTATAAGTATTTTTTCTAACTAATTAGCATGACAGTATGTGATATAAGAAGCTGTCGCAGCAGAAAGGGTCTTGGCTGCAATAAATCAGCGGGAATTACGTTTCATCGGGAAGTGACGTTAGATGTCAGTCAAATGACAATGAACAGGCCCGTATTCAAGAAAAATTTGACTTAGTTTTTCGTTTATTTAACAATTAAATGTAGGTTTCCAAAGATTTGTGCGCAGCAGGAATTATGGATACAGATTGTAGACCGATGTAACTGGAAGCGGACAAAGTCCAGTATTGTGTGTTCGAAACATTTTATGGAGCTATGTATAGACAGAACATCACCAAATCGCAGGCCAATAGGTTACAAAATGTTTAATACTTATTTGGTCATATTCATATTTGTTCTACTTATAAGTTTTATTTTACATTAAGTTAAACAAATGCAACATTTATTTTACATTATTTGTTATAACCTTAATCCAGAGTATTATTGTGTTTATTATACATTTTCACTTTCTTTACTTGATCAAATATATGTGCTATGTTGCACTGTCTGCAATATTACAGAAAAATAATTATAATTAGTCCGGGCCTGTGCAGACCGACCGTCGTATAGTCCCATAAGCCACACCTACTGACGCCGTTTTGAGTATATGAAAAACGTCGTCATAGCGTCTCCTCTCTATACTATCTCGATGGTTAGCACATAACCCATTGAAAGCAGCTGGAACTCTATCTTTCATGTTCTCCTTATCAATTATTGGGTTCTCATAAACTACGTCTTTAATAGCTTCCGAAATTAATAAATCCATTGGCGTCAAATCGGGGGAATGCGGTGGATATTTGTATGGCCCATTAAGCGCATTCCACCGATCGCCGATTATCCCTCGTTAAGCAAGCCTCTTACTGCAAGTGTTATCTGCGCTGGAGCACCGTCCATTTGAATTGGGTCCTCCACCCTATAATGGAGGACCCAATAACTGATAAGGAGAACATGAAAGACAAAGTTCCAGCTGCTTTCAATGAGTTATGAGCTACCTCTACCAGGGACGCCATCAACAATAATCTGGTAAAAGGAAGTAACATATTTAGCGAAAAACGAAAAACATTTTTGAACAGTTACTGAAATAGAATTAAGCGGTTTTTTAAATTTTCTTAACGTTTTGTTTTATTTTTAGTATTGCGTTTTATTGTAGGCTTATAATTTTATAAATGCTAAACCAATGATAATGAAAAATGACCTAAAAAAGCTTGTTTTATTACAAACTTCTGTTTATTCCAACTTGTTCAGTTGTTTTCAACGCAATCTAGATTTGGCAATATGTGCATTTCCACTGTGTTTAAAAATCGATTTAAGTAGGTAGGTACATGTACATTTTAGGTATAGGACATTGTACACAAAGTTGATCTAAAATTTTTCATAGAATTCAGAAATGTATTCATATGTTAGTGTTGCCATTTGAAAAGATCGACTTTTAATACTATTCTCGAATTCAACTTTGATCTTATAATTTGAACACCCTGTATAACTTTTAGAAGAGTTATACCGATGTGTCGATAATACGTTACCTTCACAACAATTTTGCCGGACGACTTTTTTCCAACGGTCAAAGGTGATAATTTATAAGTAGTTGAAAGTAACCGTGCAGCTGTCATTTTTTAATGAAAATAATTAATTTCTCAAAAATGACACATGTTAGGTATAGGGAATGTAACATAAAATTGATCCAAAATTTGATGAAGATTTCAAAAATGCGATAAAATACAGGGTGTTCCATTTGAAATATAAAAGATGACATCATTTCGGGTGTAACCGGAAGTAACCGAAAACTCAAAATATTTTAGTTGAGACGATTGTGTCCAACAATATAAGTCCACAAATTTTCAATCTGTCATTTCATTTGGTTCTCCATATACTTCTAATGGCAGCTCGTCGTGGGAGACCCTGTATACCTACCTTAAAAAATGTGAAAATGAAATTTTACGGTCCATTATACTGGGAGAACCAAAATGATGTTTTTTGTCTAAATTTGAGACACCCTTTCGGGCACCCAAGCATCTTGTGGACGTTTTCAAGTACTCCTTTACAAAGCGATACGAATTCTTATCGTTTTGATTTTTATCTCTTGTTCATTTCTGATTTTTTTTTTGTTTGTAGAAGATATACTGTTTCACTGTTGCAATGCACGTTGAATATTTGAATATTTCTCAATCCCTAAGGGTCGAACATGAAAACCTAACCATTCGATGCAACGTCGACTGCGTGCTGTAATTTCAGCAAGAGGTGGACATACATATTATTAAAGTATCAAGAACACGTTAAGTTTCACTTATTAAAATGTAATTTTTATCTATCGTATTATCGGTTTATTCCTGGTAATTACCTGTTAACAATGGTTTCAATCAAGTAACATTTCCTGTGAGCTTTAACCGCATTACACATTGCAAAGATTTACATAAAATTGTGTATCTTCAACAAAAATTCAATTATTAGAAAGAATCAATAAACACATTGTTGAGAAATAACGTGAATTTGTAACAGAAAACTTTAGAACTTGCCAAATCCTCACCTGTACCATAAGGTGTCTTGAAAATAAACGAAAGACATCTGATTGGTTTAGCTGGTATAATCAGGTGTAGCTTTTTGTTATTCAAAATTACAATGACATGTGATATTTTTGATGAATTTCTGTACAACCAAAAATATTGAAAATCGGTAAAAGCTTACAAACGTTAAACAATATGGAGTATTTTTTGAATTTTTTAAAATATAATTGAAGTAATATTGCGGAAGATGTTTTTTAGATTTGTTTTTCTGTGAGAATAAAAGTAGTAAAACAAAACTGCAAACAGTTACGGATTTGTATTCCCATGGTTTATCACATTGTCTTCGTGATTTCCATGACGTATTCGGTTCATCAAAAGTGACACTTATTTTTCTCGTCAGTCTCAGCAATAATTTAGCCCGTTTACTTAACAACATCGCTTATTCTCCTTATGCATATTCAGGAAGGAATTTTTTTTATTCGAAATTATGATATCCAATAATAAAACACAACACAGCTTCGTCAATAAAAATTATACATATCTTAATACTGCGTCATTGTGTTGACAATTTTACAAGTATTCAGCAAAAATACGTCTATGACTTTACTTTTCTGAGTTGATATCAAACAATTAAAAAATAATCTCACAATTTAAAATAATACATGAATAGCATAAGTGTACATTATTAAATTAATTTAACTTATTATCAAAAATGGCATAACACAAAATATGACGTTTTTGTTCTAAGAAACTTTTACAAGCACTGACTTACTAAAGAGCTAATTCTAAATGTGACGTTTTCTTGTCAAGTTTAGTACACATATTTCTACACATTTTTCCTCATTCCAACCTTTGAATTACTGCGCAAAGACAAAGTGTCACTTGTACCATCTTTATGGTGTTTCTTTTTTCTGTTAAAATAGAGGTTTTTGCAAACATGTTTTACCATTTAACTCAGAAATGACGAATTTTGAGATGACAACTTCTTCGTGTGCACCAACAAAATGTTACCTTATCGTGCAAATATTTTATTGCAACTGTATTCTTAAGAGCGTTCTTATCTTCATCTTCATCAGTTTGTAATTTACGAATAGAAACGTTTTAAATCTGCTTGTTGCTCTTTGCTCCAAAATCATTTTGTTGTCGTAAAATTTAACTTTGGTTGTATATGTTTTCAGGATAATTTCAAGTATGGGTGGTCTAGGAGTCTGCTGTCGGCCTACTACCCTCTTCTTATGTCGGGGTCGTCACTTTTGGTTTGCTTCTGGGCTGAGGTAAGTTTATTTTACAATTGCTCTTTTCGAAAAAAAAAACATCGCCATGAAGGAAAAAAGATCTGAATTCAATAAATTTTATGGTTAAAATCTTCAAATTAAAGAAAGTGCATATTTTCGTTTTTGCTAAAACATCTCCCGGTTTATTATTAAAGAAACAAACAACTCGAGCATTTACTTTTCGTTTAGTAGTTAACAGGGAAAGCACAATAATTATAATATTTATTAATAAAAAGTAAATTGTCTGTAGATTTATGTTAGAATTGCACCTAAATGCATAATTTTGTATCTATTTTAAATTAACATCTGGTCTAATGAACCCATTAAGATGATAAACGTAAAAACGTTTTACATATGGAATAAACAACAGTATAACAATTGTGTGAGAGATAAGTTGTGCAATCAAATGTCCGTTGAGTGTTGCTGCTATGTGTCGATTAGATACTATTAATACACTTTTATCTGGTTGCTACTAAATATTTTTATGTGATAAATTCTAGATCTTTCCTCGCATTCAAGCCTATGTGCCATAAATGTCGTAAACAAACAAGACATTACCATGACACGCTATTTCTGTTCTATAGACGAAAATGTCCCCAAACGCCCTTGGCTTTATCATATGGGTATAATAATGTGTGCTATTTTGATAGAAGTTTTGTATTTAATCTTTTAAAAATATGTTGATACCTGAATTAAACGATAACAAGTGCATCATATGCGTACAGATGTGATAATAAAATAGCAGCACGCCTGTTTTTATCAAGTGATCAAGTTCAGGTCTGGTCAAGACGCGAAATTTAATTACTTTTGATAGTAGTTTTGGTGATTCTGGTTCATTTTCTGTTTCTGGTTCACTGGGTTATAGTTTTCTTACATATAGTATTTTCTGAGGACAGCGACAAATGTATGCGATAGGGCTTAGTGCGAATCTGGCCACACAAATTTGTTTTAATCAGGGATGTTAAATTACGGTAATTATTTTTTTCTTAAATTACCGTTGAATTTAAAATTAATAATTTCAAATATTAAATTACCACGTAATTAATAATTAAAAATGGTAAATTACATTGGCGTAAATTACCGGGTAATTCAAAATTCAAAATGGCAAATTACGCTTGTTTAAATTACCGGGTAATTAAAAATTCGAAATGTTACGTTGATTTAAATTTTCCGGTAATAAAAAATTTTAAATTAAACCGATCACTGTATGTCATGAGTACTACTAATATTAATAAAAATGTTTGGTAAAACCTTAAATCATTATTTTGTGGATAACTCTACCTATCTCTGATCTTTTGCCTGTTTTGATAGTACTAAAACCAAAGCAAAGCTACATAGAAATACTGTTTATAGCACTACTAAACAAAAGGAAAATCAAACAGAATAATAATAGTAGAAAATAAACACACAAAATAACGTTCCGTTTCACTGAGGGTTTTTTGATCCGGATCAGTTTTAGTCTCGATTATTTGTCTAACACTGGTATATTTATTAAAAAGTGAATTTTGATAATAAATGGCTTTTGACTACAGAGCTGCATTATGGGATTTGTTGGATTGATCGCCATTGGCGAAGGGACTTCCCACTTCTCTATTCATTAAATACAAAATATTAGTTCTGTATTTTCTTAAGTAATGTCTGATGATTTGGAATAGTTAAAATATAACGTATACGGGTAATCGGAATGTCATTGGATGTGTTAACTTAACCCATAGACCCATTTCCATTGGCTAAATGACACCTTGAATAACATTGTCATTATCTATTAACCTATGATACTGCAATATTTTTACTACTGTCCAATAAATGATCCGATTTTACTTGAGAAAATTTAGGTAATCTTTTAGTATTTAATGAATATGGGTGGGACGGATCGTTAACTATGGAGATTGATCCAACGGATAAAAAAATGTTTGTTGCTAAAAATGTATCTAATTAAAGAAAGCTTATGGTGAAATTAATAAAAAAAAGCAAAGATGTGGATCGTGGGGCGCATGCATGCGTCTACTGAAATTAATTTATAAATTCCGGTAAATTACCAACGGTAATTAAAATTGTTTGTCGGTAAATTACCAACGGTAATTTTAATGGACGGTAAATTACCATCGGTAATTTAAGCCGTAAATTACGGTAATTAAAAATCGGTAAATTACCATTAATTACGGTAACTAATTCGGTAATTTACGCTGTAAATTACCCTTTTGCATCCCTGGTTTTAATTATATCTCCAAAACGGTTCTCTCGCAAACAAAAATTCTAAATTCGCGAACACCCGCAAACGATCTGTAGAATGAGTATATCGATTTGTCGCCAAGGAGGAGGGGCTAGTGTGAATCTGCCCTCCGCCCCCAAATTTGTTTTAATTATATCTCGTAAACAGTGCAATTTCACAGACATAAATATTGGACACTGAGCGCCGCCGCTTTTATGCTAATTCCTAATATAACGGCCCTGTTATTAGAATTATCGTAGATGGCTGAGCGTTTAATATGTTTGTTGACAACTTGGATTGAAAAATGAATAGTTCAAACAAGTACAGACGTGGTAGTTATGCCTGTTAATTATATTGTCTGGTATAGGTTTTGTTTTACTACTGAAACTATTATTCCGCTTTAACGGAAAGACAATATACTTAATTAATTTAATGACAAGATTACAAAAATACTCTCATACAGATACATATATTCAAAATGGCACCTGGAATGATTCATAAATCATAAATAATGATGATTATGATGACCAGTAACCAATGGAATATTAATGAAATTGCATATGATAATAATAATTGCGATATAAATTGATCGCGTCCCATAAAGTTCGCGACAAACTGAAAGGGGTGGGACACCTAAACAACCAATTTTTGTCAATAAAGTCACGTTCGAAAGAAAAGAACCATTTAGGCACTACGCTGAATTAAAAAAAAGAGTGTAAGTGCCTCAGTTTTTAAGTTAACCTTACTTTTCCTTATGGGGACACGAAACAAGTTTGTACAAGACGCGGAGATCAACACGAAAAAAAAAACTGGTTGCACTCACCTGCTGGCTGCTCCTGGTATTATGTCCGAACATCCTTAAATCACCACCTTATGTATTGAACTGCTTTTGCAATACATGTGCTAGAAGTAAATTATTTTGATTCACCGTGGTGCCTAATTTGCTTCTTACCGGACTTTATTGACAAAATGTGCTTGTTTAGGTGTGCCCTACAACCTCTTTCAGTTTACCGCAATTCATATGGGACACTGTATACCGTTTGACCCACGGTATATGTAGGTATTCCCGTTTCTTTTTTGTTTGTTTATCAAGCTGGACGAATGAAATTTGGGAATGTGTTAATAGACAAAAAATGCCATTGTTTAGGATACTCTTGAGGTTAATATGACTTCCGGTTTTTCCAGAAATAACGTCTTTATAGAAATTTGAAATGGCACCCTATATTCTTTGTGTGATATTTTCAATCAGGATGACATTCTGAACACAAAAACATATCGATCGTCAATTTTTATCACCAAGGCAACGCAAAAATATGTTTTTTATGTATTAACTAGGTGGCTAGGAATTTGCGAAAATAGTCGAAAATTGTCAAATAAACACTAACTAAATCGATTTTTGCCGACATTGCATTAGTGGTGCCCTCTAGCGTGATTTAATTGATTTTTGGCTACTGAGTCATTGTTTTCACGGGTACCCAATGGCCACACCCTGATTATTCGATAGAAAACATCTTTCCGATTACAATGATACCAAATACTTGATATTTGATTAGAAATTCTTAGCGTGCAAACGTTGTTAGAAGCAAAGAAAACGAAAAAAAATATTGAGCTAATGATCTCAGTCAGCGCACAAGTCAGTCACTCAATGGACCACTCGAAGGAAGTGACTACCAAACTGACGAAACCTGAAAAAGCTAAATAGTTTAAGTAAAACTTTTTTTTGTTTTTTTTTTTTCAGATAATTAATTATTAATGCTCCGTTGTAAAAACAATCAACTACGAAACAAAATGTTTGATTAGATATTTTTCTATCGGAGTCCATGTCTATGCCGTGGTTTACGTATCGATTAAAGCTTATGGTGTCTGTGATGAGCTGGCCATACGTAACAGCCGAAATATAGCCATTGTTTACATATCTGACAATTATCGCATTTTCGATTAGCGGTAAAGTTATAATGTTTGGGCTGAAATTGTACCTAGATGAAAAATCTATTATTGTATTGAGACTTTGGCTAGGGGTATTATATTTGAAAAACGAGAAAAATGTAGAAGTCAAATAAATTTTTTTTCTTACCAAAAAATTATTTTTTGTCTAGCCAAACTCCTTGTTTATCTAAGAATTGCCACTGAAAATTTCATCAATTTTGAATCATAAATAACGCCGTTAATAGAAAACGCGTTTTAGCACAGGTAGAACTGTGTCTTAAGTATCCAAATACGCAACATTATCCCGTTTTAACCATTTTTTCTATCTCTTGAAATGATGACGGACATCCCTGTATACCTTGTAAATTTTCGGACCCAAGTTATCTTACACCACCTTGTACACCCGAAGAAAATTATATGGTAACATGACTGCAGCTACTGTACACCAAACGTAGGTCGGAGATTGTCGGTCGTCGGTCGACTACCTACCTGGTAGTCATAAAACCGAAGGGTCACTTCTGTTTCATTTCATTTTAAGTTTTCTGTGTATAGATGGTATGAATATGAGTTACGTATTTATCTAATATATTTTCGATATTCGGAGCGAAACTGCCGCTCGTAGCTAAAGATTGTTATTCGTTAATATTTTTGTTTCGATATGCAATTGCAGTATTATTTCATTTATAGTAAAATACATAGTAACGTTAGTTATAATTGTAAAAATTTTAATTAGGCACATATTAAAATACTTCATCATCATGGCTACGTCGGTGTATGCCTCAAGGCAAACCGATTACTACATCCGATATCCGCTGTCAATAATTTTTAAAGGAGGTAATTCCAGATAGGAAGTTCCTGTAAGTGAAAAAAATCTAACTCAATTTTCTCGGTTTCTACTTCGTCGCAGACCGAAATAATATACTTTTATCACAAAATGTTTTATATTTATTTAATTTACGTTATGGTAAGTAATGAAAATTGCATATAATTATGTATTCAACAAAAATAATATAAATATAACATGAGTATAGTATAGATAAAAATAATAGATAGATGTATAACAGTAAAAAATGATATTTGTAATAACATAACATAAATATATGTAATAACATAAAAACAAACATTTAATAATATAGGAATAACATAAGCATGTATTAAATAAGAAAAGTGTTCCGTTAGGTTGGAGGTTGATATAAATTTGCAGGAGTGCTTTTATTTCATATGTTGTTGAGGTTGGTATGACCTGATGTTTTAGGAAATGATACATTTATGACAATCTAAACGGAACATATGTATCGGCGATTTGTTGCACTAAGAAAACAAGCAAAATCCTTTGTTGTTGTATTGTGTGTCGATGGCACGAAGTCACAAAGTTATGTGATACATATTTTCAATATTTGCCTAATTTGCCTATCCCAGCAAAAAAGTAAATTAAGGAACAAAACGCGACCCATAGTGTAATAAAAATACCTACCTTTGTGCTTGATCGTCTGGTAGGTCGGCCGCAATACAAAATATTATACAAGGAACTTAGTGGACTTGAAACTTTTGCAATACGGCGAAAACGATTGAGTAACATAAATATAGATTGAAATTTCAATGATTTTATTATATAGTTTTTTCAAAGTTATCTGCATATCGTTCTGATGTGATGTCATTCATATTGGATTGTAAATCCTGCCCTTACATGTCACACATAAAAGAAAATTGTGTGTGGATGTTATGATAGAACGTAAAGATATAATTTTAATAAACATAAAAATAACAACATTTTTATAATTAAGCTAAAGTGCTGAACAACACTGTAGTATCAGTTCTAAAGGGCACATCTGCAGCAAATTAGAAACCGGGGCAAATAAGATTTACAACTACATGCAAAAAATACATTAAATATTACAGTGCACTTTTGTCAGTTTCGGATATCGGAAACATATAAATAGACGAAATTCGATTTCATTTTATACATACAGAAAAGTAAAACGAAACGAAACAAAAGTGACCCTTTGGTTTTATGACTTTAGCAGGTAGGTATCCGACGACCGACATTTTCCGACCTACGTTTGGTGTACACTAGCGGCGGTCATGTTACCATATAATTTTCTTCGGGTGTACCTATCTATGTTTATTTAATTTTTAGCACCTTGTATAACCAAATCAACTCATTTTTGCGACATGTTTTTAAGTCATAAAGAAAATTATCCTTGAGAAGGTCACACAGTCACATAATTTGAAAAGTAAACTGTATAGTCATTTTACTGAGAAGTAACATCCAAAAAACAAAAAACCGAGCAAAAATCCCGAAATATGCTACCTTTTCCCAGATCGCAATACAAACTATATTTAAAAATCTAATTGAAAAGAGCACAATTTATCAAAAACTAAAAATGACTATTGGATCCTATAGCACAAAAAATATGGGGTTTTCAGTTAGTTATTTATTATCCATCGGCATTATCAGCATCCTCTTATATCTTACTAAGGTATTACAAGGGGGTTATTATGGAACTATTTTCAATCCACTGCAAATATTATCAATATTTGGTATAATTACTCATTAGATCTCCATAAGGTTCGAACCGCACTTCAGCCACACTTTATTACCGATTTCCTATAAATAGCTATCGAAGGCTGGCCTAAAGCGACTATTTGCATTCAGGCTAGCCAGATCAAATAAAACCGTATTTGTACAACGTGACAATAAGTAATAATCGTAGCGTGCTTCGTCGTATTGTCTTAAGAGGGACACACGGTGGATTTAATATACATAGTTATACATACGCCATGTCGCATTTTTTCTATTCAACCTTACGTTTGCCGGTGCGTTTATCGTCACTCCTATTGACAGATAAGACGTACTATCTGATCCAGGTACTCGCGTACCGGGCCAGTGCAGAGGTACTTGCACCCAAAAGGAACTTAGTTATCGACGATCGGCTTTTGTTATTACCCAAAAGTTTATTGTATTCAAGTGATGTTCATACGTTTTGAGATTACGTCAAGAAAACGGTAGTTTAGCTGGCGGGTGTCTCAGTTTGGTTTTGAAATGTGAACAGTGAAGTTGTTTGTTCTCTTTAATAATTGTTGAGATAGATATTGGTGAAGACTGTTGTGATTTAGGTGAGGAAATTATGGTTATTTAGGTAATTATTTTAATATTGTCCAAATTAAATTTTGTTTTTGGTCAACTTTTAACCCCTGCTGTGTTTCCCCGTTATTGTAAACAACGAAAGTTTGTTATTATAGAATTGCGAGAAATAGAATTATTGGAATTATGACCAAAGGAGATCAATTATTTACAGCACAATAAGTAAAGTTTGTTATTGTTGCATTCCATAAACTTGTTATTAATTTATGTATGGGTTGTGTAAATTGTCTAGGACGTATTTATTAAGACTCGCACGTTGGGAAAATAGTTCGCAATATTACTGTAGTATGAATGTGGAAGGATTGTCTTCAATTATGCAAATATTTCTCTCGTTTATTCGTATAGCACGCGTTTGTACACAATTAGAAATTAAACGTTTCTCTAATCTTAATCGTTATTTATATTGATCGAATGTCTCATCCACTTTGTTTCATAACGAATATGTGCAAAATTGTGTAAATAATGGTGGTGAAGTATATTTTTGAAACTTTTTTGCTTTGTTTAGAAATTAATAATCAACTGATGAATTTATTGGGATAAACTGGTATTCAACTTGTTTTTTTTTTCTAAAGTCCCATTTTTAATAAAGCAAAATTAAGACAAAATATGAATAATTAACGAAAACTAGTAGTTTCTGGAAGAACCTAGTATATAGAAAAATATTACCAAAGGAAATTGTGTCATTTGAAAGAAGTTCTGGGAGTAAACATTAAACTTTATACTTTTATCTGAAATCCTGAAAGTTTGCTCACTAGTATTTGTGAATCATTTACAGCGATTCTTTAAGTAGTGTACGGGCGCTGCAATTAAAAAACAACGAAAACGTGACGTGATATGAAACTTTCAAGCCCAGATTCATATTCATTCCTATTCGTTTTTCATTCACGAACATTTTCTCGAAAACCTTCTGATGTAAGGCCATAAAATATTTATGCTTCCATGGACAAAATTAACAAATCTATGATAGTCGACAAAAAATATATAGTTGCCATTTGAAAAAAGTGTCAATGACGTCATAAGAACAAAAACACATGGAAGGACGGGAATTGAATTTGTCTTAAACATGAGTGTTTTAATAATTAAAATCGATCCGTCCAATGATTTTTGTAAATATCAAACATTTTCGAGATTTTGTTTCCATACTTTGCGCGGTCACTGTACATTTCTCAATAAATAACAAACAAATCAATACCTAAAATCGGGGCCACACTAACGCCTAGCGTTTGACGGAAACGCATAATGTTCAAATTAATGTTAAATTGGAGTGTGACCACGATTTAACCCATTTATCCCGTCTCCGACCCCCCAAAACGCGAAAATAGCACGCACACGTCATAATTATTGCGCCAATCGTGAAATGCTCGCTACCATTCGATTCTGAAGCCATCGGAAAGGAATTTCGATATTTGTGAAAATTATGCAAATTTTGGTGTGGACTACAAATATAGAAATGCTTTGCGATAACAGTTGCGTCTGATTATTATCTGCTGTAATGCCATATAAAATATAAATGTTAACTATAAGAGCACAAATTATTATTTTTCTGAACTTCTGTAGACTTGCACTCTGGAGTATTGTTATTGGAGTATTGGAGTATTATTATTGGATTAGTATTGGATTATTATGCTGTAACTAATTGATCTCCTTTGGTCATAATTCCAATAATTCTATTTCTCGCAATTCTATAATAACAAACAAACAACTTTTGTTGTTTACAAGAACGGGGAAACGCAGCAGGGGTTAAAAGTCGACCAAAACCAAATTTAATTTGGAGTATTGTAGTGAGTTGGCCATCATGTTTACAATAGCGACTACTGTAAAAGTAAGTGGTATATCATCAACTAGAAAACTCAAACACAGTTCAATTTGATATATGTATACCATACGACAAATGTATTAACTACGAAATAAAAAAATACATGATTATAGTAGCACCATCTACATCTGGTAATTATTTTATTTCGAAGCTTTGGAGAGAAGTTTGCTACAGTTCGTTATTTGAGGGAGCCATAACTGGCCAATCAGAAGAGCGGCAAATGATGACGCGTTAGTTAACGCATAAAGGCGTTACGTTATGCGTTACTGTAGCCCGGACATAAGAAAAGTTCTTAATTGAGTACCTAGTAACTTTATTAATTTAATTGTTGTTATGGGTACTAATTGTAATTTTTGCATTGTTTAAAAGTATTTTTGTATTTCTCTTTGTTAATATTTCCAGTAGCTGTAACTTTTAAGGATTTGAAAAAAAACAGGTCCATATGAAAAGATTTACTGAGAATGACATTAACTTTCTAAAAATATTTGTTTAGGGAAAGATGTGGGACACAGAATTGAACCGTAAAATCTGGCAACCTTATGGTATGCTGAAACTAACCTCTCACAAACTAAAAATTGTACTAAATTGCAGAGGAATTTCTACCAGCGGAATTAGTCAAAACATCTTTTATTTAAACAATTTTGTTTTATAATAACTTATAATTAATGCTCATTGAGATCGGATCATTGTATTCAATATCGTTTTCAAGCTTTTTTCTTCAGTACCTGAGAAATAGGTCGCAGTGCGCAATATTTCAGGAGTAGGTATGGGAAATTATATTATTCATATCAATTTTATTATGCAAAGCCATCTCTTTTATTCCCATATAACGGCACGTGTACAGCTGGATAAAAAATTTCTCCAATCGATATTTTTTATCGTAATAACCCACAATTACCCCATAATTAATAAAAAAAAGTATTGTAATTTTGAAAGATTAATCTGCTGTTTAGCAATTTGCTATCGAACAAGATAATGAGAACTGCTGCAGCTGTCAGAAATTCTAAATAGCTTAGAAACAATGTACATATACCACGTTTAAACTGCCGGTCATTTGGCGCTCTCTAATATTTATGAACATAAGGTTAAAACAATATTCTATATGCATAAATTCATAAGTTCAGAAGTCTTTTTTCGCTTACAATAGAATTTATTTGCACTCGCTCAACAATTGTGAACACGGGCATTGTTTACGACAAACATATATTAACATATTGGCGATCCGTTGTTTTGGTAATTATATTTGTATCAAGTACCCCGTTATCATTACGATAGTCACGTTATCAGCGCTGTATAGGTACTTAATTATCGCTTGTTACGTGAACGATATTTATTACCATTATTCATTGTTTTGCCTTTTTTGTGTATGAAAATGATGTGCTTACTAAAATATTGAGTAATTTTTTATTCCTCGTCTTGTATCTTTAAGCTTTAATGGATTAACAAAAGATAATACCATCTTGATTTTATCGGGAAAGGTAAAACCTGTACAAATTTGTAAAGTATTTGAATAAGCTGCTATTGGCCCCGTGCACAGTAGGTATAGTGGGGGACTGGGAAACGATTTGGATGCCCGTGGCAGAATAGTTGTCCTCGAGGACTTTACTCAGTCACCGCTGCACGAAAACGCGCTGTGATCGCCTTTGTTATTTCTGTCAGCTGACGGCATGTTTTGTAAACAAATATATTACTTTTATTAAATTCCTTCTGTACAAAAGAAAGCGGCTTTATTTCACTACAAACACACTACTTGCTTCTACCAATTTACGTACAGCAACAGCTTTAGGCGACACGCTACAGCTACCTCTACGTGGGTGATTACTAAGTAGGCATCTGCTGCGTAAAGATCATGACGATCTTTACGTGGCCAGTAAGAAATTAATACATCACTAAGAATTAGTCGCAACTTCAAAGTTAATTTTCTCTCAAACCAATAATATTAACGATTATTTTTATTTATCATAACAATTTCAAATAAACAATTCTTCCTCTCCTTGCAGGTGTTCCACCTACGCGACATATGCTGGGAACGTCCGCAGTTCCTCTCAAAATCCTTCTTCGGCTTCGTCACCTTCAACATCATCAGCTACAGCCTCCTCCTCGCCGAGGTGGTCACCACGCAGGTAGCGAACGCCCCATCGGACGACAAGGACTTCTACACGCACCTCTTCAACGGCTGTTACGCCGTCCTGCTCTTCATCGTCGTCATATTCTTCCTTATCTACGGCGTCGAGGTCTACTTCAAGGTCAACGGCGGCTTCATCGCCAAACCGGTCCAGATCGGAAGCTCCGTTCCTGAGGTCGAACCGCTGAAGTCCGACGATGTCTTGAGACCGAGAATCAATAATTCGCAATTGCATCAGTCGCGTTTCGGATTGCTGAGTCAGGCGTTGATGCTGATTATCATCGTCGGCTTTCTATTCTCGGAGACGCTTAGCGAATTCTGGAAGACCAAGGTGCCGGTTTACTCACGAAACTGGCACGATATAGTCTTTCGGGTTGTCGAAATAGGCGTCGCTATCTGGTTCCCGGCGGTCCTCTGGAACTGCATGCAGCCTGCGGAGCTATGGATCCTCAATCCGAGGAAGCTGCTCGCGAAGCTCGACCAGAAGACGTCCGAGTACATCCCGAGTCCGGACGCGTGCGCGCTGGAATCGGATAGCTTCATCGAGAAGGCCGAATGCTGGATCTGCTACGACGAGAAGTCGGAGCCGCTGATCAAGCCGTGCGCGTGCACGGGCGACGTGTCGAGCGTGCACCACGAGTGCCTCAGGCGGTGGCTGATGGAGAGTTGCGCGGGTGGTTGCGCGGAGAAGCTGCACTGCAAGGTTTGCAAGCAACCGTACGATGTCCACAGCACGACCAGGCTCGACTGGGAGAAGGGCTTCACCGCGCAGCACTGGGGCAGCACGGCGGTCATCGTGACGCTGATGTGCGTGACGGTGGCCGGTGCTTGGATCGTCATACAGCTCTTCGAGAACTCGTACATACGGATCGTGAGCGCGAGCATCGCGCTGTTGATTATCTACGTTTGCATCAAGTGAGTTTACCATTATTATTTTTATTGTCATTTCTGGTTAATTCAAAATTGCATGTTTAAATATCGTTGAAAAAAATATAATGAAAAGTAAATATGTATGTATAATCAAACAGAGAAAAAACGCACAGAGTAGTGGTTAGTAATGATTAGCAAATGTTCATGGTGAGAATCAATCATCTTCTGAAACAAATAAAAAATCTAATTTTGATGACCACTTAGAACAATTAGAACTTTTGAAACTGAAGCAAAGACAATTAACAAATTTAAAATAGTAAATTTGAACATGACTGTTTATATAGTTAATGAAGTTGAGACACAGTACTATTTTAACGCCATCAGTGGAAAACAACCAATTCTCGCGCGAAAGCTCCGACTCGAAACTGAGAAAACTACGCTCAGAGAAGCGCCGTCGAAAAAGGTGTCCGCTAGCGACGTCTCGGCGTTCGGCACACAAACTAGTCTCGAACAGGACTGTTCGATGGTCAGAAATGTTGTTGTCAAACACCGCGCAAGTAGTAACTACAGACGAAACATTTGTTAAAATATTGTCCAATATGGTTGCAGCCCAGTCTGATATTCTGGTTGGCCATTTTACTACATAGTGCAGACTGTATCCGGCAAGGATGTTGGACAATGTGTTAAAATCAGTATTCTATATTCTGTTAAAATCACTATTCGATCACTGTTCTAAATATCTAAGTGCGCGTGTTTCTAGCTAGCAGCAATCTAGGAATTTTTGTCTAAAGCGAAAATTTCGTGACCCGCTGTGTATACACGCAAAACAAAACTTATTCCGCATTTCGTCATTTTTTATTGTTTGTTGTGATTAAAAATTTCGAAGAAAGGGTACGATAAAAAGTTTGTGTGGACGTTGTGTACGAGCGTAGTTAATAATTTAATAACAATGCAAGGATCTTGTGTACGCTACCAATCAAAAGCAACTACATATTTTTGTCAAAAAATTAAATTTACTGTTCAAGCCATGCAATTTATTAAAGTTGCACAGATGTAAATGATGAACAAACTGTCATAAAATTGCCGGCGATTTTTCAAAATTGCATTGTTGAAATTGCAGGTTTGAACTGCATAGCTTTTCAATGTCTTTTATAAATCTTATATCTCGCTATGTAGTTATTTTAGTTACCATTTTTTATTTTATCATACATAGTATGAAAAAGTACTATCTATAATCGTGCAAAAAAATAAGATTTTAGCGGTAATATGCTTTTTTGAGTCCCCTGAACATATTTGACCGAGGTACAGAAAAATGTCTGTGTGTGTATGTGTGTGAACACGTTTTTGTCGCAACGATTCCGGAGAAAATACTAAAGGTATCGTGACGAAACTTCGTATTTAGAACTTTAGAGGTGAAAAGGTTTTTGTTCAAAAGAGTCCACACGAACTGGATGTTTCCCTTAAGCATTTTTCAAGGATTTTGCAAATGGGCCGCTATTTCTGTAATTTCGTCAAAATAGTTGAATAATAAATTAAAATAGATGAAATTTAGTATAATTTATGTCCGTCATTTTTTGGTATAATTAATAGTTTGGGTGCAGGAGCAGATTTAAATTGTGTCTGTGTTAAAACTAGTTAGCCAGAATTTGACAGATATTTTCATTCTAATGACAGTAGGTAGTGTTAAACGCTGATGTTTTGACAATATCTACTGTCAATAGAATCAAAATATCTGTCAAATCCTGGCTAACTAATAGACGCTTCTACTTCTGGTTTTTGATGGTCACGATGTGCGCGCGCATTTCCCCCCAGGACGAAATTAAGTTGGCAACTGCTTTGTAAAACGGACAATTACTTTCAAATGAAATGTAATTGATAAATGATAGGTGTGAGAATGGTATGCATTCATTGAAAACTGAATAATTATATGCAAGTGAAGATGAAAACCAAAATACCTACTGTGTTTTTAGGTTAGGACAGTTCAGCAAATTTTCCAAAGTACATAAAAACAGGTACACTCGCGGCAAACTTCCTTGATTTGGGACACGTAGGTACCGAATCACTTCATGATTAGAGCCGAAATTGGTAGTTTTACTTGGAATGCGTGTTTCCTGGGGATTTTAAGCTATATTATATTACCAGATTTGACAGCGGCGGCAAGTCTTCTGCGCATGCTGATTAGCGTTTTGGGTCAGAAGTAGAAGCGTCTATAGCGTTTTCGATTTATACAATTTTATGCGCTCACTCGGTGCGAACTGCACCGTGAATATGCGTAAACCGCATTGTTTTGGTGCAGTTCTTTAAAACCAACGTCACGGTGAACTAGTTCATAACCTAAAATACGTGACTTTCAAAGGCTCTTACTAAACTATTTATGATTATATTTAGCTTCCCGGGTGTTATTCTTATATATTTTATCTATATTTATCATCTCAACACAAAAAGTAATGACATATTCATCAATTAAGCCTGTCAAGAAGAGTGCTCTGAGCGCATGCAGTGCATAAGCCGAACACTCTACACGAAACGAGTGGAAAAGCCGAACACTCAAACCCGCACCAGCACGATGCTAGTGCAGCCGAGTGCAAGAGGTTAACGAAGTTAATTTTTGGTTAACGGATTAAAGTGCTCATTACAGTACATTAGTATTATTGATTTGCAACGATAGGCAACTGATAGGCAACTTTTGACTACAGATCCGTATTTAGAGCAAATATCCAAATAACTTATAAAAAAAATCATATCAAAATAAATATTGTTGTGACGTAATTAATATGCACACAATTGTATAAATTTGACGTACTTTTTTTCTTCTAGATTTTTGGGACAGAATACAATCAGTGCATACCAAAGAGCGAAGATGGGTGCGTTAAGCATCGGAGGTCAGGTGACGACTATAAGTGGAAACGTCACCATCGGGGTTGATCCGCCGTCTGGCAACGAACCTCAGACGGCAATCTAATCGAATCGCCAAAAAACACATCAATTTCTCTGTTCTACTTTTTGTGATATATCTATTAAATCTTACTCTTAGTGGTTTTACGTTTTCGTGTTGTATAAATGTAGATAAAGAAAAAACGTAGCTTATAATAATCGACCGTTTACACTGTATATATGAATTAGGTTGTAAGCAGTGCGTCCTTATTAATTTTATTTTATTATTATTATGAATTCGTTAAACTTTAATTTTTATTCGTTTGATTGTTGATTTTCCGATAGTGTTTGTTACTAAAAAAAATCAGAACGAGTTTTGTTTGCCGTTTGGATGTTATAGTCGTCGAACTAACAGTCGGTTTCGAGTACTAAACAAAACAGAGCCCCGTAACTCATGCCGACCGCTGATACCAGCGACTCGTTTTATATAGTTGATAATCGTGAGTGTTAGATACGATTAGCCTTAGCGTTTACGTTAAATATGCGTGTACCAATAATTGTGATTGATGTTCATTAGGCTGACCTTCATTCGTTGTCTATATTAAGATATAGAGTATATTTTGTATTTTGTCATTATTGTTTAGTGGTACTTCAATATTTATTTTATATTGATGAGTAATATAACAGTATTAGTATTGTATTAAGAATACAATCGATATGATCTGAAAATATGTGGAATTAAATAGTCAACATTATACTGCAATTTGTTGTTTTATTTATAAACCAATCGCTTATTATAAAAAAAATTGCTGCCCATTTAATAAAACGGTAAGTGATTAAAATACTAGTTTTCTATATTAATTGATAATATTATTAAACCACACTATAAATAACGAGCATGATACTGTCCTTTGTAGTTTGGAATGCCGCATACCAAGGATCCATACCACATTTCTCTACAGACATGCGTCGTGACAAATTTTAGGCCCGCCACACACCAAAGATGCATACAGCAAACTCTCCGCCAATATATTTGGCGGACGGATTCATGCCCGAATCTAAGCGTGAATAAAATTATTGCCTAGTGAAGCTTGATATTTCGTGTTTCCACATGTCAACGAATATCCTTTTCATTGAACTTTAAAATTTATGTAACGAAATAGGATTCTAGTCGTTATAAATAAATGTCAATATATCGGTAGGTACGAAAATCCGCATTGTTTAGTATTCTCGTCCCGTTTCACATTTATACAGATTGCCGTGGCTGGTTTGATAAACATTTTTTATCTTTTCCCTGTTTAGTGTGACATTGCCCGATTTGTTTGTATAGGCAAAACTGGGAGAGCTGAAGGTGATTCATCGCTTAAAATCGTATGAACCAAGATATGGACGTATCGCGTGGATTGGTTATTAGCTGTGTATATTAAGTTGCCTACTAGGTAGTTCGTTCAAGATTAATATTTAATTATTAAAAATACTGTCATTTAATTGTGATAATTGTCCTATCTAATTTATATATCCATCATTAGCATGTTTAACAGAAGCAAAGTGAAAACATACCAACGAAAACATCTTATTTAAATCACACGTTCGCGCTCGAATTGGAGGTTAGGTTGCTACCGCTGTCATTCGTTCTTATGGTTCTAAGACAGACGTACTTTTTTGTCTTGCCCATTTAAATTATACAGCAGACGTATGAAAAGTATGCTATTTCGTTTTAACACGCGTCAATATTTAGAAATATTCTGTAACGTCTGTCTAAAATAACAGCTGAAATCTATGAGTAGAGTAATCTTCAGCTCTCCCAGTTTTGCCTATATTGACGTCCGCGCACGGTATATAAAGCGCTATCTAAGTACCGAATTTATCACACGGCTATTATTACTAACAAGTAATCCGAGACAATTGTGGGCGAACATTGCGGCCGGAAAAGATATGATCGGACTTTTGCTTTATAATTCCCGACCGGCTACCGTGGATTCCTATCCGTTCTTTTAACCATGACAGAAACGACAATGCAAAAATGTAGTTTGAGAGGCAAGAATTTTTTTTTCGATTTTTGTGCCCCGGGAAAGGCTTGAAAATTTGTCAAATCGGTCGGTAACCAAGCGCCCGTTGTTGACACATCACAGGTAGCGACAGCGAGTTTCGGGAGCTAGCGGAACCTTTTCGGTCCGGTGTGCACCGAAACACATGTAATACTTAGTTTTTAGCAAATAAAGATTTTTTAATGTGTCAAGTTTGGTACAAAGTTGAACATTGTATTAAAATGAATATAATTCCACAAAAGAAAAGATATTTTTTATACATGCAAGAAACGCAAGACATTCTAGGATGGTGGAATTAGCTGACCATACATACATTTTCAGGACTATCAGGTTGAACAACATATGCACCAAGTTTAAAACTTTCTAATTTTCTACTTTATTTGCTGTCAATAGAGCTTCTTAGACAGGGCTATTAATTTTATATAAACTAAGAAATTCAGATCACCATAACTGGTAAACTTTTCATCATGAAACCTAAAACAGTGTTATAATGAGTCCATTATGAAATCAAATATTTATTGAATAAAGTATAGATACAGAAAAAAACTACAATTTGTTTAATATTGTTTATTTGTTCGAAATAAAAATACAACTAAACGTCAACACTACGACAAAACAAACAAGACTACGTTTTGGTCTCCTCAGATTTCCTTGTTCTCATATTCGTTACAGAGAATAAAAGTTTATAACTAATATTTGCTCAACAATATTGTATATTTTAACATGAATTTAACATTACAGCTCGCGCCCCTAATACATAAATTTGGCTTATTTATACAGCGTTACGACTCATAAAACCGTTACACTATTCTCTTACTTCGTACATAGTATTTAAAGCTTCATCGAAACCTAAATGCTAACAAAAAATGTAACTGGAAGAAAAGAAACCTGAAACGCACTGATATGATAGTTTTAACTAAATAATATTTAAAATTGCACATAGAGTAAAACAATGGCAAAACTGCTTTCTTTGTTATGTACACGACCGAAAGAAAGTTTTCTTGCGTTAGAACTAAAAATAAAAAACAACAAAAATTGTTTTGTTCCTATTAACACCTCAGGTTTTTTTAAACATATACATTTATACATTATCTTGTATACAAAGTCAGATAGAACTGTTTTATTTGTTTCAAAGGCAGTGACGACTAATCTATGATTCATTTGTTTGTCCATAAAACGACGAGTAACATCTTATACTTATTATATTATTTAGTAGTAACAGTCTAATATCCGAGATAAATAAAAGCTACACTACGCCAGTGCTCGGGCGGGGCGCGGCCCCCATCGTACAGGTACGACGGATTGTTAAGCCGCACACCCTGTACACATAAGCAGACACCCAAAACTAATAACGTGGCAGACCGCAACGAAAACAGTAAAAAACGTCGACCTATTTGGCTTGATTCTCAGTACGTCGTCATTTGACTTAACTGTAAAATGCTTCATCACGCGATCATCAATACTTTTTATATTATATTATACGCATATATTACTCACTATACTTAAAATTCTTAGATCTTACACTTTTAATACTTATTACGCAGATAAAATAGAAATAAATACTTCATAAATAGAAATAAAAAAAAACAGACAACAATTCGTAAAAATTAATAAAAAAAAGGTTTGCCGGTTTGAGCTTGTCGGAGGTGAATATAGATGGCACCGGCTGCATTTTTGTTACCGTCGATAAAAACGTTTGCGATTATTATTATTTTTTTTTGTTACATGAGTGCGATGTACTTCCTTATGGCGGACAGCTGTCAGCTGACGTCGTTGTTTCACGTCTGCAGCGCTGTGTTGATCTCGTCGTGAATCGTCACCAGTTCCTGGATTCGGCCCGCGAGTTGCTGATTGAGCGTCATCAGTACTTGACGCTGCGAGTCGTGCGCTCCCAGAGCTACATCCAGTTCGGATTGGGCCAGTTTCGCTGTAGACTGTAGTTCTTGGTTCTCCTTCTGTAATGACTGAAAATGTTAGCGGGTTAGTCGGGTTACAGGATTAGTCATTTCGTTTCTGGAATTGAATCAAATATGATGATGTTCTTTCTACTCGATACGACGATACATAATAAATATTTAAAAAATAGATTCTGCTTCTCGAGGTAAACTTTGATACGGGCACCATTCAATCAGTGGTATGAGCTGCATTTGTACATAAGGTGTGCACTGGAGAATAACTATCAAAACTTCGAAAAATACAAACTTTATTTAGTTCAAACAACAAAAAATATAATAAATACAATAGTTACTTTGGTACGCGTCCAGAATGCAAACCAAAACTTTTAATTTTACAAGCTTATTTACTTTAGTAGCATTTTCGAGCAACAGATAATCATCAGCCCACAGCCAGAAAAACTCACAACAATCGGAAAAAATCACGCAAAATTGTAAAAAATTGTAACAGACAAATTGTCTTAAATATGTACAACTTGTACAAGTCATCATCGGGCAACAGAATTATGCGTCATTGATTTTGTAACTTACAATTTTCCGTTACCTCTTTTCATTGTTTTGTGTTTTTCTGGCTTTTGGCTAATGATAATAATCTGTTGATCGAAACTACACTTGCGAGCAAGTAAATCGACTCATGCACTAAGAGAACATAAAGTGTGATCTTTTTACATAAAAGGCATGTTCAATGTGTTGAAAAAATACAGTGTTTAAAAGCCTGAATCTTCAGCTTTAAAACAACACCATTACCATTAAAATCAAGCCCATACTTATTTAATTATGCAGTTTTAAGTGGGAGAATACGAAAAAGCAGCGTATGCGGTACCCACAAATTGCGCATGCAATTGATGATAACCAATCAGTTACCTTAAGCAGTCGTGAGCAGTCACATGCAAGACGTTTACAGGTGCACAACTCAGAGATTTGCACACATTGATTCTACCAAAGCATGGTGACCACGCCAAAAACGGCCGCTCAGTCAGCGAACAGTCGCTGCCCAGCTGCTTTAAAGTCAGTCTGCCGTATCAAGAGTATTCAGAAGATTGGTAGAGACTGGTGGCTTTTATCCGTCGCGGAGAGCCAATAATTATCGAAATACTTCTGAGAGAGACAATCGTTTTATTGTTTCAACGTTAATGCGCAATGGTCATTTGACCGGTGTTGCTTTACAACAGGAGCTGCAACGTGTTCGTGGAATCATTTTCAGCGAGTGGACTGTGAGAAGATGATTGAAAGAAGCGAACCTCACTCCAAAACTGCCTGCCACATGCCCGAAATTGAGAGCAAAGCACCGGCTAGTGCGCTTCCAATTTGGTTGAGATCAAATTGTAGAATTGTAGACCAGGCAATAGAGCAGAAAATGACTGAGTTCGTGACAAAAATACTAGCAGGAAGCCGACGGTCCCAGGTCACGTGGAAGAGTCCGTAGATGTATTGTGATGTGTTTCATAGTCGCAAATATGATTACTTCATTTGTTATAAACAAAAAACCTCGATAAATCGAGGTTTGTTTTTCGCTTGTAAATACTGAGCCGATGGAGCAATCATGATGCTTTCAACAGACGAATTGTAATGAAAAAAAGAGAAAAAAAGAGACGAAAAAAGTAAACCCTGCACGGACTCGATTGAATGAATATTAAATGAGAAATTCGAAAAAAATGGAAAAATCTGCGTTCTTTTAAAAATTTATAACTCTTTTTGGGTGTCTATAGTAATACATTCCGTAAATATACTTGGCTATACTTGCTTTGCTTTGCGATCCTCCGGGTTTTTTCTATTTTGTTTGCTTGCGACTACTCGAACGGGTTTTGGCGGGTGGTGGCGGTTTCTTTCTGGTCCTCGCGTCACCAGGTATTAGGCTTGCACGTTGTACCGACCATTTACTTTTGACGAGTCAGCATGTCACTTTGGTGTTATTCGTTCCGTTTATTAGTGTTTAACGATGTTGGAACTTTTGTGCCTGTGTTGTATGTAGTTTGAATTGCCGACTGATGTACCGCCTATTGTCAGGTTCATCTAATTCATCACTTTTGTAAGTTTCATAGTGTTTAAGTCTTTATTGTTAATTAAGTCTTTTGTTTTGTTTATATATTTTTTCTGATTGTAATTGATTTTGCACTATTGTCTGAGGAAGCTTTGAATATTAAAGCGAAACGTTACAATTTAAACAAAGGTGTTATTATTGAATGGTCGAACCCTCCAAGTTTCCTTTTATATAGTAATACAAGCGCGCTGCGAGCTTCCCGGCGTCGGCCGCCTGCCATCACTACTCCTCGACCGCGTTGGAGTGCGCGGCAGTTTTCAGTCATGTTTGCAAACATTTCTCGCCTATTTTCGCTTTCGAAATACGTTAATAAAATTCAAATCGGACCATCTCCGACGCATCCAGGCTCGCCGAATCATATTGCTAAAAAAAATCAAATTGCAACTGTGCAAAGCTAATCATCGGACAACACCTGGGTTGTCCACACTCAAAGCACCCACCAATCGCTACTTTCACGCGCAAAGCTTGCGCTACAACTTTCAAAATGGCGGAGTTATGTTGAATGTTTTAAAAAACGCAGATTTTTCCTAATTTCCTTAGTTAATATTTATTCAATCGAGTCCGTGTAGGGTTCATTTTTTTCGTCCTTTCACTCTCTATAGTTCGTCTCTTCAAAGCATCAAGATTGCTACATCGGTTCAGTTTTTACAAGCAAAAAACAAAACAAAAACACTATTTTTTGAAGCTTTTTGTTTATAACAAATTAAGAAATGATATTTGCGTTGCGAGTGGGAAACACATCACAATACATCTACAGACTGTACCACGTGACCCGCGACCGTCGGTTTCCTGCTACTATTTTTGTCACGAAAGAATCTCTATTGCTTGGTCTATTGGGGAATAGAGCAATGGTGATCGATCCTGTTCACAGATGAGAGTAGAATGTGTCTACAAGGCAGTGACAGAAGAGCTCGTTACATTTGTACTTCCAAATGTTGTGTTTTGTTCTTATCACCCTCATGATAATGTAATTTAACAAATTCTATAACATTTTTGTGCACAATGGCGCACACGCATAAAGTTTACCGTCGGGAAGCAGTAATAAAAAATAAATCCAGAAACAAAAAGATAATCATAAATGATACGATATCAAATGTGAAACGACAAAACCAAACAAATCCAAAACAACATGGTGAAAATTATGTAAACGACACGGTTATCGCGTTCGAAACTACATTAGTTCCAAACACGACCACCGCAAATTTATAGATGGCGCTGCTAAAAAGGCAAATTTAACAAACTATCTAAAAAAAATTATTACTCGAACACAAACCTGTAAAACGTCGGAGCCCTTGTGGGCGGCAGTCAGTTGTTTCACTTCATTATTCCTCGCCTCCAGCTCGTTCTCCAACTGGTCAACCCTCTGCATGAGCAGCTGGATTTCCTTCCTCAGATCGTCCGCGTCGCCTCCGCCTGAAGTAAGAACAGGAAAAAAAGTGTAATGTCGCGACATTTCAACGGAAAAGCGGGAAAATGCTGCTGCCATTGAGAAACGATTAGTAAATTTCTTTTCACCTAAACCATCCGATCGAAATATATATATACGCTAGTAGGTACTACCTGTTGGCGAGTAATTCCTGTAAATCTGCTTTGTCAGCTCGTAAAAGAGAAACCTGGCCATTTGTCTTTAAAGAGACGAGCCAGCGAGCAGCTGTCACTCGGTCGTACTGACCGGATGGGATAATTACTAATTACGTACGTAAACAAAACGGGAATGTGTATTGCGAAATGCTTTAGATAAGGCAAATGGATGTTGAGACTCTAGTATCAGAGCAGGACTCTTTGATGTTCACAAAATTCTCATATAGTAGGTATAGTTATTTTTGTGCTGTCACTAGGGCTTCCAATCCCGGACAAAATACTGATCCCGGGATTTCGGAAAGATTTTGTAATCCCGGGATCCCGGGATCAGTGATTCATGAAAAAACCCAAAAATTGGCTGATCAAAACGCCTGGGATGTCAAACGTTACCAAATCTAGTCAATAAAAACGCCTAAAATATACTTGATTGGACAATATTTTTTACCCTGAAACATGATCGACGTTTTCAAATTTTACCTTACAAGTGAAAACCAAAATTATCGGTTTAAAAGGTGTCAAAGTGTGCGTATTGACATCAATAATAAACAAAATTTAAACTCCATTAAGATAATAACTTGCTCTTCCATCTTCAATTTTCTCAACGTTCTTGTAGAATGTTTCAAGAATAGTCACGGCACAAGAAATTATTTGATCGAGCCAAATTTTCCATTTTTTATATTAAGGCCAATATTTTGATGATTTTTGTTTTCTTCTTTAAGATAAAATTTGATAACTTTAGAATTCATACGTCATGGATGCTTATTATTCAAATAGACTAACTGTTTGCATTTTCAATAAAACGATTATTGTTTACAAAATATAATGACTTGTATACCCAGTTCTAGATGCGTCTTCAAGTAAACCGTTATTTATTGTTGAAAATTGATGAAATATTCAGTGAAACTTCTTAGAATATTAAATATTCAATTTCTTGTCATGAACAAAATGAATATTACTTGTACGTCTTTCGGTTATGTCAAATATAGTTCACATAGCCCAAACCATATTATAAAATACATTTTTGACAGTGCACTTTTCCACTAAAAAAGCAAAAAAAGCGATAATTGTGCCATGAAAAAATGGCAAGAACGACCATATTACCGGTCACAGCGGTCAATACAAACTCGAGATGATTTACCCGAGACGCAATCTATGGCGTACATGCACTTTCATGATGGAACAACATCGTACCTAAATATTTCGTTAGTTTAAGGTTAATTTCTTAAACGGGAAGAAACTTGAAAATCGGAGCAAGAAATTACATCCTTCGTTCGATTGTAGTGAACCATCGGAAGATTAATAACAACGATTAATAACAAATCACTTTTGGTACAATTTGGGTTTCATTTTATAATTAAATATATCGAGATCAATTTGTATCTTTATTTTCTACTTATTTTCAATATTTTTTTCGCTGTATTTTATACCTATTTACAAATTTTATATTCTGTAGTACATCATAGAATACAGGAAAAGAAATCCGCCACTAATTTTTACGTTTATGTTTTTGTTTCTGTTTTAAATAAACCCTGAATTTTTTGTTGAGGTTAATAAAAGGACGCAAACAAACTGAAAATGACGTTTGCCTCCATATTGAATTATATCTACTTCTTGCAAAATCTGTTCCTCCTATTATAACAACATACATATTGGTATAAACGAACATTTTATCCTTAATACTTAATTTAATCAGAAATGCTGCTGTTATAGATTGAAGTTCATACTTAAAAAATAGCAGCTCAATTGATTTTTTTGTATCAGTGCCCACACTTCACCAATTAACTAAAAAAATAGCAAAATAATTTAGATTTAACTTTTTCGAGATATCGGGATTTAGAATTACAATCCCGGGATCCCGAAAAAGCTCATTATTTGTCGGGGTCCCGGGATTCCGGGATTGGAAGCCCTAGCTGTCACACTAGAAAACAGCAGATTTCGTTCGAGGTTGGAGTGCCGCTATGGAACTTTGCCGCTCTAGTGCGGCAAAACACAAAATACTAATTTCAAATAAACTAAGATCACCAATTTGATTGTTTGTTGATAAGGGATATCAACCCGTTGTTATATCAAATTCTAAAAACGATAAATTGAGAAAATTGTAAATAAAGTATAGTATGTTGGTACGCTACATGACACCTAAACTGTAATGAACAAATATAAACCTATCAGAATTTGATTAGTTTTTTAAACTTGACGTTTCGTCGAAGTGGTACCAACCTAACATTTTCTATACATAAATATAACAATTTTTTATTGATTTTTTAAAAATACATATTTACTCAAAATCAACCCAAAAAAACCTTGTATGGCACTCTTGTCGAAAACTACATAAATAACTATTATGTTACCGAAATGATGTTGCCGAAAGTACGGAATAGCGCGACGAGCGGTAATGCGGCGCGACGCCGAACGCGGAGCGTCGCATCTGAGCGAGTCGCGCTATGTAGTTTTCGGCAGGAGTGACATACAACGTTTTTTGTGCTGCTTTTTGAGTAAATATGTATTTATAAAAAGTGATATTTTTTATAGGAAATGTTAGGTTGGCACCACTTCGACGAAACGTCAAGTTTAAAAACTAATCAAATTCTGACAGATCGCTGTAGAAGTCGCGTGCTTTCCAACATACTAAAATAAAACTACACTCATCGCTATACTTTATTTACAATTTTCTCAATTTATCGTTTTTAGAATTAGATATAACAACTGGTAGATATTTCTTTTCAACAAACAATCAAATTGAGGATCTTATTTTATTTGAAATACTAGAGCGGAAAAGTTCCATAGTGGCACTCCAACCTCGAACGATATCCGCTGTTTTCAAGTGTGGCAGTACAAAAACAAATAAATGAAGAATTTCAATAAACATTGGAGTTGGAATTTATAGTTGGAACTATTAAAAATCTAATGTATTAAATACAATATGATAAAATGTCAGAAAAACAAAAACTCATAAAATTGTCCATAACATAAACTCCATGTATTAAACAATATAGGCGTCTGAATGTCAATCCAACGAACTTTTTAGCTATGCTTTAAACGACATTTCTACGATACGATTTTCAGCAAAATCAGAATCCCCAAAGTATGATTAGACGAGATTCGGGTTGACCCCCTCCCCCCTCAAACGCCTCACATAATTAATGGACGCCACCTAAGTACGCGAAAAAATTACTCAATGGCAAAAAAACTTAGAAATCACGCTTGAGGGCGCCAGTAATACAATCACGGCCAAAATCGATGTCATCAGTGTTTATTTGACAATTTACTACTAATTTCACGAATTTATTCGAAATTTGATTCGTCCAGCGTCAGAAATAACAATAAACGGGCGTACCTATGGTATGGGACACACGGTATAACTGGCATTTGTCGGGATTCAGGGTATTTGACTGTATTAAAGCTATGGCTTGTATTATAGTCATCCTAATAGATTACAGTTTAAGGAAACTATTTGTTATTACTTTTTTAAAAAATATATACTTTATTTCTATAAAAAACAGAATTAAAATTTAATTTTATTCACGTCCTACCACGTGATCGAAAACGCGCTGTAATTGGCTCAGTCTCCAGTGACGTCATTCGTTAGTACCCTTATGAATCTCCCGTTTGAATTTACTACGTTAATTTACAAACAATAGGAAACAACTTTGTTAACGCGGTTAGTGGTAATCTACCGAAGGTTAACGCTGGTTAACGCTTTGATGGTAGGATTCTACTTTAAACATAATCTTTATTTTTACGCTCCGGAACTACACAACGTGTAAAAAGTGCAATGCAAGCATGAATGCAAGCATAACTTTGTAGGTTAGGTTAGTCCTAACCGTAAACTGTCAGATAATACCTGGATCGAAAATACGATAGGAAATCTATTCTAGTCAGTTTTACTTATGTCGAAGTAATCTTCACAACAAAAAACACTTGGCCGCTATTTATTTCTTTTGGATTTCTACGAGCCAGTCTCAACCACTTTCTTTGCAGCTTCAAATCTTGCGGAACAGCTACAAATAGTTTATCCGACGTTTTTATTGACGTATTTCTGCATTGTGGATTTATACAGTATTTATAACCCATTTTTATATAGAAATTGTGAGAACTATACATCATACAACACAATTGCCAAACGGCGACGAAGCCGATGCTTACAGACCATATGGGCCGATTGGACATATAGTATCGTGTGACGTCACAAGGCAGAAACTATCGTTTTGGCGGGACTTTTTGTGATTCAATTTTTAACGCTGATTTTTATGAAATATAGAGAATGTAATTACGAAAAATAATGCATTTACAAAGTAGAGTGAACGAATAAACACTGTTTAGTGTTTCCATGTAAATATTTCAGGTAGATTTTATGTTATATATCAAGTTCCCATTTTCCGTTCATACCATAGAAACCTGCTAATGTTATTTTTATAAAAACTTCATTCATAATAAATATTTACTAGTGAGAGGTCGCATCTAATTTATGGTCCGTCGAACTTATATCTAGAAGAACAATTCTTGATCTAACGCAACATATTGGTCCGTCGAGCCGGATAAGGAAGAAGCGCATTTTGGTCGCAGTTTACATTTCGCAGGACACATTGTCCAAAGCAGTCCAACGCAGCCCAGGACACGTAGAACGGGAACAGGTGGAACAATCCGAGGCAGCCCAGGACACGTAGAACGGGAACAGGACACAGCTCAAGTTATCATAAACCACAACAAGGCCCCATACTAGGTAGTCTCCAAGTTGTGGACATTACATACATTATATTACACTCACATACATTACCTTCACATTACATTTATTACTAATTCTTTACTCTATACCTCTCACTCGTGACTTTTGACATTACACTACACATGGACATTAAAACATTTATTAGTCGACGTAGTACTTTGAAAAGTCAACTAACAAATTTTGTTACTTTTATAACTAATTTAGAAAACGACCCAACCAAATTAAATGAGTTGGTTGCCCGTTTAGGTCAAATTAAAATAATTTTTAAAACCTTTGATGATGTACAAAACAACATTGAAATATTAGATGACTCAGAAGCACAAATTGAGGAACGTGACTTGTTTGAAAACAAATACTTTGATATAATTTCAAGAGCGAATATGTTGGTTCCAACAAATACAAGCTTAAATTTAATAACTTCAACCACAAGTTCAAATCACAATGTCCACGTAAATTTACCTAAAATTAATTTGCCTAAATTTTCAGGTAACTACAGCGATTTCCTAAATTTTTTCGATATTTTTAACTCTTTAATTCACAATAACAAGTTTTTAACTAACACGCAAAAATTTCATTATTTATCATCATCATTGGAAGGTGATGCCGAGAGTGTCATACAATCACTTGAAATCTGTGATGATAACTATGAAATTGCATGGCAACTTTTAAAGGAAAGATACCAAAACAAAAAGATCATTACTCAAAATCATATTAAGCAAATTTTCGAATTACCATCCATTAATAAAGAATCATATCGCGATTTAAGAATATTTTTAGACAACTTTTTGAAACATTTCAGAGCTCTTAAAAATTCAGGTATACCTGTTGATTCATGGGATCATATGCTCATTTATTTATTAATAAATAAGCTAGATTACAATAGCAAAAAAGAATGGGAAATCACATCCAAAAATGATGATGATCCAACAATAACGCAATTTACAACATTTTTAAGGGATAGATGTATGTTGTTGGAGTCTATTCATGCTACAAATGTCAAGAGTCAAAATACCAACAACAGTTATGCAAACAAAACTCATAATTATAATACATTTAATAAACCAGGCACATATAATCGTTCATTATCACATATAACAACACAAGTCGGCGTTTGCAGATTTTGTAGTGAAGCACATAACATATATTCATGCACGAAATTTTTAGCGCTATCTGCAAAAAATAGATTGCAAGAAATAAAAAAACTAAAATTATGCACCAATTGTTTTAGACGCGGTCATTTTAAAAATGATTGTAGATCAGCGGGTTGTAAAACATGCAATGGACGGCATAACACATTATTACATTTTAATTTCAAGGATTTGCAAAATGAAGTTCACGCAGAAAGCACACAAAAACAGTTAAATTCAACAGGCATTGCGACTATAAATACAACAGTTGCACATTGTAGCAATTCGTACTCTATTATTATATTATCTACAGCAATTATTAATGTTTTTGATAGAAATGGAAATGCAATTGAATGTAAGGCTTTAATTGATAGTGGCAGCATGTCAAATTTTATGACAAAATCATTATTTAATCAATTAAAATTGAATGGTCAGAAAATAAATATACCAGTAGCTGGCGTCAATGAAAAGGTAACAAATATTTCATGTAAGACATCCACAAGGATTCAATCACGACATACAAACTACGAAGTAAATCTTTCATTTTTGATTATTGATAAAATTACAAATAATTTACCACAAATTACTTTTAGTCAATCAAGTTTAAAAATTCCTGATAATATTAAATTATCTGATGAAACATTCAACATTTCTAGACCAATTGATGTTTTGTTAGGTGCAGGCATATTTCTTGACCTACTGCAGAGTGGACAAATTAAATTGGGAAAGA
This sequence comes from Melinopterus prodromus, assembly GCA_964023965.1. NCBI lineage: Eukaryota > Metazoa > Arthropoda > Insecta > Coleoptera > Scarabaeidae > Melinopterus > Melinopterus prodromus. Next base: position 17,414,800 of record OZ030391.1, read on the forward strand.
ATCAACCTACTCTACAAAACACTAAATTGGGATGGATTTTATCAGGATATTTAAACATTCAATCTAATTTAAACCAATCAACTTGTCTCACTTCTACATTAGAAATTCAAAATGATTTAGAAAAATTTTGGATTATAGAAGAATGTCATGAACAACCAGTTTTATCAAAAGAAGAACTAGAATGTGAAAAATATTTTAGTAATAATTATGAAAGAGATGAAACAGGTCGATTTATAGTTAAACTACCATTAAGAGATAATTATAAAGATTTAGGTAATTCAGAGATAATTGCAATTAAAAGATTTATTGCTGTAGAACGAAAATTAATGGAAAATAATTCTCTATATGACCAATACAAAAAATTCATGAACGAATACGAAAGTCTTGGTCATATGACCGAAATAAAAAACTCTAAAAGTATAAATACCCATTTAATATGTTATTTACCACATCACAGTGTAATAAAAGAAACTAGTTTAACCACTAAATGCAGAGTAGTTTTCGACGCATCGTGTAAAACGTCGTCAGGATTATCACTAAATGACATATTAAAAATAGGTCCAAATATACAGGATAGTCTTTTTGCAATACTCACACGAGCACGTAAACACAATATAATGATGTTAGCAGATATTACAAAAATGTACCGTCAAATAAATATTCACCCATCACATCGTGATTTACAACGAATTGTTTGGCGCGAAAGCTCAGATACAAATTTAAAACATTTTCAGTTAAACACTGTAACTTATGGTACAGCATCAGCAAGTTTTTTATCAACGCGATGTTTAAAGCAAGCGGGAATAGATTGTGAAAGAGAATTTCCATTAGAAAGTAAAATAATTATTAAAGATTTTTATGTAGATAATTTAATAACAGGAACAACTGATTATGAGAGTGGTCAGAGATTAATAGAAAACTTACAACACATTTTAGGAAGTGCTGGTTTCGAACTCAGGCAATGGATGTCGAATTGTCCAGAACTCTTAAGTAATTTAAGTAAAAATTCCCAGATTGAACATATCGTAATCACTGATCCAAAACAAGGCAACGCCCTAGGCATAACATGGAATCCACATCATGATACTTTTGTATATAATTGTCCATTTAAGATTGAATTTTCAAAAGTAACAAAACGAAAAATTCTATCAAATATCGCTAAGATATATGACCCTTTAGGATTGGTGGGTCCAGTAATTATAACGGCAAAAATTATTTTACAACAGATTTGGAAATTGAATCTTGATTGGGACGAAGAATTACCATTTGATTTGAAAAATAAATTTATTGAATATGCATCTCAATTAAACGATTTAAATAAAATAAGTATTCATAGACTTATTTTACTACCTAAACCTAAATTGATTGAATTACACGGTTTCAGCGATGCATCATTAGTAGCATACGGAGCATGTGTTTACCTAAAATCGAAAAATGCACAAGGCGATGTTGCCATACGTTTAATTTGTGCAAAATCTCGAGTGTCTCCAATTAAAACAGTAACGATACCTCGTTTAGAATTATGTAGTGCAGTACTTTTATGTAAGCTTATGAGTCAAACTATTTCAGCACTAGATATCAATATAACCAAAATATATTATTGGTCTGATTCAACAATAGTTTTAGCATGGATACAAACTGAACCTTCAAGATTGAAAACGTTTGTTGGCAATAGAGTCGCTAAAATACAAGAATTAACTAAAGGAACTTGGCATCATGTTGATTCAAAAAACAATCCCGCCGATCTCATTTCTCGAGGTGTTACACCAAATGAGTTAATACAATCTCATTTGTGGTGGGAGGGCTCTGTTGATTTGATAAATTCAAATTACGACTTATCATCCAAAGAACATTTTGAGTTAAAAGATTTAACTGAATTAAGGGAAACCAAAACCGTTACTTTAACTACCATTCTTAGCAATGACCATATATTTACTAGATATTCATGCTTATCCAAATTATTTAGAATAACTGCTTATATACTTAGATTTATTTATAACTGCAAGAACAAGGAAAATAAAACCATTAGTGAACTTACTAAAACAGAGTTAGATAGAGCAACTACTACACTTATTAAGTTAGTTCAGCGAGCACATTTTGCAAACGAGTTAAAGGCACTTTCAAGGGGAGAACAAATACATCGACAAAGTAAATTATGTGCATTAAATCCATTTATTGATAGATCTGGTATACTCCGAGTAGGAGGACGTCTTCAAAAATCTCTATTAACATTTGACCAGAAACATCCAATTGTTATTCCTTCTAAACACCCATTAACAACATTAATAATTAAACATGAGCATCACCGAAATCTTCATGCCGCAGCACAGTTGGTATTATCAAGCGTGAGACAAACATATTGGCCTTTATGTGGCCGAGAAACAGTTCGCAGCGTTTTAAGGAAATGCATAACTTGCTTTAGAGCAAATCCAGCTCCCATGAATCAACAAATGGGAGAGTTACCAAGCACTAGGTTAACCCCAGATCGCGTTTTCTCTTCTGTAGGTCTAGATTATGCTGGACCTTTTGATTTGAAAGACGGTAAATTAAGAAATAGAAAAATTATTAAATCCTATATTTGCATTTTTGTTTGTTTAAGCACGAAAGCTGTACACATGGAATTAGTTTCGGATCTTACTTCAAATTCATTTTTAAATGCATTAAAAAGGTTTACCTCTAGAAGAGGAATTTGCAAAACAATTATTTCAGACAATGCAAAAACATTTGTAGGGGCTAATAATAAACTACGTGAAATTATATCAAAAGCTTCTATACACTCATTTTTCCAAAAGAACAAAATAATTTGGAAATTCATACCAGCAAGATCGCCTCATTTTGGAGGAATTTGGGAAGCCTCGGTTAAGAGTACGAAATATTTTTTGAAAAGACTTACACATCATACACACTTAACATTTGAAGAATTTTACACATTCATTACACAAATAGAATCCATTTTAAATTCTCGACCCATTACACCACTTTCCAATGATCCTAACGACTTGGAGCCTCTAACGCCTGGACACTTCCTAATTGGTTGTCCTATAAATGCCCTACCACAAGAAAGCATAGAAGAATTTCAACATAACTGCCGTCAAAGATTCCAGACATTACAAGAAATGGTAAATCAGTTTTGGCGACGTTGGTCGAAGGAGTACTTGAACACGCTTCAACAACGGAACAAATGGCGATTGGTTCAAGATAACCAAGTACTTGAGGGTGCGCTCGTCGTGGTAAAAGAGGACAACCTACCTCCATGTAGATGGCAATTAGCGCGTGTGGTAGCTGTGCATCCTGGAAGTGATAATTTAGTGCGTGTTGCTAGCGTCAGAACTCAAGGAGGCGTCATAAAACGAGCGATAACAAAATTATGTTTGTTACCATTAGAATAGCTTTTTAAAAAAAAAAAAATGTATAAATAATTCTTATTTGTTGAAAGTTCGTTTATCTATACCTTTCAAAGGGGCCGGTATGTTTAGTGTTTCCATGTAAATATTTCAGGTAGATTTTATGTTATATATCAAGTTCCCATTTTCCGTTCATACCATAGAAACCTGCTAATGTTATTTTTATAAAAACTTCATTCATAATAAATATTTACTAGTGAGAGGTCGCATCTAATTTATGGTCCGTCGAACTTATATCTAGAAGAACAATTCTTGATCTAACGCAACAAACACACTAAGATGGTTTTCCAATAATAGTCAAATGCCCTTTCTACCCAGGCTTCTTTCAAGCCTGACCTGCCCGATCTACGATGCTACGCTTATTACATCACATAGAGGGCGCTTTCACAGTTATTAATATCGAATTATCGCAAACCCATTTCCCCGGTTTTCAATGTTACGTATAACTAACTGGTACGAGTAGTACTCATCGGCCATATGTCCGACCACCGTTACGCGGCGCATAATACGGTTGCGTAAGCTGCGTGTCCGCGTTATTCGCGGATGGGCGACCGCCTATCGTAGCTTATTCGCAAAGCTCCGCGGCCGCGACTAACAAGCTGATCGCTGCCGGTGATACATCGACGGCCATCAATTCGAATTTCAGATTTAATAGTGCGATCCTGCTACAGACGTTAGTGGTACAAACCTCTGCAATTATCCAAGTCGGCTTGGTATTTCAGTTTCATGCGCATGTTCTCTTCCTTGTACGTGTGCAATTGCCGCTTCCACTCGTCGACGTTCGCCGTGCTCTCCTGGAGGGCGCTGGTGAGGCGCGCGTTGTTGCTCTTCAGCGTTGCCAGTTCTATCTCCCATTTCTTTGCGTTCGCGGAACTGAAACGAAAATGAGAGAATGTTCAGATTTGAAGTTAGAAATGGTAACTTTTAAGCATAAAGGAACGTTCAGTATAGAGTTTGGTGCAGAGCAAGAGTAGGTACTTCTAAATATATACTTTGTGAGTACATACTCATATTTATATTTGTATGGATAAAATAAAGTTCATACCTCATCTCATGCTGTCATGGCAGAGTTTATGTTTAATTTGCCTTCCGTTAAATATTATATACAAAGAAAAAGTACCTGTGCCCGCCACTATAAAGTTTTATATGGCATTTCTGGAGAATATAGAGTGGCTTGAAAACAAGAGTTTTGAGACACAGGGCCGTGTTAACACAAAACTGCGTCCGGGGCGAAAACAGAGCAAACGCGTCCCCTCCCCCATTTTTGCCAAAATTACTTAAATTGCTAATTAAAAAATTGCTGTAAATGTAATACAATAAAAAATAAAAGTCCGAATAAAGAATAAATAATATATTGAAATAGGTACATACGCTTACATACGCATCCCACCGAAAAAAAAAACAAAAAAAATCTCTCTAGACATAATAAGATAACATTAATGAACAAAATGAACTTGTTACTTAATGAAAAGAACAATACTCTTTGTGTATTGGGTATATTCTAGTGTAACAGTTTCAAAAATGAATGTTCTTGTTGCATATTTTGATTGCACAACATTTAAAGCATACACTGTAAAAATTTCAGAATTTAATTCGAAACGATTAACGAATTAACGATTTCATCGCCAAAAGTCGAGCGGCTCGCCGAGACCGATTATATCTCGATTATCGGAACCTTTTTTAACCACCTCTAATACGCACATCTTTCAATATTTTTCAGAAATTCTGTCCTGTAGTAAGTATATCCTCATTTCTCCTCTTTAAAATGACGTATCATCTATTGTGATAAGCTTAATAGTTTTGGAGATATCGATAAAAATATGAGTGGACAGACGGGCCGATTTAAAAAATTCTTGCGGCTTTGTATTCGCACATTGACTTGCTATCGCGCAACCTAGGATTATTAAACATATTAATAGTTGTGGAAGTGACAGGGCCTTTTAGAAAATAAAGATATAAAAAAAATAAAAAAAAACATTTTTTCCCAAATAAGCTGGATAAAACATTTAATTATTGATGAAACCGGTATATTCTAGGTTAATAATATGGTCATATTATTAACCTAGAATATTAATTTGACAAAATATGTCGTTAAACATTTTCGTCTGGTTTGCTCGATAGCGAGTCAATCCACGAATGCAGGAATCCACGAATCATCCCGTAAGTTTTTGCGAAATCGTGTCAACTGTCCAACAAAACAAGGTTGCGAGAAACCTGCTATTAAATTGTAGACGTGTACCGACGTCCCCGAACTTTTAATCTTGTCTACTTATTATTTTTATCGATATCACCAAAAATATTAAGCTTATCACAATAACTGATACGTTATTTTGGGGGGAAATGTGTATACTACAGAAAAGAATTTCTGAAAAATACTGAAAGCCGTATTGGGGGTGGTTAAAAAACGTGCCAATAATCGACATATATATGTCGATTAATTTTACGAATTTCTTCTTGAAATTTTTACAGTGTATTCTTTAAATATTGCGTAATAAAATACGCAATCAAGATCTTTTTTGAAAATGCAAAAGCAGAATGTACCCGTATTAATATAAAATAAGGATAAATATGTCTCCATGACTGTAGCTAATGCAACTTTATTTTCCTAGCCTTCAAAGCAGCAAAATCATCAATTATTTTTTCCATATCTAATAATCGAGCAACACTACATTCGATTGAAAGGAAACTTAAATTAGCAAGCCTGTCCTGACCCATTGTAGCTCATAAATAATTTTTTACCAATTTAAGTTTACTGAAAGGCCTTTCAGCTGATGCAGCAGTTACCGGTGTACTAAGAAATATTCGACATGCAGTTACCATCTCCTTATAATTGGCAGTTAACTCAAATTGATGAATTAATTGGACGATTTCTAAGTGTTATCATTTAGAGACCGAAATATTTTTTGCACTTAAAATTTCACACACAAAATGTTGCCCCAACTGAAATAATGTTCGAACCACTAAGGAAAGCAAAATCTTGTGAAATCTGACGAAGTTTTTCAAATCTCCTTGTAAGTAGCTCCATTATTGTGTCAACAGGCTAGATAAATATATATTAAACGAAATTTTTCTGATTCGTTTAAATCGGTTCCCCACTTTAATACTGTACCCATGTTTAGTACTATTTTTGTAGGTTCAGTAATAAATAATTCCACATATGTGCAACAAATAAAAATAGCTACTTGAATTTTATTTTGTTTTGAATTTATAAATTCGTTTTAATAATTCCTTCATTATGTATTTTTTAAAACACGTTTTATAAATATCCTTCCTCCCTTGTGGGTAGGATTTTGGCGCCCCTGAAACTTGGCGCCCGGGGCGGGCGCCCCCTTCGCCCCCCGTTAATACGGCCCTGGTGGTACATTACCAAAGTGATAAAATAAGAGTATTTTTAAGACATTTGAACAGATATTAAGCTTGAAAAATATGATATTATTGGAATTAAAAGTGACTAGGCATTTTCGATACCATGTTGCGAACGAAAAAAGAGTCACGTTGTGTTGTGACGGTGCACCAACTAACCGAAAATAGTCAATAAGCCAAGAAAAGCAATATCCTATTGAGGTCATACCTAGTGATGTAAAATCACCGGTAATTTAAAGAATGGTAATATTACCGGTAATATTACCGTGACGATAAATTTCCCGTAATTTAATAGCTTGCAATACTACCGGTAATATTACCCACAGCCCACAGGTCATATCCAGCGGCGCGTTATGCCATCATGGGGCCCTGGACAATTATAAATTTGGGGGCCCCGATATACAATCTTAAATTAGGAAGAGTTACGGAACAATTAACAAAAATCATAAATACTAGATAAGGTATTAACCTTTTTGCAACAACATTTAATATAAGTACCTACATAATTATTTAAAATAGCAACAGATTATTCTTAAGAATTACAAAATAACTAACAAATAGCTTAACAATTTTAAAATCACAATTCGTAGCAAGGAAACCATATTAACTTAATAAATAAAGGGTATTCTTAACAAATAAATGTTTTTAGTATTTTAAATGTTTCAAAAACTGTGATAGTTCATTCTTAAATACGCCATCATCAAGTAATATATATGTCCTCTGAATATGTACTTATTAAATTTCTGGTGCAGTTTTCATAGTTTTTTGAGATGTTACTTTTAATAAAATGTAATTTCCTTGTTCTTTTTCTAACATTGCCTAAGATTCGGACCCACATCATTAAAAAAATACAATTATTCCGAATGCGTTCTGCTATATCACTACATCACCACATCACCAAATAAAAGGCTTAGGAAAAGACGTAAGCTAGAAACTTGAATGACTTTTGAATATACAGAGTTATGTATTTGAAAGAAGCAGACGAATTCCATTTTTTAAATAGTGTCCAGTGTATTCTTCCTGTCTTCTGAATTACACATTGAACTGTAAAAACCGCATGACCCAAAGGTGAATGGTGAAATGTAATAAGACGATTAAATGTTAAAAGGAACCAATTAAACAAATTTAAAAGAATTTCTAGCTTGTTGTTTTCGAAAATGACTTAAGTTATAAATAATACGAAATACTTTTTAATATAAAGTGTTCCATTTCTAAGCATTTCAAATTTGTAGCTTAAGCAATTTCCTAAAACCTTTATTGAAATCTATTTCTTGTCAACTTTTTAGAAAGAAATATATTGAGTGGTTACGTTTGCTTTTGTATAAACACAGTGTGTATACACTGTGTAAAAATAAAGACTTTGAAAGATTTACAGCATATTGCTTAGCGGAATTTTTATTTTACAGACTCTTTTGGAACATTCATCTTTACAGAATAGAATCCCAGAACAAAAGGAAAAGTGTCGACTGAAAATCTTCGAAGAATTCACACAGTTTTTCTCTTCTAAGTTAGCCAAGGGTTTCTCATTAGTCTAGTACAGTATCAGATATAGTTTGCAAAAAAAAAAATTGTGTTTGACTGTTAAAACTGCCTCCACTCTCTTTGGGGCCCCATAGGCAAGACTACTCTAAAGTTTAATTTGATATTCTTACTATGGTAATTAATTAATTACCTAATTGATTTATAGTTTATAAAAGATTGATTTTGGTCCCCAACTGGCAGGAGCGCATTTTTGTATGGTTGACGGCAATAAATTAAAATATCGGTAATATTACTTAAATTACCTTAAAAATCTGTCTTCGGTAACTTTACGTAATATTACATCACTAGTCATACCGAAGACATCATACTGAAAGGGTGGAGCTTAAAGGAAAAATCTAAGTAAATACCATTCAATTATTGCGAATACTAAGTAACCTAAGAAATAACCTCCAAATTGGCCTACAAAATCAGTGCCATCTATTCAACAGTATCCTTACCTCATTAACCTTACCCTATTAAGCAGGAATCTGTATATATAGTATCCAAAATCGGAGCGACAAATGACGATTTAATGAGAGCCATACAAGAAATGAAGATCGAAATCCAACACCAAAAAAAGAGCTGACAGAAAAATTGCAAAAAAGTCATCCGGAACAGACTTACATCTGCAAGAAATCAAGAAAAAATACGATACACATGAGAGAATAAATATCATACAAAATGATCAGAGAAAAAGGAATCTTATTCTGCTAGGACTACCAGAGGAACAAAATAATATCGCGGAACTGAAAGATATGTAATGCAAATATTGAACAAGTCACTTAAAGTAAATACCGATATAAAAGAAATGGACCAGATTTACAGATTGGGTAAAAAAGCAGTAAATAAGACAAGAGCCACAATGACCAAATTCCTAAGTGCCAGAAAGGCCAAGGAAGTATTAAAAAGCGGGAAAAATCTACAAGGTACATAACTAACAAGAAAGGAGGAGAGAATTAATAGCAATAATGAAAAAACTTAGATCACAAGGAAAAAAAGGCTTTTATTAGATACGACTCATTAATAGTGGATAAAGAAAGTATAACAGAGGAAGAACTAAACCAATTAAAGTGAAAGAGAAATAGATCAGATGATGACGGTGACAAACAACCTAAAACAAAGACTAGGGTACATAAAGGTGAAGCTTCCTTGTCCACACAGGATCAAATTGATGAAAACCATAACGCCAGCAAAGGTAAACATCTAATGGAAATGTTTTTTTGAAAAAATCAGAAATAGTTCAGTAACAACAGAAAGTCAACAGTCCATGTTAATCACCAAAAAACAACCTAGCCAAACGGCTGAACCAGGAATACATAGAGAAAGCAAATAGCAATCACATTACAAAATGAAATTAATGGACAAACTTGAAAGGTACGTCATACAGGCGAAACAATCATCCCAACCCGACACCGTGGGATCGAAAGACCAACTCCCCCCTAATTCTTCAAGAAGAAACAAAAGAATTGTATATCGGAACACTTAACACTAGAACTCTAAGAGAGGAACTCAGAATTGTTGAACTTGAATATTCTCTGAGCAAGATTAAGTGGGATATTATAGGAGTTTCAGAGCAAAAAATGGCCAATATGGTACCTGATTCTGTATAAAAAGTAAGTGGAAGAAAAACATAGCAAGTTACAGGAATGCAAACGAACGTATCGCATTGCTAAAGCTTAAACAGGATAGACAAATAGTAAATATTATAAACGGCACAGTGTAGCCTACAAGTTAATAAGCAGAACATGAAATCGAGAAATTATACGGAACTCCAAAAATAGACCAGAATGGAAGGAATTGGGGGGAGACCTTTGTCCGAAAGGATGTTTAACCAAAGAAGGCAATTTTTCTTTATGATACAAAATAAACAATGAATTGTAATTTATTTCAAGTAATTGGGTTAAATAAAGGTAATTATTAACTAGGCGTTTTCGATAGATTTTCGATGCTGAATGCCAATCCGGTCTAAAAAAATCTGATGTGGCCAGGCACATATCTTTATCATACAATATATAAAACTAATAATTTAGCTGCATGAGAATCTATTTTATTGAGATAAATCATAAGTATTTTCAAAGCATCAGCATTTGACACTACCTACACTACGTCATTAGAATAATAGTTATTTATGTCACAAGTGCCGAAAGTACGGAATAGCGCGACGAGCGGTGATGCGGCGCGTCACCGAAGGCGGAGCGTCGCCGTCGCACGTGAGCGAGTCGCGCTATCTTGGTTTTGGCGGGAGTGACATCAACGTTTATTGTGTTGCTTTTTGATAAAATATGTATTTAAAAAAATAAATAAAAAATGGTTATATTTCTGTATAGGAAATGTTAGGTTGGTACCACTTCGACGACGTCAAGTTTAAAAAACTAATTCAAATTCTGACAGATTTATATTTGTTCATGACACTGTAGATGTGACATCCGGACCAACATACTAAAATAAAACTACACTCATCGCTAAACTTTATTTACAATTTTCTCAATTTATGGTTTTTAGAATTAGATATAAAGACGGGTTGATATTTCTTATCAACAAACAATCAAATTGGTGATCTTATTTTATTGAAATTTGTATTTTGTAATTTGCCACACTAGAGCGGCAACGTTCCATAGCGGTTCTCCAACCTCTGATAAAATCACCTGTTTTCGAGTGTGACAGCACAAAAAAATATTTGTCAAAATCCTGGCTACTATGTAGTTTCATATCAATGCAGATGCGACCGATCTCGATCAAATAGAATTTGCTCTTGCAGCTAAACTATTAATTTTACCAAAAAATGTCATAGGCATAAATTATTCAAAATTTCCTCTGCTTTAATTTATTATTTAACTATTTTCACAAAATTACAGAAATGGCGGCTCATTTGCAAAATCCTTGAAAAAGGCTTAGAATAAACTACCAGTTCCTTTGGACCCCTTTGAACCAAAAGCTTTTCAGCTCTAAGTTAGGTCATGAAACTTCTAAATATGAACTTTCGTCCCGATACCTTTAGTAGTTTCACCGGAATCGTCGCCACAAAAATCGTTTACACACATACACACAGACACACACACACACACACACACACACACAGACATTTCTTTGTACCTTGATCAAAAATGTTCAGGGGACCCATAAATACCTATTTCCGCTAAAATCTCAAATTATTTTTTCGACATGATTACAATACTTCATCATACTGCGTATGATAAAGTAAAAATTGCCAAGGTTATGTTTATTTTGTTTTGAAAGGACGTACACTAGTACCAAGCAACTCCGTCTATTTTTCAAGCTCAGTTAAAGCTTTTCCCTAAGACTTCGTCTCTCGTTTCTCTAAGACGAGATTTTTCCGACCAGTTATGTGAGAAGTTCCCCTTAAATTGATTGAAGTCCACGAACACCTGCGCAAAGTGCATTAACGGTTAATTAAGCTAAACAACTACTACTGACTGCTATTGGATTGTATCATTAATACGAGCTGTCATTTGAGCGCCGATCAATCACACAACACCACAAAGTCGTGTTTGGCAACTCAAACGGCAAATGTCTACAAGTAACGTTGCGTAACAGAGACACATCAGCTGATCGGCGGACCGCCGCAAATTGCCTTATTTTTTTGTTGGTCGACCGGAAAGAAACCGTACCGCGATGCATTGCCCGCATCAAAAAGCGATGCGTCGCTGACGCCTTTCCATTTCTATGGTAACTGTGCACTTACGCCATTTTGGCGGCTTTTCGCAACGACTCAATCAGCGCGAATTACGACAGACGCGGTAAATCGCAAATATGTAAATTGGCGCAATGGTTCCGGACTACTCGATGATCAATCCGTAGTAATTTACATATTTTACAATTAATTGGTAGGTAAAAGTGTAATTCTTTATCTTTTCGTCTTCGAATTCTTCGTTATCCGTTGGTGTACAGCCGTGGAAAATTCAATGGTAACAGGCTTGCCGCTAGTGTACACCAAACGTAGGTCGGAGAATGTCGGTCGTCGTAGTCACCTGGTAGTCATAAAACCGAAGAGTCACTTCTGTTTCATTTCATTTTAAGTTTTCTGTATATAGATGGTATGAATATGAGTTTCGTATTTATATAATATATTTTCGATATTCGGAGCGAAACTGCAGCTCGTAGCTAAAGATTGTTATTCGTTAATATTTTTGTTCCGATATGCAATTGCAGTATTATTTCATTTATACTAAAATACATAGTAACGTTAGTTATAATTGCAAAAATTTTAATTAGGCGCCTATTGAAATACTTCATCATCATGGCTACGTCGGTGTATGCATCAAGGCAAACCGATTACTACATCCGATATCCGCTGTCAATAAATTTTAAAGGAGGTAATTCCAAATAGGAAGTTCCTGCAAGTGAAGAAACTCATTTTTCTCGGTTTCTACTTAGTCCCAGACCGAAATAATATACTTTTATCTCAAAATGTTTTATATTTATTTAATTTACGTTATGGTAAGTAATGAAAATTGCATATAATTATGTATTCAACAAAAATAATATAAATATAACATGAGTATAGTATAGATAAAAATAATAGATAGATGTATAACAGTAAAAAAATGATATTTGTAATAACATAACATAAATATATGTAATAACATAAAAACAAACATTTAATAATATAGGAATAACATAAGCATGTATTAAATAAGAAAAGTGTTCTGTTAGGTTGGATGTTGATATAAATTTGCAGGAGTGGTTTTATTTCATATGTTGTTGAGGTTGGTATGACCTGATGTTTTAGGAAATGATACATTTATGACAATCTAAACGGAACATATGTATCGTCAATTTGTTGCACTAAGAAAACAAGCAAAATCCTTTGTTGTTGTATCAGCCAAAATCGATTTAATTGTGGTTGTCTAACAAATTTACCATTTTTAATCAAATAGCTAGATAGGTGATAGGGCATTGTAACTCTTCGAAATTGTGTGTCGATGGCACGAAGTCACAACGTTATGTGATACATATTTTCAATATTTGCCTAATTTGCGGAAAGGCCAGCAAAAAAGTAAATTAAGGAACAAAACGCGACCCATAGTGTAATAAAAATACCTACCTTTGTGCTTGATCGTCCGGTAGGTCGGCCGCAATACAAAATATTATACAAGGAACTAGTGGACTTGAAACTTTTGCAATACGGCGAAAAGAATTGAGTAACATAAATATAGATTGAAATTTGAATGATTTTGTTATAAATTTTTTCAAAGTTATTTGCATATCGTTCTGATGTGATATCATTCATATTGGATTGTAAATCCTGCCCTTACATGTCACACATAAAAGAAATTGTGTGTGGATGTTATTATAGAACGTAAATATATAATTTTAATAAACATAAAAATAACAACATTTTTACTTTATCATACGCAGTATGGTAAAGTATTGTAATCATGCCGAAAAAAAAAAATTGAGATTTTAGCGGAAATAGGTCTTTTTGGGTCCCCTGAACATTTTTGACCAAGGTACAAAAAAATGTCTGTGTGTGTGTGTGTATGTATGTGTGTGTGTAAACGATTTTTGTGGCGACGATTCCGGAGAAACTACTAAAGGAATCGGGACGAAAGTTCATATTTAGAAGTTTTATGACCAAACTTAGAGCTGAAAAGCTTTTGGTTCAAAAGGGTCCAAAGGAACTGGTAGTTTATTCTAAGCGTTTTTTAAGGATTTTGCAGATGAGCCGCCATTTCTGTAATTTCGTCAAAATAGTTAAATAATAAATTAAAGCAGAGGAAATTTTGAATAATTTATGCCTATGACATTTTTTGGTAACATTAATAGTATAGCTGCAAGAGCAAATTCTATTTGATCGAGATCGGTCGCATCTGCATTGATATGAAACTGCATAGTAGCCAGGATTTAGACAAATATTTTTTTTTGTGCTGTCACCACAGAAATGTCTATGGCTGTCACCACGCTGTCACACTCGGAGAACCGCTATGGAACGTCATCTACAGTGATGTCATGAACGAATATAAATCTGTCAGAATTTGAATTAGCGTTTTAAACTTGACATTTCGTAGAAGTGGTATCAACCTAACATTTTCTATACCGAAATATAACCATTTTAGATTTTTTTTTAAAATACGTATTTCTCAAAAAGCAATACAAAAAACGCTGATGTCACTCCTGCCGAAAACTACATAGCGCGACTCGCTCACATGCGACGACGACGCTCCGCCATCGGTGACGCGCCGCATCACCGCTCGTTGTGCTATTCCGTACTTTCGGCACTTGTGAGATAAACAACTATTATTCTGATGACAGTAGGTAGTGTCAAATGCTGATGCTTTGACAATACCTTCGATTGATACTATTGACTATCAAAATATCTGTCAAATCCTGGCTAACTAGTTTAATTTTAATGCAGACACGATTTATCTCAGTCAAATAGATTCTCATGCAGCTAAACTATTAATTTTATATATTGTATGATAAAGTCATGTGCCTGGCCACATCAAATTTTTATAATTAAGCTAAAATGCTGAACAACACTGTAGTATCAGGTCTAAAGGGCATATCTGCAGCAAAGAAGAAACCGGGGCAAATACGATTTACAACTACATGCAAAAAATATATTAAATATTACAGTGCACTTTTGTCTGTTTCGGATATCGGAAACATAGACGAAATTCGATTTCATTCCATAGATACAGAAAAATAAAACGAAACGAAACAAAAGTAACCCTTTGGTTTTATGAGTTTAGCAGGTAGGTATCCGACGACCGACAATCTCCGAGCTACGTTTGGTGTACACTAGCGGCAAGCCTGTTACCATTGAATTTTCCACGGCTGTACAGTGTGTGCACTGTACAGTATTGAAGCAGTTAGATATTGAATGAGATCTGACCAGTTGGTCCGGGTGACATGCGTCGTTGACGATCTTAAGCGTGAAATCTTTTGATGTAATGCCAATACGATGCTCATTATTGACAGTATGAGAGGAGACTGTTTTTTTTTTTTGTGAAACCAATATCGATTGTCGTTTTTACCTTATTTTATTATTTATGATCTTGACGATTCATGCAGGGTTATCGGAACACCTAAATAATTCTTCAACCGTGACAAAATTTCAAACAATTTTCAAACGTATTCTGGAAACTTGGTAAGCTTTTTTCAAATAGAACACCCTGCATACTTTTGCATTTTTTAAACTATTTTTACATTATCATACGCAGTATGCTAAAGTATTGTAATCATGCCGAAAAAAAATTGAGGTTTTAGCGGAAATATGTCTTTTTGGGTCCCCTGAACATTTTTGACCAAGGTACAAAAAAATGTCTGTGTGTCTGTGTATGTCTGTGTGTAAACGATTTTTGTGGCGACGATTCCGGAGAAACTACTAAAGGTATCGGGACGAAAGTTCATATTTAGAAGTTTCATGACCTAACTTAGAGCTGAAAAGCTTTTGGTTCAAAAGGCTACAAAGGAACTGGTAGTTTATTCTAAGCCTTTTTCAAGGATTTTGCAAATGAACCGCCATTTCTGTAATTTCGTCAAAATAGTTAAATAATAAATTAAAGCAGAGGAAATTTTGAATAATTTATGCCTATTACATTTTTTGGTAATATTAATAGTTTAGCTGCCAGAGCAAATTCTATTTGATCGAGATCGCTCGCATCTGCATTGATATGAAACTACATAGTAGCCAGGATTTTGACAATTTTTCTTTGTGCTGTCACACTCGATAACAACTGGTTTCCGCAGAGGTTGGAGAACCGCTATGGAACGTTGCCGCTCTAGTGCAGCAAAGTACAAAGTACAAAATACAAATTTCCAATAAAATAAGATCGCCAATTTGATTGTTTGTTAATAAGAAATATCAACCCGTCTTTATATCTAATTCTAAAAACGATAAATTGAGAAAATTGTAAATAAAGTATAGCGATGAGTGTAGTTTTATTTTAGGTTGTTGTTACGGATGTGACATCTACAGTGTCATGAACAAATATAAATCTGTCAGAATTTGAATTAGCTTTTTAAACTTGACGTTTCGTCAATGTGGTACCAACATTTCCTACACAGAAATATAACCATTTTTTAATTATATTTTTTAAAATACATATTTTTCAAAAAGCAACACAATTAACGTTGGTGTCACTCCTGCCGAAATCTAGATAGCGCGACTCGCTCACATATGACGGCGACGCTCCGCGTTCGGTGACGCGCCGCATCACCGCTCGTCGCGCTATTCCATACTTTCGGCACTTGTGACATAAATAACTATTATTCTAATGTCGTAGTGTAGGTAGTCTCAAATGCTGATGCTTTGACAATACCTATGAATTATCTCAATAAAATAGATTATCATGCAGCTAAACTATTAATTTTATATTTTGTATGATAAAGTCATGTGCCTGGCCACATCAGATATTTTTATTTACTCTAAGAATTTTTTGTAGGTAAATAATTAATCAAAAATAAACAAAAATTACCTACGTGTACTGGGAAAATATTCTTAATTTGAACTTCAGGTATTTTGATTAATTGCTTACACTTAAAATATGTGTTTTGTAAAAAAAATTATCCCTAAAAAAATTCTTAGAATTAATCTTAGGGTTCACATCTATTAGAAAACGGCTACCAAACTTCCATAATAAAATGAAAAACCTGTATACTGAAAATATAATTAAACCAAAGCTTGTTTAAACTTGTTTGGGTTTTGTTGTTTTTTTTTTGGAGAATTATTTAGGTGTTCCTGCAACTGTGACTAATTTAGATTAATTGCTCATAAATAAACAATAATACATTTTATAAAATGATTCCTTAGAAATAATCGTAGATTTAAAAATATATAGAGTGTTAAATTTGAAAAAATAAAGTATACCAAATGTCCATAACAAAATGAATAGTCTATAAAAAAATATATACAAAAATACTTTTGTTTGATTTTTTTAAAATAAGGGAGATTTTGTGGGGAAAGACCAGCCAAATGAAACAACCTTTGTTTGTTTGCTACGTTTCGACGGCTTTAATTTCCGTCTTCATCAGGCAATGTTGATTGCCTGATGAAGACGGAAATTAAAGCCGTCGAAACGTAGCAAACAAACAAAGGTTGTTTCATTTGGCTGGTCTTTCCCCACAAAATCTCCCTTATTTTGAATAATACAAGACCGAGAGCGCCTTTACCTGATTTTTTTAAAACATTTTGAAGGTAGGAAAGTTGTATAGGTGTTCCGGTAATACTGATTAACACAGTATATTTACGAAAATAAAAAAAAATAGAATTAGCCAAGGTAAAGTAAGCGTCCCAAATTCAGACACAGTCCTAAAGTCTAACATATTTCTGTTTAGGTACTTAGATAAAATAAGAAATCTACAACATTGAACTTTATTTTAGGACATCCGGTTTGTTAATTTGACATTACACTTATCAACCCACAATCGTTTCTTATTCTATCAATGTTCTAACGGTCAGAATATAACCTAAAAGTTTGACTCATCTTGATAATTGAATGTTATGCTAAAAGTTGATTTTTTCCTTATAAGGTAACTGCAATTCGACTTCTTTTTACATCGCTACAGGATCACAGTAATAAAGAAAATTCTATTAATATCTATTTAGGCTGACTAAAAATGCTTTATATTTTCATATAAATACGGTGTATAACTCTTTTAACAACTACTATTTACAAATTTTGGAATTTGGTACATGTAAATATAGCAGTTCCTTAAATCAGACATGTGTGTCGGAATTGTGTACATGGTTAGAAGTAATACATATTGCATTCTTTACACAAGAAAATAACATATTTTAGTAGCCTATTATTGATCACAAACCACCACTTGATAAAAATGTTGTGAAGTCGATTTAGAACGATTTTTCATCAAGAGAGTTGCTGGAATGGTGTTTAGGTGGCGAGATATATAGTAGAGATATATAGTAACAACAAAATCTTCTAGTCTGGGGCATAGCTTCCAAACATGTTCCTTATGGCTCAAAACCCATCAATTCAAATCAATATTGTGGATTATTTAGCAGTAGGCATTTAATAAAGTATTTTGTCCCATCTTTAAAACGATAACAACGATAAGAATAGGCAACAAACAAAGATATTTGCAAATGTGCGCGACAAATAGCGAGACCGTCGAGAGGCACTATTGAGGCATGGAAAGGACTCTGACAAGTTGATTATCAGAAATATGCTTGCTACTCGATATTCCTCCGTAAACTAGACTTGAAACATTAAACGCGTTTTTCTCGAAACAGATTTTTCGTGAAATATTGGAATATGAAATATTCCAACCAATATTTCATAACCTATTGTTTATTTAATAGCACAAACAGCAGTGGTACTTTTGTGAGCTAAATTGATAATTCGAGTTTGACGAGTGACAATTGCAAATACAAATACAACGACATTTGATATTTATAAAAATCATTTTATTGTTTTTTATTTAATATATTATTTTTATTTATTTTTATTTTATAAAAATCTAATGTTTTGGAAAAATTGCTTTTTTTATGTCGAATGTGTTCAAAATAATGTACAAAAGTATGTTTATTTTTGATATAGAATCTTAAGAATAAATATGAAATTTACTTTTCCAAGTAAAAAAAGCGTCCTGTTTCATATAATCGACGTAAAAATGCAATTATCTCCAAAGCAGTAAATTTATACACAATAGCACGCTAGTGCTTTTTATATGTAAAAAATAAGTAGATTTCAAAAATGGACAAGGTTCCAATAAGAAAATCGTTATTATTGGGATGGAAGTTGTTTGATAGATGTAGCCCAATATTATAAACACGCTATATACAAACTAATTGTCCTATGTCTGGAAATTGAGAGAATCATCCAATCTAAATAGAATTTAAAATCACTCAAAACTAATTTGTAGCACTTCAGAAATAATTTAGATTTTAGCTTTTTTTATACAAAACAAAACCTAAAAGTGTAAAAGCCGTTTTACAGTACGCAATTCTTGCGCTACTTGCGTTACACAAGAAGTTGTTAACCAACTGAAATCTGCAAACACAAAATGGTTCAATTTCTAGACAAACTAGTCAACATAAGAAAATTTATCACTATTTCTGTTTAAGATGTTGTACTATCATCGTGGCCATATATTATGTCCCTTCGTTTGACGTCGACTTTCTCGCAAAACAAGGGGTGAATAAATTTGAAAAAAATTCCGATGCTGTCCTTGATTACTTTGCTACAACTCATAAAAATTAGAAAGCTGTATGTGTTGGCATTTTCCCGATTTTTCCAAATTAACAAGAATTGGCGCTGTTTTTGCCCCGTAAGTTTCATCCGTAAATAACTTTAGCAATTAATTACTCCGGAAATAATCTATAGATTTCAACAACTTAAAAAGTAAAATCACCTGCGGAATGCTAGCTTTCAATGTGCCGTTTTGTAAAATCATTGGATTAGTGGTTGACCCACAAAAAACTATATTATGCAATGCCAGCAATGCCGTTATTACAAGAGCTAGAATAATGAAATATAGACTATAGCCTACCCAATAATTTATAGGTTTAAAGTTTATTACATAATCATTGTTTATCTTGCATTTTTCATACAAAAGATCGTGCTGAAACCCGCGTGAATTCCGACGCTCTATGGTCTTTGGTGTGCTGCGGGGAAGGGAGGCGTTAGCGGTGCTGTCATGTCGGAGAAAACCGACACAGCTGAGAGAACCGAGGCGACTTATTATCAATACACAAAGAGAACGATAACTTGTCAAGGTAGTAATTTTAACTAACAATTATATTATTAATTTTTGCATAACTTTGATTATAATATGTGACCCGTACGAGAGAAATCTCTTCTATCGATTGGCGTTTTGGTTTCTTCAGTTTTTATACAATAATGTTGTAAAAAGATTTTGATCGAAGCGGATAGATCTAATAATATGGAGTTAGCAGATTTTCCGATTAGTGGTGAATACTAAATTAAGTTTGCTTGATAAACCCAAAAAATATTTAAAAAGTATGCCCGATTTTGTTATATAAATATTCAAACTATTATAACAGTTTCAACGGTTTATTTATTAATGATATTTAAATACATGCACAAACAATATAAAATAAATTCTTGATATATTACATATGTAACAAACGTCAGCTCTGAGCGTATAAAACTTAAAAATATCAAAACACTTTTACAAATTTAGCGCCGTAAATTTGTAGACACGTGGAATATTTTGCAGATCACTCGTTAATTTTAAATGGTAATCCAGACACCCGATTTAAATTGCCAAGAATTCCCATGAGACTTCCAAATACCTGCCTGTTCGTGGTTCTTTTATCTTATTGATTCATTTTGCCATTATTTTTTAATTCGGTAATCTGTCGCCAGATGTTATCCAAATGTCTTTGGCGAGGCATAATCGCCGTGTCGTTATATTGTGTCCGTAAACACTGTTATTCTCGCTCGCCCCAAAGACCGAAGAGCGCCGCGTCAATTGCAGCAATCATGAGATGCTTCAACTCGATCTTTTGTAGGGAAAATGCAAGATACACAATGATTATGTAATAAACTTTAAACCAGTGAATTACTTGGTTGCCTATAGTCTACATATCATTATTCTAGCTCATCTAATAAAGGAATTGCTGGGATTGCATAATATAGCTTTTTGTGGGTCAAGCACTAATCGAATGATTTTACAAAAAAGGTAGCATTCCGCAGTTGATTTTACCTTTTAATTCGTTACAATTTATGGATTATTTCCGGAGTAATTAATTGCTAAAGTTAAACGAATAAAATTTACGTGGCAAAAACAGCGCCAATTCTTCTCAATTTGGAAAAATCGGGAAAACGCCAACACGTATAGCTTTCTAATTTTTATGAGTTGTAGCATACTAATCAAGGACAGCATCAGAATTTCTTCAAATTTTTACGCCCCTAGATTTGCGAGAAAATGGACGTCAAAAAAGGGGTCATAATATATGGCCACGATAGTACATACTAAATGCACACATTGTGTACTAAACGACGCAATAAATTGCATAGTGTAAAACGGCTATAATGATTAGGGTGGGACTATGTTCGTACTTCATGCACCAAATTTTTGCAATGAATTAAAAAATGTACAGAAATATATGATATTATGTTTAAAAATCTAAACTTGGCCACATTTTCATAGTTATATAGACAAACATTAAGAGGATCTTGTGTAAAGAAACATAAAACACCGTGAATCAAACTATTTTTGTTATTTCTGTTGAAAATTTAGTGTTTGAGCATTTTATAAAAAACTTACAGAGAATTATTTTTATTTACTGAGTAAAAGTTTACTTTTGTAACTATCTATTTTGTGTTAATATTATTTTTTTAATATTAAAATATTATACCAACATAATAAAAAATACTCTGCTGATATTTTAGACACTGAATACACAGTGCGTTATGATCTTTATGCTATGTGGAACTACTTTCGGATGCAAATACCAATACAGGATTCCTAGGAACAGGATAATAGCTATTAATCATTACTCTATACGACATGTAGAAAGTGGTTTTCAGTAAATTAGTACATATTTCCTATTTTAAAAAAATACGGCTGGTTCATTTTTTCTGTAATAGTTTTAGCTGATTATTACAAAACATTATGACAACCAACAAGTTGGATTGGTAAATAATGCACATTTCCAACGCAAATGACAGACTGCAAATAAAGTTACTACCTATTACCTATTACATCGACAATAATTCGTAATAACATCAAGCAAATGGCCAATTAACCAAACGCGCTATTTAATTAGCATTAGCCAACATATTTGTTAGAATATCGCAAGACGCAATCATACCCGCATGAAAGAAGTTATATTTTTCGAGAAATATAAATAATACCATCCACGGCCAGCGACTGCCACTTCAAGATTCAAGTGTTACAGGCGTGAAATCAAACCTAACCTAAATTACCGACCGAGTACTCCGAGATAATTTTTAATATTGCACCACCATATTTCGACACAGACAGGAAACAATTTTACCGGCACATCAATAGTTAAAAAAATCGTATTATGTCCATCGAGAAAGCGAAACCTTTGCAGTGATTGGCTAATTAACTATAAGAATATTTTCATGCGTTGTGAAAATCCGATCAAATTCGTTTTCCGTTTCGATCATACAGGAAAAACGGAACGATGCTAGTATAACTTACGTAACGTTCTCTTATAGGACATTACAAAATGGTAATTGCAAAATTGAACTGAACAAAAAGAATTCAATATAAACTTTTATATTCTATTCTTAATTGAAAACAGTATTGTGCTATAGGAGGGCAACAATTGCATTATTGCGGAATAACAGCTGAAAAGATCGCCGTGAATATAGACAAAGGGAGAATACAATCTCTCTGTCTATTATTGACATCTTGTGGATTTCTGTGCAGCACGAGCGGCAATAGGAAAACGGTAATGCGTAATGAAAAGTGGGCTCTGTAACATCTGTCGTGCCGGGAGTTCTAGCGATTTTAATTGCCTCGCTTACGGTTCGATTGCTTTCTATGTATAATATCGAATGTTATTCAAAACAAATAAAAGGAAGAGTAGTGCAATAGGAGGTTTTATGTTGTAATTTGTGACCGCATAGCGTGCAAGCGGTACTAGAGCGGTATATGGGAGATAGATATAGATCAAGTACAAGTATGTGTACTATTTTTCAGGTCTACTTTCTCCGCTAACTGACATAATTACATCTTCGGTACAAAATGATCGATTCTTTTTCTCGTTGACGTGTCCAAACAAAACTGCGACATTTTTTTTGTTATCAGTTAGTACCTAGAAAAATGTATTTATTCTTAACAATAAGTTTTAGATCATTTTTAATTCATTATTCAAGCATCCAGTGGTATACTAACTAGGGTAAATACTTTTAAATGTGCTTCGTTTTTGCATTGAAACAGGAAAATTATAGTGAATTTTTGCATGTCGATCGGTACTGTAAACTGGACAGCCTGTACAAACTGTTAGATTTCCTTTGGATACCACCACTGGCTATTTTCCAGATCTGATGGTTCGTGGAAAATTAAAATACACATTTTACTATCAAATTCAATTTTCGACTTTAACCCTAAAACAAATGGTTCCAAGCATGGCAAAATTTTTTGTGATGGTAGAAAGCAACAATACCCCCAAATCGTTTCCAAATAAAAAAAAAGTGGACACGTATTTCTTGTTGAAATTTTGATTTTTACCGTGCCTATCGAGGCCTTAAGTTTACATGGGAAAATGCATGGGAAGAAGACATTTTTTGGTATTTTTCAAATAATTGTTTGGGGTTTGGGCACATTTAAGATTACTTAAGGACTTGCTATGTGTGTTATGTAATAAACAAAATATAAAAAATACGAAAGGGGGGCAGCTGCCACCCCTTGTCCCTCTCTGGATACGCCCATGGTTCCAAGCCAAAACCATTAGTTAAATCCAAGATTCAAACAAAATCAGTTTAAAGTTTCTATTCAACATAGAAATTAAAGATACCTACTGTTGTCTGCAATATTTTTTTTCGAATACTGCTTATATCAAAATGTACCAGCTTTTGATACAATCACCGTTAAAATGTAATTATTTCCAAAACGTAAAATGTACACAGAAGTACGCTAGTACTATTTTATGTGAAAAAATATATATACTGTTAACGTGTAATACACGAGAAAATCTCTGAGACCATTTGGTATTTTGTAATTACCTATTAATTTATAATTATTAAAATTCACATTTTTGTAAAAAAACGCTGAGTCTTTTCTATTTTTTCTGACTGATTTTGGTAGATGTCTACATGGTAGCGGAATTAGTATATTATTGTATGAGCAAGTAAAGTAAGCAATTTCTCACGAGAACGAAGTTTGCAGCACTAGCCGTAGGCGAGTTCTGCAAAACGTTCGAGTGAGAAATTGCCATTACTTGTGAATGGAATACTATACTTTTTCTACGACCATGCAACGAAATTTTATAAATTTTTTTTTTTCATATAGGGACGGCTGTATGTCACTATGACGGGTTACAGTATTTTGACAGATTATAATTGTTTGGTGCGCTTGTCACTTAGCGACGTTGTCAATGCCTTGACAATGTCGCTAAGCAGTGTATCAAAACAATATGAAAATGAAAAATCCAGAGCTGTGATTGGCTCTAAAGCCGTGAGGAATGAAATATTTCTCACTACTCCCGGGGTATGAGGAGCCACGAATGAAATATTTGCCATATGTGTGGGAAATGGTTAGTATTACTTATCATAAATTGCCACTATAATGAATGAATTCGTCAATAGGAGTAGAAAAAATATTTTTAACTACGACTCACATATAATTAATAAGTTCATTGCATACGTATCTATGACTATATAATCCCCATCATTAGACGCGCTAATGATTATAATGACACTAGCGTTGTATAATAATGACAGTTCGTTTAAATAATGACCTCATTATTTGAACGAACTGTCATTATTAAACAACGCTAGTGTCAAAGTCTGCCAAAACCAACGTGGATGACAGTTATGTGACAGTTCGCCTCGCCATCATTGACAAATATATTTAAAAAATATTTGATATAAAATGAAATTTATGAGTCGTAGATAAAACGTCGTATTTGACTCGCACATAATTATGTGCTCATCAAATAATATACTATTTTTTATCCTACACGATGCGAAATAGTTATTTAACCAACAAGTATATTAAAAAGAGCGATTAATGATCGAGACTGTTTAACGCGCGAGCGAAGCGAGCGCGTTAATTGTCGAGGTCATTAATCGCTGTTTAATATTCGAGTTGGTTACAAAAATTTTCCGTCGATCGTATTCTTCTAGAGTCCTCTACATAAATTTTTCTTAGCCGATGTCTTTTTAGGTTATATGACAATTTATTTAATTTGCACTGACAGTTCTAGAGAACGGTATGTTTTGATTGGAAGGTTTCATTTCACATATGTTCGATTGGCCAATCAAACGACGCCATTGCGTCTTGTGATTGGCTACAACAAATCATGCATTAATAGAAATCGTGCATTAATAGAGTTGTTTAATAAACTCTTCTCTCGCCCCGGAAAAGAACCACTTTCGCGGCTTGGTACACAATATACTAATAACCTTGCATAGAAAAATTTATCGAAGAAAATTTATACCAGCGGAAGTCATTATCCTAGAAACATCAAAATGGTATCATAGCCATAGTCATAGTAAAGCTTAATCTTTGCACTTTTATAAACGAAACAACCAAAGATGCAAAGATTCCTATCCAGTGTAAATAAATCAACCAAAAATGTCTATAATCACACTAATTTTAAACGAGTCTTTTTCAAAAATTTGGTAATGCTATAAATTTTGTGGATTGCCATCAAGACCATTAAACAGATCAATATCTGTAAAAAATAATGGAGTTGCCATTTAGAAAAACTGTTGATGACGCCATAAGTAAAAACAAATCGGAAATTAAATGAAACTTTGTAAAATTTAATTGAATTAAGATACATGTGTATTTTCATAATTAAAAATCGACGTGTCCGAGGATATGATTAAATAATAAACCGTTTCAGAGATTTTGTCGTGTTTCCATACTTTTCGCGTTCTCTGTATATTCCAAACAAATATACAGCCTCCAATTAGTCCGGGAGCCGACCGCAAGAATAAAATCCTGCCGATATGCTTACAGCATGAAATATGTAAAAAATGTCTGTACAGATAATAACGAAGAAGATGCGGTTTGGGTGCCTGGGCGCAACTGGTATAAACACTCTCCTAATTGTTTTTTTGAATAACTTTTTTTCCAACGTTGCTATACCCATCGACTTACAACTTCAAATTATCATCAAATTATAACATTTAGAGTTTTATTGTAATTTTGGGTGCGTCGCCAAGTCCGGTTCGCTACAATCTATTAGAGGAGGGTTTATACCGGTTCCGCCCAGGCACCCAAAGCGCATCTTCTTCATAATTGTCTGTACAACATTTTTATACATTTTTTTTGTTTTGTAAGTTTATCGGTTGGAATTCTTGCGGACGACTCCAGGACTAAATTAGAAAATCGAAATTCTTGGAACGAATATTGACCTCTTATACGAATACTTCAAACAACAAATATTTCAAGATAACTCTGTGGAACATGGATTTTGTGAATGGACCACACTAAACCAACAGGCGATTTTTATGATTTATTTCGCGCTGGATACGAATCTGCACTCGAAAGTTGCATATGATTCAGATTTCTTGTTTGGAACGCTAAGGAACGCTATTAGTGCTTAAATCACACTTGCCCACATTTTCGGGATATCAAAAGAAAAGCACAATGTTTGGAACCAGTCTGCAGTTTCTAGGATGTTGATTTCAACAGATATAAATTCTAAACAATTTAAATACTGTTGATGACTTTTCAACCTTTTCGAAGCATGTACGTAAAATTTTGCAGTTTAGATTATTCAGCGCAAGAAAATCGTTAAATGAAAATAAGTGCCAAAAGAAAAATTAACCTGTCCTAAAATCAATTTTGAAATAATTTGGAAACCCGTATAAACAGTGGAAATTATGGAAAGCCAAAAGTTGGTTTTCATTTTTAAAATATCGGTTACAAATTATTTTGAAATTACTCAGTTTTTACGATGAAAAAATTTATGAAAACGATCAGTGCTGCTGCTTACAAGGCAATTTTTGTAAAAACTAGTAATTTCTTGTTTATGGGTAAGTTGGGTTCCAAAAAACAACAATCTATTGCAGATGCAATAAAATAAAGATAGTGCACCTAATAAGCAGATAAAACGAAGCTACGTGTTTTAGGAATTTGATACTAGTGATTGGAAGTGAAGCCGTTGGCAAAAAAAAAACATTTTTCTGTGTGAGAAAGGTATACTGCAAAAGCTGTTTTTTTCAGTTTCAACTGTTTCACAATAGTTTTAGATGTGCTTCAAACTTGCTTCACCCCACAGTAAATCGCGGAAGCTCTTTTTTTGATATTTTGACGTTGAATCTGTAAATAGAACTAAAATTATGACTCCTTAAGGCGTAAAAAGTTGTTTTAAATTATTCGCTTTTAGTCCTATTCGATAGATACTTGAATTCTAATTGAATGTAATAATTGTTTCGTTTCTCAAGTACTGGAAAGCGCAAGTTTGATTAAATCTGCAACCTGCAAGACGTCGCAGGTTCGCCACAAATCCAACAATGGCGCATAATTGAGTGAAGATATAATCCACTCCACACCACAGCAGCATCTGCGCGCCACTTATTAATTCAAATAAAATAATTGTTTTCCTTCCCATTTCACCGCTTTTCATTTCAACGAGACAACTTTTCCCCAACGGAATTCTCTTTGTTTGCAAAGACACACGCCGCGCGAAAAGAAATTAAAACTTAACATCGCATACATTAATTACATACGGCACGCGTGGAGCAGCTCCATTTCTCGTAGCAATACACAATAATCCTAGAGTGCGGCGAAAAAAAAAACACGTTGCAGTGATCGAAAGAGAAAGTTATATTGGTCAAAATACGAACGAACCCCACTAGTAGGGATGCACATCCGCTCCATATAAAATCGGAATCGCGAATTTTCTACCATCAGTTCACCACCAGTGTTCCACCGAAGGCGTTCGACAATTATTTTGGACAGAAAAAAACTAAATATGAACGCTTACATCACAGTGAGTGCCAAATGAAATTAATTATACGAAAGTACGAAAACAAAAATGTACAATTCTGAAATTTCGCAGATCGCAGTTTGTCTTGGCGTCTGCGCCGTTCTCGCGAGCGCCGGATACATTGGAGGAGGCTTGGACGCCGGTTTCGGAGGCGGCTTTGAGGGAGGCTACGGCGGTGGTGACGGAGGACACGGAGGTGGTGACGATGACGGCAAGGATTACAAGGTTAGTTCGAATCACGAGAAAAAAAAATCGAGTGAAATTTTTTCGTTCGGTGTAAACGCGCCTTTAAAGGTTCATTCGTACTCATCGTTATATTCAAGCATCATTCATCAGTAACTGGTAACAAATTTAAGCTCAGAAAATAAGAAAATGAAAGCGGTGATTGACGTAGATACATAAAGCTATCCGAAAAGTTTTTTTGTTACATACATTTGCAAGTCTTGCATTTGATTTGATTAAATATCTGCCGTTTGTTCAAATTTTTGAACATTCTACTTCCAAACAATAAGATTATTTTCATAAAATATTGTCTTAAAACGTGTAATTATTGATGAACATATCAGCCTCTGACTTTGGACGATTAAAAACAAATGGCTAAAAGTCGAAACAATTTCCAATTCATGCGAAACTAGTCGATGAGTAAAAAAGTCCGAGTCGCTGATTTAAATTAGAATTCAAAACCTAAAAGACAAAAAAATGGCGAGAGAGATATTTCCAAAAATATTTTCTATTTAGTTGAAATTTATTCATTGATTCATAATCAGCAGCACTTAAGAAGAATTTCTATTATTATTGAGTGGGCCAAATTGGGCCCGCCATTTTGATATTCACTTATTTTTATCCAAGTTAAACATAACGTCGTCATATTCGGTATTAACAAACAGGGTTGAAAATAACTAGATTGACAAACTTCGGCATATTTCTCAGGAGCACCAACACAAACAACTTTTTTTAATCTAAAACGTTTCGGAAACGCGCCGTTTTGGCACTGTTAAAATAGGTTGTGTGTGGTATCATAGGATAGCTCTTTAAAACAGAAAAGTTTCATCTATTTTTCACTTATTTAAAAGTAGCGAAAGAAAATTTGGTGATATGGACACCATTTTTAAGTCAAATAATAAAACTGAGTTTGTGCTCCGAGTGTGTACTCATGAACATGAGTACAAAATACTCCAGTTTGTATGAATAAAAGCGAATTAGCTTAATAAGTGTTCCTAATACATGGAGCAGACACTCCTAAATCCTTATACGATGAGCAGATGCTCCTAATATCCGTCACAGGCTTTTGGACAAGATTTTGAAATTGCTATTTTTAGAGATACATTCTCGGATGAACTGGACTTCATAGAATGCTTGAAAACGTCTCACAGAAAGGCTTTACTAGACCGGATTCGTATTCACCACAGAATATGTATCGAAAACTCCTAGTCACTTTCAATTCCAATAATAACATAATATTCAAGTTTCAAAACTAATTATCTGTTTACATATCTTAAAAACACTCTTATTTCACCAATTTGATAACACAGGCATATATAGCTTTATAGTCTCCAGACTCTCCAGCACAGGTGGTCGTTCTTTGTTTATAATATGTCCTGTACGGCACACGAATTAAACATAAACTCTGCCATCACTTTTTGCCGCTATACACAAACAACTGTCAAACTTGAAATAGGATATGCAACCAATTTATCTTTTGCATGGAAAACAGTGGCAGTCAATTCAAATAGAGCGGCAATCAAAAATATTTATTTATATTTGATATGCTGGCCTACATCGACTAGAATCATTTATAACGACCCTTTACAAAATTACATTCAATAAAAATAAAACAATTCAAAGCAACTCGTCAGATTGGTCCATGACATCATTATACAAAATAATTAATGGTTGAATTATGAGTGTTGATAATTAGCTATCGATCTATCGATTATTCTAATAACACCTATGGCTATGAGCCAATGAAATCAACAGACTGCATGGGCGTATAGGTCCTATCGATAACTATCAATCTCTTGTTAGCAAAGTGGGAAATTAGCCAATTTTTTGCACTTTTGTTTACTCTTGTATAGGTCATTATGTCAGTATTCACGGGACAACATTGCAACTGTACTAGCGCCTTCACTTGTTTTAAATTTTATTGAATAAATCTGAAGAAGATTACCTAGTTTAGGAGTATTACACAAAAGATAAAGTGGACGTTTCATTAATAATAATAATAATCTTTATTGGTGCTAGATACACAAATCTTTTTACACAAGTGAAAAGTATAGATCAAATATAAACAAATATAGAAAAAAATTACATGTTTCAAATCATGAAAGCTACGATCTCGAAACGCCTCGATGCCGTACCAGACCCTTTTCATTAAGTACTTTATCATGATTTTCTTAAATTCTGTTCTAGAAAAAGACTTGGTTGCAGTCGGAAGAGCACTATAAAATTTTAGTATAAAATTTTAGAGTATCATAGGTGTGAATCAAATTTGATTGAGTAAAAGTCTCCGAATTTACTTTTGCACTCCAAAACATTCACTGAAGGTAGAGTCGGGATTTTAAGGTCGCGGAAATGAGGCCGACCATCATTTCGGTAACCAATGCAATGTATCACCCCTATGCATCGACGTTGAAATGAGAAAATCTGTTTGCTATGGGTCGAGTGGGCCCAATTAAATATTGCGTATATCATTCTCGAATGAAACAGTGCGAAGTAAACAACAGTGAGGTAATTTATGACCACGGCTTCCCTCAGTATTCTCAGAAAGTAAATCACCCTAGCAAGTCTCTTTGACACTGATTCGAGGTGATTATCCCACTTTAATTTAGAATCGATTAAGACACCCAGAAACTTTGCGTATTCGTTATAGTAATATTATGTAGTAGTTGATCTTGCCTCAGACTAAACAGCAATGACATGCATTTGTTGGGATTTATATGCAGTTAGTTTGAGGAAAACCATTCCTTTATATTTGTGTCACCAACAGTTATTGCCCGAAGTAGCTGTTCGTAGTTATCTCCCCCATCTACTACAGTTTTGGAAGAAGTATTTTCATGCTGAATATTGCTAATAAACATAATAGGACCCAGAACCGAATATTGTAGGACGAACTCACAAAGTTGATTTGTGGAAGTTCTGCTTTCAAACTTAACATGTTAATATCTGTAACTTAGATAAGATTTTAATAACCGGATACTGGGATTGCTATAGTTTTAATGCTTAAGTTTGTCTAACAGTATTTTATGAGACACGCTTGCGAAGGGCTTTGTGAGGTCATAAAATGTAGCAACTCCGTGGTGCGCATTCTCCAAAATCTTAAAATTTCGGATATGATGAAGTCTATGGCCATGCTGGTCGATTTATCGTGCCTAAATCCATATTGCGACTTTATTTGTCTCAAAGTGCTTATTAATCTGTTGTTTAATTATTTTTTCGAACATTTTGGTGATTATGGGCGTTAGAAATAACCTTCTCAACATCATATCTCAAAAACGATCAATTTTATAGTCATATTTTTTGTTCTTTTCGTGTCTTATCACCCTTAGGCCGTTTGCACACGCACCGGTAAAACCGGATCCGATTCCGACTCCGGCCGCCGGATAAAATGTTTTTAAATGAAAGATAGCACCGGCAAATAGATATCTGGTAACATTGCGTCCGGCGCCGGAGCTGAAATCAGATCCGGTTTGCCGGTGCGTGTGCACACGGCCTTATACTGAACTTTCTTCCACAGGCGTACCCAAAATACAACTTCAACTACGCGGTGCACGACCCCCACACCGGCGACGAGAAACAGCACCACGAGGAGCGCGACGGCGACCAGGTCAAGGGTTCCTACACTCTGAAGGAAGCCGACGGAACCACCCGCATAGTCGAGTACCACGCCGACAAACATAACGGCTTCAACGCGGTCGTCCACAAAGTTGGCACGCCGACGCACGGCGGCGACGGTGGCGCCGGAGGTTACGGCGGCGGACACGGTCACTACTAAACGGGAAACACCTCAGGAAAACGAAACTTCGCAAAAGAAAAACAAAAAAAAATAATTCGCTAAACAGCGATGTGATATTTATGTATTATTTTTAGTGTTTGTACTCGTTTTTTATATTGGATTTTATATTATAGAACATGTAATATACGATTTTTTTGTGTACACGTTGCTCACGAAACAGTTGTCGCTGTCGCAGGGTCCTTTCACCACCATCAATTGTTTCTCTACGAATCCGTTATTTTGTAAGATAATAAAATAGATGTTAGGAGTACGTGTGCTGTTTCTTTTACTTTCTATCGTAACGGTAATGTGTTTATAAAGATTCCGAAGTAATTGGTAACTTGCGGAAAAAATGCGTTGATTGCTTGCTGGGTGCAAGAGTTTATGGAGCGCGCGTAGCGGCGGAATAGGTAACTACGTTTAATGGTATTCCAATTGCTAACTTATATGGCGGGTATTAAAGATCGAGGAACGTAGCTTTCGATTGTATATTAGGTAGGAAGCGGTAATTAAAGGTCAGAGGAGGAAGAAATGGCAGATCAACGCGTGATTTAGAAAACGAGGTTTTCTGTTCATTTAATATTAAGGAGAAGTTGTGTTTCTAATAAATAATAATGCAGCTGTAACTGAATAATAATAATAATTGCTAATAATAATTCTACGCTCGCAAATTGGCGGGTAGGTTACTGCATTACATACTGTAATGCAGTAATGTAGAACGCCAGATTTTAGAAAATTTCTTAGTGTCAAAGTTTGAAAGAGTGTCAAATATACTGTTCATGTCTCTACGAAATATTTTATCGACATGCACCAATGCTTATTCGTGGAGATAGAGGATAGATGGTGTGTAAATTTGGCAAAGTTTTGGCGTGTCAATGCTAAATATTAGAATAAATTTGACTTTTCGTGGGTTAGAAGAAGCACAAAACTAAACATTTTAAATTTAGTTCTAAATTTTGTACCAAGAAACCAATGGAGCCACATATTTGTAACCAAAATATTCTAGACGGACATTTAAACAAAGAATCCAATAAGAAGTTGAATAAGTTGACGTTGAAGTTGACAAAAACTTAAACACGGCACACAACGATTATGGCCTCATTGCATTTTGACATTTTCTAATGTAGCTTTTTCTTCTAATTTATTTGTTTCGCTTGAGATTATTGTTCTTACTTTTTAGAAAGAGTGCTTTGAAAATAAAAGCAATGCTTTTTATTCTAACACAATAATATTTTAATTGTAGGTTCAAATGACAGTGGTTTTTCAGTTAACTAGCACTGACAACAATTTAAAAAAAAAACGCCTTCAAAATTATGGTCATACAAACAACAGCGGCAACAGTAAATTAAGCTTCCGATCTTCAACTTTTGCTTATAACATTGTTTTTGTTAATGGCACCATCTATATTTTATTGAGTTTCGTAGATCTCAGATCTTGATAGATCTAATTTGTCTTGATAAGTTTTAATAATGGTGAAGAATACCTTACTAAAGAATTTTTACGTATCTTTAGTTCAGAAAAATGTTTATAACTTTAACACAAATTATTGATATTCTTTCTTAAATGATGTAAAACATTATATAGAGCACTAAGTGGAGGAAATGGATATTTTCGTTAGCTGTATCAACAAAATGTTACTTTTTCAAAAACAATTGCATAACTTTTAGTTTGGTTCCGAGGCAAACAACCCATAAATAACGATAGTTAATTTACTGTATGTGTTATGTGCCTTCAACTGAACATGAAAGTTCAGTGTTTCGGTGCTCAGGTATCAAATTTCACTATTTTAAATCAATTTAAAAATTTGCTCTTTTGTGTATCGTTTGCTCCTATTTTGTAGTTTAATCTTGTCAACATTATTTTTAACTATCACCAAATGATAACAACAGCATTAGATTGCTAGTGTTATCTGTGTCACAATGATAACAATAAACTATGTTTCAATAAATAAAATGTTAAACTCTGCAAATTCTATTGTCTGATACTTACTAATTTTTCAAAAACCGACGGAAATATCAAAAATCCACTATAACACGGAAAATTATACATTATTTATATTTAATTTGGTAAGCTTCTAAGATGCTGGGACTAAATACCCGAGAAAAAAATTTACAAAGAAAAACAGTCCTTTTTAGGCAATAAATACTACTTTAGGGTCATTTTTTAAGAGTTTGGGTCCGTCACTATTTTGGATATTATTTAGAATGATTGTTTGGATTTTGCTAATTATTAAAAATCTGTATTAAAAAGCAAGCTGATAGCTTATGACTTATCATACAAAATGTGTTCTGGTTTGGAATTTGATAATTATGGTCCACCTATAGAGAAATTTATAAATACAGTCTCTGGCAAGACTCTAGAGTACCATTAGTACAAATTAACAAAAAATAATAGGCTAAATTTAGATTTCAGCGTACCCATCATTCATTTATTATGTTTAGGTTTTAGTATTAACCTGAAGGTTAATAAACAAATACCTACTATTGGATAATCACTCCTCAGTATATACAAGTTTTGGCTTATTGTATATACAAGGCAAATTTGGCTTATATGTAACATCTATTAAAAGTGAAACTATTCCATTTTAGAAAGTACACCGGTATTATAAAACAAAGACATTATCATTTGTCCATTATTGACAATTTCTTTTTAATGATTGTGTTTAATGATAGTGTTATAAAACCGTATAAGATACTATTGAAAAAACAGATGTTAAATTTACAACTTAAATTTGAGGTAAATTTAAAATTCATAAGATAACACACCTCGTTTTTGTTAAATCAACAACACATGTTGATTCCCCTTATCACAAATTCCTACACTACACAGTACATATGTATTACAATCAGCAAACAATATATCAACAGCAATAATACTTATCTAAATTCAAATTTAAACATGAATCTAGCAGAACTATCCCACAAGATTCAAACTACTTTTGAATAATATCCAAATCGAGCACTGCATCTAAATCACATTATCATTATTAACCTCCAAAATCCTAATCAACAGAAGTCAATATTGACAAAACAAACACATCACACAATAATTACCCGTTATCGCGTGAACACAATCCACATGCGAGATTAAAAAAAAACAGATTTCCGGAATATCAAAATTACCGCATGATTCACACACGTTATCAACATTCCAAATAAAACAATAGATTCACAGGAAACAGACAACATACCTTTGCGCCAGCGCCAATTTCAACCTTTCATTTTCGTATTTTAGCTGCATATCGGACTGATTCGAATTTGTAGTCCCCGAAACAGAATAGGGACTCTTATCCCCTTTCACCTGATGACTAGGGCTCTCGTTACTTTGCACACCAGACACCGAATGACTGCGAACGTGGGGCACCTCCTCTTCTTGTTTTGGATTAGGAGTAACAGGCATCATCGCACTCCCAGGCGGCTCCAAAAGATCCGAAGCCGAATCCGCTGCAGCAATCGCAGCCCTCGCCGTTATCGGACTAGCGTTTGCGCTCGTAACCGGAGTTACCGCAGACGCCCCATTCGTCACTTTAGATATCGCGTTTCTGGTCGCTTCTTTGACTTCGTTGAATTTATCGATAAACTAAAATTAGTTTTGGTTAATTTACGGTTACTTTGGTCAATGAGGGGTTTAACTACCTTTTGTAATTCAGCTTCGGAAGAAAAACCAAGCCCGTAAACGGTATTGGCTCGAACATCAGACCATTGTCCGAATTTTTGGGAAGTCTTCGTGAATGTCATGTTTGGGGTGATGGTGCTGTTTATGACGGCTTTGGTGCCTTCGACGCTTATAATTCTGTAGAGGCCCCGTTGAGAGTCGAAGAAAAATGAAACGTTGACCGCTGTGCTGGATGCTGGCATCCATGATCGCTTGGTTTTCGGGTCGATGTGAAATACGTGTGCCTTGCAGCTAAATATCGGTTGCTCCCTGGAAGAAAACACCGCCTCCATTGTAATAAACACACAGGGAAACACTGGGAGCACACAGAAACAGCAAACAAGGAAGAATGCCAATTCAAATTTAATCAAAAAAAATTCCTCAAGTCGTAAAAGTAGGAGTGGCGTAGATACGGTATCTATTCCCGACCGGATCGACTATCGTCCAATTCGTCAGGTATTTAAATTTGATGACAGCGGCGGTTCGAAAAACTTTTTTCAAAATCGGACAATATTTTTTTCAGTGGAATTTTAACGCCAGGTGAAAAGGGCAGGGCATCCGCAAGCGGCTCGTGGGCGTAAACGATTAATTAAATAGTCATTATTTACCCCATCGTCTCAGTTCTACCGGTAATTTTAAATCATATACGGAAAAACAATTTTTATTTTTATAAATATCGCACAAGAAACATCTACTGTCAAGTGAACGTCATCGCCATGCTGCCACAACACCCCATCAAAGGTCAAAACAACCCCACAGCAAACATCAAAATTTATATTCAAATCAATTATCTACTCCCGTACATATTTAATTTATGCTATGTTGCATTGTCCATTAATAGTCACACCACGCGACTATCAATTAATTGACACAAATGCGATAAATTGCAAACCAAACACAATAGGTGTGTGCATATAGGCAACCATAATAACACCTAAACCCTTTCACTTCGTTCTTTCACATGAAACAAACAATTTATTATTCTCAATCGAATTATAACTTCTATTTTTACAAAGTATAACACAACAATAACAATCAATATTAATAACTCATGATTCAATACATTTTAGTGGATATCAACTGAAGTTAGGGAATTTCGTTTCGTTGGGTTGGCGCCGGAAAACGACAAGTAGGAAGAAGAGAGCGCCATACTTCTCTCTTTTGGTGCAAAACCGCATTGAACCACGTTTCTCCGTGATCAACAAAGTGGAAAACAAGTAAGTAAAATCAATTTTCAATCAATTTACGACCGATTATCTTGAATAGTACGCTAACTAGCATCGTTTGTTGCAGCCATGGGTCGCGTACGTACGAAAACTATTAAGAAGGCCTCTAAGGTTATCATCGAGAAGTATTACACCCGCTTGACGTTGGATTTCCACACCAACAAGCGTATCTGCGAGGAAATCGCGGTTATTCCGACGAAGCCACTCCGTAATAAAATTGCTGGTTTCGTTACGCATTTGATGAAGCGTCTCCGTCACTCCCAGGTGCGTGGTATCTCCATCAAATTGCAAGAAGAGGAACGTGAGAGGAGGGACAACTACGTTCCAGAGGTGTCCGCTCTGGAGCATGATATCATCGAGGTCGATCCGGAGACCAAGGAGATGTTGAAGATGTTGGACTTCAACAACATTACTGGATTACAGTTGACGCAGCCGACCACTTCTGGTGGCTTCAGTAGACGCGCTTAATGTATAAGTTAACGTAAAAATAAAATTTTACAATTAAGTTTTTGTTTTATTGCATTTAGTAGGGTCAATCCATCTGAAGTGGTCCAGAGGTGGTCGCTTGACCATTTCAGAAAAAAATCATTTTTATGTAATGAATTTGCCTATGTTCTGGGAGTACAAAACCATATTTTTTTAAAAATTATTTTACTCCGTTCAGAAATGGCGCCCAGTTTTGTGTCAGCGAATCCGACATTTTTGAGTTTGGTATGTGTTTGCGTTAAACGAAATAACTTTCTTTGAAATTGTCATAGAGAGTTGAAATAAAAACCACTCGATTAAGCACATTCCAAGCTATCTGTTAGGTATGTAATGCATAGAGTTTACGCTTAATTTCCGTTTAAAAAAATATCTTAAAATTTACTTACGATAGTCCATTTGGAGGCGTTTTCAAGGTTTTTTTTTAGACATGAAGGGGTACTTAATTTGTCCATTCAATATTTTTTAGTTATAACCTTGTATGCAAAGGGCTTATAACAAAAAATATAGCTTTCTTACTCCTTCTCCCTATTGATGACAGGCTATTGAAATATCAAAATTTCTTATTTTTACGATGTTTAATGTCAAATATCTCTGATGGGACCATGCCAAAAAATCTGAAACTTTCAACATTATTTCATCGTTTTATAAGGTTTAATAATAAATAAAAACATTCTTGTGTATTGCACTGTGTTTGGAATAACAGCCCTTTAAAATGAGAGAAAAATCACATGACGGTAAAACAAATTTTATTAAAAATTCTCAGTAAATACAAAACAAAGCATACTATTCATTACAATTATGTCATTTTTTACAAAAGGGACATAGGCTAAGTGAACTTCATACGTTTCTGAAGTTGATGTGATGTAATATATTATTATACCTTCTGTTGGTTGAGGAGAGAATTTGTGAAAATTTCTAGTTCCTTTTATCTGTTTGGATCTCTGAAATCTATCATAAAATGCGGTTTTGTGTTCTGAAACCTCTTCTTTTGCCACTAAGATGTAGTTTACCCCTGTTAGGTGTCTATTACAAAAGGAGAACATATCTTCTACATTAAGGATTTGGCTATTAAGTGGTCTTTGAAGACTGGCTTTAGCCACTAGCCGCTTCGTTGTCCCCCCTATACTGTCGCATGCGTTTTTCCAGGTGCACGTCCAAAAAATGCGGATATGCTTGACAGATTTTGTTTTACATAATCAGTTAAATGTTTCTGAAAACAGTCAGGCTTCTGGCTCAGGTCATTAGTTAGCCTGTTAGAACAGGCTCACAACTAAGGGAGCGGTGGGGACAGTCCAGTAGTGGCCAACATTAACATATCGAATACATCTAAGCCTACTGGAACTATTTATTTATTTACATTATATTTTTATAGAAGAAGTAATATAACATATTTTTACTGATATTATGTGTATAGTAATATTTAGAAATACACATGTATGTTGTACAATCAAGTAATTATTCTATTATTTTAAGCTGAATAAAGTTAATAATATGTATGTGACTGTTTTCACATTTAACTGATTATATAAAACAAAATCTGTCAAACATATCAAAACTTATATATTCCTCGGATGGTGCAGCAAGTCAATACAAGAACAAAAAGCTTATCGTATCATAAAAAAGATTTTGGGTTAGATACAGAATGGCTTTTTTTGGATCTGCACATGGAAAAAACGCTTGCGACGGTATAGGGGGACAACGAAGCGACTAGTGGCTAAAGCCAGTCTTCAAAGACCACTTCATAGCCAAATCCTTAATGTAGAAGATATGTACTTCTTTTGTAATGGACACCTACCAGGGGTCTTAGTGGCACATCTTAGTGGCAAAAGAAGAGGTTTCAGAACACAAAACCCCTTTTTATGATAGATTTCAGAGATCCAAACAGATAAAAGGAACTAGAAGTTTTCACAAATTCTCTCCTCAACCAACAGAAGGTATAATAATATGTTACATCACATCGACTTCAGAAACGTATGAAGTTCACTTAGCCTATGTCCTTTTGTAAAAAATGACATAATTTGTATGCTTTGTTTTGTATTTACTGAGAATTTTTAATGAAATTTGTTTTACCGTCATGTGATTTTTCTCTCATTTTAAAGGGCTGTTATTCCAAACACAGTGCAATACACAAGAATGTTTTTATTTATTATTAAACCTTATAAAACGATGAATTAATTTTGAAAGTTTCAGATTTTTTGGCATGGTCCCATCAGAGATATTTGACATTAAACATCGTAAAAAGTAAGAAATTTTGATATTTCAATAGCCTGTCATCAATAGGGAGACGGAGTAAGTAAGCTATATTTTTTGTTATATACTCTTTGCATACAAGGTTATAACTAAAAAATATTGAATGGACAAATTAAGTACCCCTTCATGTCTAAAAAAAATCATGAAAACGCCTCCAAATCGACTATCGTAAGTAAATTTTAAGATATTTTTTTAAACGAAAATTAAGCGTAAACTCTATGCATTACATACCTAACAGATAGCTTGGAATGTGCTTAATCGAGTGGTTTTTATTTCAACTCTCTATGACAATTTCAAAGAAAGTTATT
Source organism: Melinopterus prodromus (assembly GCA_964023965.1). Taxonomy (NCBI): domain Eukaryota; kingdom Metazoa; phylum Arthropoda; class Insecta; order Coleoptera; family Scarabaeidae; genus Melinopterus; species Melinopterus prodromus. The sequence goes on from OZ030391.1 coordinate 17,454,594, forward strand.
TCGTTTAACGCAAACACATACCAATCTCAAAAATGTCGGATTCGCTGACACTAAACTGGGCGCCATTTTTGAACGGAGTAAAATAATTTAAAAAAAAATATGGTTTTGTACTCCCAGAACATAGGCAAATTCAATAACAAAAAATGAATTTTTTCTAAAATCGTCAAGCGACCAACTTATCTTTTTCTGGACCATTTCAGATGGATTGACCCAGTTTGTGCGTGTTTAGGTTAGAAGTGTGGTTTTATCGTGGATGTAAGTATTTATTCGTGGTAAGTATGTTATCTTTTGTAATGTGTTTCTTGGACACAGAAGTAATTGGACTGAGTTGTGGTAAAATATATTTTAGTTTAGGATTGAGGAATTCAAAATGTGTCTAGGGATGCAAAAAAGTGTATCCTTGTTACCTAACGTGACTATGGATGTGATTTTGTGGTACTTGACTTGTGTGATTTATACAGCTAATTAATTTTATATAAATTGGTTTGGTGTTGTAGCAAATATTATGTAAATAGTAACCAAAATATTTTTTGTAGTTTAGCTTTCTCCATACAGTAGTAATTTCATTGACCCTTGACAAAAAAATACAACCACCAAATTTTGAAATAATGTGTGCAGTCGTTGTAGAAAGTATGAATAAAGAAGATAAAAAATGTACTTTCCCGTGACTCTTGGGAAATTCTGCCCCAATAAATTTTATAATTACATACAAAAATTAAAAATAAATTTTTATATGTTGTCTATTCTAATGAACATGCTGTACCCATTATAATTTGTTAATTACAATAATAACCTCAAAGCAACAATAAATTGTATTTTTTTAAGATAATTTAAAAAAAAAATGGCTGCACCATCAAATCAGTGCAGTTAGCGTCCATTTCAAAATGTATGTCACACATAAGTAATTTTTCAACCATAACCATAATTAACAGAACTATGGACAAAATAGATAATAGGTTGTTTGTTTCAAATCGAAGAAAACACCGTTAAGTATATCTCATTTTGTTATGTTACAATCGACAAACCAATGATAAAAACTAGCGCTGACATATCTGGCCGAACGCACTATATCGTACCTGAACGGTATTTTTTGTGTGTTGGAACGGTTGGAACAGACCAAATCTGAAAAGTTTGTGAGAATAAATGGAACTATGGCCAGTGCCAGACCATAATTACAAAATGAATGATGGTCTGTCACTAAAAGAAATTTTACCTGTTATTTTGAATTGTTACGGTTATATTACAAACGCAATCTACCTCATTTTTTTTTTCTACGGAAATACATGTTTTGTATGTGTGTGTGTGTATGTGACAATGCGAAAATTCGGTTAACGTTACCATGTGCCACAGAGCATGAATTTACATACATTGGAAAAATGCACCTTTTTTTCGGATTTAGTAGAAAAACTGCCGGCGAATGGCCGTTTTGTTGACTACCCTAATGTACAGGGCCGATCCTAGGGTGTGGGCCGCTCCTGTGCAAAGACCTAATCTACCTGATGTATAAGAGTAAAAAGTAAAACATTAATAAAAATGTAAAACTAGGGTATAGTAGCGACAAAATACTTTAACAAAATAATAAACAAACAAAAATATTATCTTTGAAATAGACATTTTATAATTAGAAATGTAAAACAACACAATTTACTCTGAATATAAATAATAAAATAATAGTAAAGCATAAATCTCGTGAAACGAAAAGTAGTCCTTCTACAAGAAGTAAATTTGTCAATAATTTCGGTGAAATCATTTTTTTTTTCGGAGATTTCGGATTCAATAGAGATGATGGTCAAATCTGAAAGCCTTTCTTGTGTCATATGATTTATCAAGCAATTTTTAATAATTTTTTGTTTTTTGAAACCACTTTAACTTGAAGCCACAGGCAAGGTTAAAAAATTTCTTGTTACCTAAGCCTTCAATGCATTTCGCGATGTTAAATTAAAGATTTTGAAACATTTATCTCAGTACATCAATTCTTTTGATGATAATAAATCATGCTAAATTAAAATTGACCACAAGTTTAAATATTTCACGTCTTTTAGTTATTGATTCAGTACCCCTTTGTGTTTTCGTATCTCTGGTTGTCTTCTTGTTTTAGAGGTATAGTAGCATTGATACGACTTTCCTACGTTGTTAAAGTTAGACTTTTCAGTTTCACGCGCTTTTTAGTAAATCCTATCGATATGGGGACACAAATTAGTTAATACCTATCTTGTATCCTATAAAAAAAAATCTGATGTGGCCAGGCACATGACTTTATCATACAAAATATAAAATTAACAGTTTAGCTGCACGAGAATCTATTTGACTGAGATAAATCGTGTCTGCATTAAAATTATACTAGTTAGCCAGGATTTGACAGATATTTTGATAGTCAATAGTATCAATAGAAGGTATTGTTAAAGCATCAGCATTTGACACTTCCTACTGTCATCAGAATAATAGTTGTTTATCTCACAAGTGCCGAAACTACGGAATAGCGCGACGCGCCACCGATGGCGGAGCGTCGCCGTCGCATGTGAGCGGGTCAAGCTATGTAGTTTTCGGCAGGAGTGACATCAACGTTTTTTGTGTTGCTTTTTGAGAAATAGGTATTTAGAAAAAAATCAAAAATGGTTATTTTCTGAATAGGAAATGTTAGGTTTATACCACTACTACAAAACGTCAAGTTTAAAAAGTTAATTCAAATTCTGACAGATTTATATTCATTCATGACACTGTAGATGTCACATCCGTACCAACATACTAAAATATAACTACACTCATCGCTATACATTATTTACTTTCTCAATTTATCGTTTTTACAATTAGATATAACAACGGGTTGATATATCTTATCAACAAACAATCAAATTGGTAATCTTATTTTATTTGAATTTTGTATTTTGTGCTTTGCCGCACTAGAGCGCCATAGCGGTTCTCCAACCTCTGATGAAATCAGCTGTTTTCGAGTGTGACATCCAGAGACATTTCTGTGGTGACAGCACAAAAAAATATTTGTCAAATCCAGGCTACTTTGAAGTTTCATATCAGTGCAGATGCGACCGATCTCAATCGAATAGAATTTGCTCTTGCAGCTAAACTATTAATTTTACCAAAAAATGTCATAGGCATAAATTATTCAAAATTTCCTCTACTTTCATTTATTATTTAACTATTTTGACGAAATTACAGAAATGGCGGCTCGTTTGCAAAATCCTTGAAAAAGGCTTAGAATAAACTACCAGTTCCTTTGGACCCTTTTGAACCAAAAGCTTTTCAGCTCTAAGTTGAGTCGTGAAACTTCTAAATATAAACTTTCGTCCCGATACCTTTAGTAGTTTCTCCGGAATCGTCGCCACAAAAATCGTTTACACACACACGCACACACAGACACACACACACACACACAGACATTTTTTTGTACCTTGGTCAAAAATGTTCAGGGGACCCAAAAGACCTATTTCCGCTAAAAACTCAATTTTTTTTTTGGCATGATTACAATACTTTATTATACTGCGTATGATAAAGTAAAAACTAGAATATATTTGAAAGTGATTTAATGTATCAGCAAAAGGCACGTACTAAAATAATCGTAAATTACTTGGTCAAAGTTGGCCTGCGGCCGCCCCTTGTTTTCGCCGCCCGCGTGCGGTACACGCGCTGCACACCTGCTAGGATCGGCCCTGCTAATGTACAATATACATAGGCATAAAGGTGTGTTATAGCTGTCTGATGTAACGTGTGTTCTTGATTAGTCAGTCAAAAATAGCAGAAACTATTAGTGACATTCCCGGAGTATATCGTGATCGAAAAGAGTCGAAAGGAAGCAGCAGATTTTCAAATAGACCTAATATCACAAGCATTGAATCGTTTGGAACTAGAGTACATCGCCTCTGCCTAATAACGTATCCACAGTCCACACCTTGAAAAGTAATGTCGGTTGAAGATTATAACAACATTGAAGTGATGACGTTTAATTATCTTTTAACTTTGTTGTTGTATTTTCTGCTATTTCACATGTTGTAGTGTGTAAAACGTGCAAATCAAATGCGAAATTGGCCGAAAGTGGCAACCGTGACTCAGTATTTCAAATCGTGATTTCTTGTGAGAATTTTGAACAAACTTTCATCCCGAGTTGCCCATTTGTTTAAAAAGGATATGAAATGAATAGCCGAAGTATCCTTGCCATGCGCATAAGAATATTTGTAGATGGAATTGAAAAGATTTGCGCATTCAGGGACCTTCCGATAAAAAATAAGAAAAAAGTACTTTATTTTGACAATTTTTACTAGTTTCTTTTCATGCTTTTAGCTGTCAAACCGCTAGGAACTTAAAAAAAAAGGTTCAAACACGCCAAACTTTGTGCACTACAAAGAATTGATCGGCAACCGGCAAAAAATAGAAACGCACTCTAAGAGTAAAAAGAAACGAATTAAAATAAACACTTGTAGAGATCATTCATTACTTTATTGTATACTGATAAAAGGCTAAAAAATACATCAAGTCCAGGGCCAGTACGGAGCGTACCAGGGTTCGTTTTGGGGTACAATCTTCGGTGGGATGTCGTAGACTTCGTTGCGCGGCAAAACGAACAGATAGCCGACAGTTTTCACGATGTACGTGATGCTGTATATCACACCGCCGCAGTAGTATGCCACCCATGACGACATCCCCGTGAATTTGGGCACGGCGGTCCTTTGCAAATACAGCCAGAGCAGATCGTTCGCCAACACCCAAATCACCAACGCAACCAGAAGCAGACCGCACGCCGATCCAAAGAGAAAAAATACACCTGATAAAAAAGGTTCATGAAAAGTAAAACAAGAAAGTACTAAAACGAGTTGCACAAAAATTTTATGATTAGAGAGCGGACATTTTTGAGCATTTTAACTGTGAAATGATGTTTCGGGAGTGGATTAGTGGACGTTCTCAGGTGGGAGCTCCAAACAAACCCTCACAAGGCTCTTGGTATAATGCTTATTTTACACAAACTAAAATTGCTTTAATATCCGCCCACCAATTCTGACGTTTGCATAGGCTTTCGTCGACTCATCTGCTTTCAGATGATTTAGTTAAATTTAAAGTGTTCGTCAAATCATTTTTACCATCCACGATGATTTGATAGGGTCAATTCATCTAAGCAATTATACGATTGTTGATAGCATCAAACCATCTGGAACATATTGGATTTAAACTGAACAAAATTGCTTAAGAAAAACTTGATTTTGTTACAACATCTTCATCCACTCACGTCTTCAATTCTGTAGGTGCTACGCGCGCAAAAGAAAGTCGTACAGTTAGTTTTTCATCCATAGTTTATGTTGAGATTTATTTGTTGTAGGTGAAATAGAAAAGTTGATTTGATATCCAGAAGATATGGGTTATTCTACCGATAGTTATTTATCTCTTGTTATAGAGCAGTATCGCGGAAATAACTTCGTGAGTTCTCAAATGGAGTTGGACAGATGTTTCTGTTGAATATGCAATACAAAACCATAATAATATTATTACGATTAATTTTGGACATTGGCTAAAATTGTAAAATCGTGAGAGTTTTGCGGTAAAATGTAAAACTGCACGTTACGGGTGGTTCTAGGGTGCCAAGGCTCTAGTAAAGTTTGCGGGCGCCATAGAATATTGAAGCTAAACACATTTCGCGTCGAATCCCAAACGGGCAACAAAGGGCAAAAAGGTATTTGATATACAGGGTGCGGCAAAAGTCAGTTTACCGATTTGCATATGAGAGAAAAACGCAAAAAAAATAATGGCAAAAAAAATTATTTCCGAAAAGATATAACATCAAAAATTAAAAAAAAAAACGCGCATGCACGAATGCCCGACAGCGTAAACTGACTTTTGCCGCACCCGGCATTTCCCTTCAAAGCTTATTTTTGTCTAATTTTAATGTACTATTAATAGCACTTGTAGGAATGAAAACCGCACAGGTGTAGAGGATATAAATGCATGTTTTTTTAAACTACGCTTTAAAAACAAAGTTACAAGTTTTCCAAAATTTTCTAAAAAACTTCCAATTCTTTTTATTGATTCATGCATTGTCATCGGAAATCCATTTACCTGCAAAACTCTCCAAATGTTTTGTTATTGATTTATGCATTGTCACCGGAAATCTGCCCACATGCAAAATTTCTTTCCAATTTTTGGAACATTGTCCAGATTTTTATTTTTTTATCCATGCATTGTAAATCTAACCACATGCATGAATCAACTCGATTTGACATTGGGAAGTATGTAAAATATCGATTACAAGATTTGAACGTAACAAGGGAAGTTAAAATACTAGACCAGGGCCGATAATTTTTGAAAAAAAAAATAATAGTAATAGTGGGATGAAACCCATTGGAAATGAAAGAGAATATAACAAAAATGAAAGGAAAAATAACTTACGGGCGATCTGAGCTCGGGAAGTGGAAGAGGGTAAGTTTTTAAGGGTAGAAAAACGGTTTATCACGATTTCCAGCAAAACTACAAGTCCTATGGAAAAAAGTTAAATGGCAAAGTTGTAGGTAATAAAAAGATCTACAACTTTTGTATTTTCACATTTTTCACATAACCTCAAAATTTATGTGAAAAATTCAAGTTTTTGATCATTTACAAAAAAAAATCACGAAATTTGGTGAAAATTTACCTTTTTATGTCCCAAACACACTGTAATTTTTTTATTCAAAAATTTGTTTTTCACCTTAATTTGACTTAATATCGAAAAAGCACATTAATTTTCAGTCAAAAATTCTTCTCACGTCTAAATATCTGCTTTTTTAAAAAAGTCGTTGGACGTTTTGTTCGCTGAAATCTCTACTTTCTGATGGTGTAAAAAAATATACATTACTATGGTAAATGTTCTCAAAAAATGCAAACAAACGAAAAAAACTCGAACCCGAATTTTTAAATTTGTTTTTCTTTAATTACTCGGAAAACGTAATGTTCCATGTTACATTTATAAACAAAAAAATGCAAATTGAAATATACTACTATAATTAACAACCAAATAAGTTAATAAAGTTAATATTTAATAAGACATCTACAATATTTTGAGAAAGTTGTAGAATCTTTTTAAAATTATATGCGTACATGCCTAATAACATGGAATTGAGGAATCGATTTTTCGAGTAATTAAAGTATAAATTTTAATAAATAGCTGTAAAGATTGCATGTTAAAAAATTTTGCTTTTCAAGGGCTTCAGCACTGGTCTATAAGCGTAGTAAAAATATAATAATTTTACAAACAATATAGGAAAATCTAGGAAATCTTTGTTATCATCAAATGGACGAAAAACTAAATCCAATAATTGCTCTACTTTCTATGCGTTGACCAACTTAGGTACACTGAATTCAGTTGTGAACTATGAACACAACTTTTTAACTCATATATGAACACACGTTCAAGTTGTTTCACATAATGAGGTGTACATACACTGTACCCTGTCTCCCGCTCCCCAAAAGTTAACTACACCTGGTTACACAAGTGTGAGCATCCAAAACAAACCTACTATGCTTCATTAAGTGCAAGGTTCGTACTTGAAATATGCATACTTAAGCCGAATATGCTCTCCTTCGTTCTCTCGTATTTAATGTTGTTGAACGTATATTCGGTGACGTAGCTCTCCCTCTCGAAGGTGCACGTGCACTTGGAGCAAGTTCGTTTCAGAAGACGCCTGTCCGAGTGTTGTCTTGTCACCAAGCATGCTTCGCAATGGTCATAGTCAACGCTGGCCTGTTGGACCAGAAGAGACGATTCCTGCGTTTCCAGTGGCAGCGTCCACGAGCTCACCGATTTCGTCGGTCCTATGGAGACTGGCCTCAGAAGTTTGCCGTACTTGTCGAGCAGACGCGGGTCATCCCAAAAAGGCTTGCTGAATTAACAGAACATCAGCATTAAATAGAAGAACCAGTATGTACACATGACAAAACAAAACACCGATGAGTTCATGACTGAAATCACTACACAAAAATTTTGATTTAAAGATCAACCCATTAATTTATGTAAAACATTGTTCACAATCTGAAAATGTTTTCTTATTTGATTTAAGTACATAATTATTCTCTCATAATCCATTATGTATTCTGCAATGATAGCTAATAGGCTTCTGTAAGAAAATTCATATTTTTAGGACTAAAATAACTAGATTTACAGTGTTATTATTAGTCCAGATTCCAGAATTTCTTATTATTGGGCAGAAATACGGGAGATGGAGACCTTCTGTCGTTAATATCGTGGCACTTGGGTGACGTCGGAATTAGGGCATTAATTTACTCTAACAGGCCAAATAATCTTAATCTAATCGAACAATTCGCAGCTTGCCATAAATTTGATGGGTTCAATAATTAAAACCAATACGCAGGGAATGAATCTATTTTCGGAAAGAAAAAGAAAACGTGAATTGCAAAACTCTTCTACTCGTCACATATTTGAGGGTCAAATCAAACATACTTTCCAATGCTTTATTTGTTTAATTTTTTTAATTTGACATCCGAAATGGACGTTCCCCTACTTTTGCTATAATTTCACAGTACATACTAATATTTATTATTAACATTTCACCCTGAAAAATAACTATTGTCTTGTATTAAATATCCAACAAAAACATCAGCCCGATTCTTTTAGAGAACTCATTAACTTAAAGAATAAGTCAAAAATACCCCCATGTATAGCGCTCGTAGTTTGAGTATCACTGTGTAAAGTAAAGAGTTGCAGACATGTGTTTGTTGAATATTTAATACAAGACTATAATTATTAACGGAATGAAATATAAATATAGAATCATGAACGAAAGGAATTGTTCATATTGGAATACGCCTGTATGATTGAGACTAAATAGCGGCTGCTTGCATATTATAAGTTTAGTATTAATACATAGTTATAAATAATAAAACAAAAACATGAAATTTATTCAACAAATCATTTTATGTAGCCAAAAATAATAATTAAGGGCTCCCTTTTTTATATTTTTTGTCGTTTCGATGGTCCTGGCTGAAGTTCTTCATCGGTTAACTCTTCAAGTTGTGGAGACTCTCGAACCGCAGGAAATGATGCTGGGATGGTCGAAACATCATCATCATCGTCGTCGTCGTTTAATAGAATCGCGGCTCTGGCGGTATTGTATAAGTATATTTGTATTGTAAAGTTACATTACGTTATAATGTATTATCTAATCCTGTTATGGACTTGTAGTCTTTTTGGGAAAATAAATAAAAAAAAAGCAATTTAGAAACTGCTTCCGGGTTATGCCGTGTGTCAAGATTTGTTAATGCTGACGTTTCGCGAACCATGTTGCTCGCTTCTTCAAAGCTAATTGAATACTGTTGAACTACTAGTTGAATACTTCAGCAAGTTGATAAGGTTCATGTTTGCCTCCATATTGAATTATATCTACTTCTTGCAAATTATGTTCTTCCCATTATAGCAACATGTTGGTATGAACGAACATTTTACGCTTGATACTGAATTTAATCAGAAATCGAGCTGTTGTAGACTGAAGATCATACGTAAAAAATACCAGCTCAATTGATTTATTGTAGATCAGAGCCTGCATTTCGCCAATTTACAAAAAAATAAGAAAATAATTTACTTTGAACTTTTTCGGGATCCCGTAACCTCGTGATGGGAAGCCCTAGTGTACGGTCATTGTGTAGCTTTTCACACAACACGGATTTCAAACGGCACGGCACGGTACGTGTGAAAGGTTAGATTTAATCTCATACAATTCGAACCGTACACGGACAAAACCCCACAGACGCCGTGTCCCGTGTGAAAAGCCCATAACTCGGATCTTTACTGAGTTCGTGACAAAAATACTAGCAGGAAGCCGACTGTCCCCGGTCACGTGAAACAGTCCGTAGACGTTTTGTGAAATGTTTCCTACTCACAAATGTCATTTCTTAATTTGTTATAAACAAAAAAATTAAAAAAATGTGTTTTTTTTTCGTTTTTCGCTTGGACAAACTGAACCGATGGAGCGATCTTGATGCTTTCAACAGACGAATTGTAGAGAATGAAAAGACGAAAAAATGAATCCTGGACGAACTAGATGAATTAATATTAACGGAGGAAATTCGGAAAAACCGGAAAAATCTGCGTTTTTTTCAATAATTCATAACTCCGCCATTTTCAAAGCTCTTGCGGAGGCTTTTCGCGTGAAAGTAGCGATTGATAGGTACTTTGAGTGTGGACAACCCAGGCGTTGTCCGATGATTAGTTTTTGCACAATTGCGATTTAAATATTTTTATGCAATATGTTTCGGCGAGCCTGGATGCGTCGGAGGTGGTCCGATTATAATGTTTTTTACGTATTTCGAAAGCAGATATTGTGCTACAAAACGCCTATTCTGATTCTGCGTTAAGATGTTGCAAAATAGGCGAAAAATGCTTGCAAACATGATCGAAATGTGCTGCGCGCGTGCTGCACCGTCGAGTAGTGGGGTAGGCGGCCGACTCGGGGAAAAGCGCAACGCGCTTGGATTACTATAGATACGCGTTTCCCCGCGTCGACCGCCTGCCCCCACTACTCGACCGTTTTGGAGCGCGGTGCAGATTTCGGTCTTATTTGAAAGCATTTTTCGCCTATTTTGCAACATTTTAACGCAGAATCAGAATAGGCGTTTTGAAGCACAATATCTCTGCTTTCGAAATACGTGAAAAAAATTATAATCGGACCACCTCCGACGCATCCAGGCTCGCCGAACCATATTGCATAAAAAACATTCAAACCGCAATTGTGCTAAAAATAATCATCGGACAACGCCTGGGTTGTGCACACTCAAAGTACCCATCAATCGCTACTTTGTCGAGAAAAACCACCGCTATACTACTTTAAAAATGGCGAAGTTCTGAAATTTTGAAAAAAACGTAGATTTTTCCGGTTTTTCCGAATTTCCTCCGTTAATATTAATTCGATCTAGTTCGTGCAGGATTCATTTTTTCGTCTTTTCATTCTCTACAATTGGTCTGTTGAACGCAACAAGATTGCTCCATCGGCTCAATTTTTACATGCAAAAATCGAAAAAAACGTGTTTTTTTAGGTTTTTTGTTTGTAACAAATTGAGAAATGATATTTGTGAGTAGGAAACATATCACAATACATCTACGGAATGCTCCACGTGACTTGCGACAGTCGGCTTCCTGCTAGTATTGTTGTCACACAAGAATCTCTATTCCTGGTCTACTATCATAGCAATTTTTTGCTGTGATATTTTGCTCCGTGCCTGCGCCCTGCGTGTAAGCATTCCCTTAGTACTTACAATTCTCGGTGATCAGCATGGTCGAACAGCGTCACGGTCTTCGTCATTGCCGCGTTGTAGACACTAAAACAACCGCCGATCACCAAAAACACCGACCACTACCAGACAAATCAACTTACTCGACATTTTGCGTCACATCGTCATCCATCAGTGGCACCCTAAAGTCCGCAACATCGACTATTCCTTCAGTCTCCGTGACGACGGACGCCTCCTCGTCGCCGGACGGACTACTCGGCGTCTTGTCCTTCTCGACGACGCTCTTGTCGCTGATCTCGTCCATGGAATCTTCGAGGGGCTGCCGCCTGAAACCGACAGTTGACTGGGATCCGAATTAGAATCGCTCTCGCGGTTGTCTCACTTAGTATGAGCTTGCAGCGAATCGCCCTGGTGTTCGCCAATCGGGCCGGCCAAAGGTGTTGACGGTCTTAGGTCCGCGTTTTGACGGTCGCTGAACTTGTGCAATAATTATTAATCGGAAAACATAAAATTTTCTATTCTGGTACCAAATTTCCTTATTAGACCAGGCAATAGAGCAAAAAATGACTGAGTTCGTGACAAAAATACTAGCAGGAAGCCGAAGGTCCAAGGTCACGTGAAACAGTCCGTAGATGTATTGTGATATGTTTCCTACTCACAAATGTCATTTCTTAATTTGTTATAAACAAAAAACATAAAAAATCGTGTTTTTTTCGTTTTTCGCTTGAAAAAACTGAACCGATGGAGCAATCTCGAATTGTAGAGAATGAAAAGACGAAACAAATGAACCCTGCACGGACTTGATTGAATTAATATTAACGGCGGAAATTCGGAAAAACCGGAAAATCTGCGTTTTTTCAAAAATTCATAACTCCGCCATTTTCAAAGCTGTAGCGGAGGCTTTTCGCGTGAAAGTAGCGATTGATAGGTACTTTGAGTGTGGACAACCCAGCCGTTGTCCGATGATTAGCTTTTGCAGAATTGCGATTTAAATATTTTTTTGCAATATGGTTCGGCGAGCCTGGATGCGTCGGAGGATTTTAATTTTTTTTACGTATTTCGAAAGTAGAAGCATTGTGCTACTAAACGCCTATTCTGATTATGCGTTAAAATGTTGCAAAATAGGCGAAAAATGGTTGCAAACATGACCGAAAAGTGCTGCGCGCTCCAAAACGGTCGAGTAGTGGTGTCAAATCATATAGGTACTTCTACTTTCGAAAAACGTTAAAAAAATTAAAATCGGACCACCTCCGACGCATCCGGGCTCGCCGAACCATATTGCATAAAAAACATTAAAATCGCAATTGTGCAAAAAGTAATCATCGGACAATGCCTGGGTTGTGCACACTCAAAGTACCCATCAATCGCTACTTTGTCGCGAAAAGCCTCCGCTACTATTTAAAAAATGGCGGAGTTCTGAAATTTTGAAAAACACGTAGATTTTTCCAGTTTTTCCGAATTTCCTCCGTTGGCTTTCATGCGATCGAGTCCGTGTAGGGTTAATTTCATTTCATCTTTTCATTCTCTACAATTGGTCTGTTGAAAGCAACAGGATTGCTCCATCGGTTCAGCTTTTACAAGCGAAAAACGAAAAAACGCTTTTTTTGAGGTTTTTTGTTTTTAACAAATTAAGAAATGATATTTGTGAGTAGTAAACATATCACAATACATCTACGGACTGCTCCACGTGACTTGGGGCCGTCAGCTTCCTGCTAGTATTTTTCTCACACAAGAATCTCTATTGCCTGGTCTATATTGTAATTTTAATTAATCATCGCAGTTTATTCAGTGATAATTTGTGCACAAATTATCGCAACGATATATTGAAAAGCTACATCTATGGCACCAAAAATGTGAAGGTCTTTTTTACCGGTAAGGATAAAAATTTTCAGCAGAAATCAATTTACCGGTATTTTTTAACTGAAATTTTCAACAATAATCCTATATACATAATGCAACTTCTTTTTGGAATACAATCTTTTTGTAGCTGTAATAAACACACACACATGCCACTAGCGTTACTACAATGAAAGGCATCTGTGGCAACCAAGAAGTATCTACGTTTTCCATTATGTTGGCAACCCTAATTTTAGATAATTAAAGGAGAACCAGTCTAATCTGCAGTGTGTGCTACATAATAATGTAACTACTCATATTTTTTTCAATTACCATTTTTTTTTAAATTGTACACAAGCGTGTAGTTTGTACCAAAAACCCACTCGCCTCCTGTGATATCAATCAAAATGAATGAAAATAATCAACAATCATATTCAGTTGTTTTAATATCCCAGCGACTTCGGTAAGAAGAAATGCAATTGTGTGTTCTTTTGGTACATTTACAATTTTCCTTGGTTCAATTTAATTTCACTCAAATGTACTATCGTGGCCCCCTCTTTTGACGTCCATCTTCGCGCAAATCTAGGGGCGAAAAAATTCTGATGCTAAAAAGAAAAAATTTAAAAAAAATGAAAAAATTCTAATGATTTTACAAAAATGCTCATTGAAAGCTAGCATTCCGCAGGTGATTTTACTTTTTAATTTGTTGAAATCTATGGATTATTTCGGGAGTAATTAATTGCTAAAGTTAAACGAATAAAATTTACGGGACAAAAAGCGCCAATTCTTCTTAATGTGGAAAAATCGGGAAAACCAACATATACAGCTTTCTAATTTTTATCAGTTGTAGCATATTAATCAAGGCCAGCATCAGAATTTTTTCAAATGTTTTTGCATCTAGTTTTGCGAGAAAATCGACGTCAAAAGAAGGGACATAATATATGGCCACGATAGTACGACAGTTTGACGACGTTTTCTTTGTGTTCGGAAATCACATTATTTTCAGAATTTATTTCTATTATAGTGCCTGAGGTCTACCAGCAAAAAGGTGTTATCTTCTTTTATCTTTTTTTATCAGACATCTGTTGTAGACAAGGCAATACATATTATGCGCTGGCAAGACATATACAAATAAGAAGAGAATACAAAGAACAGCTATCACTGTAGTTGACTTGAGCACTGAGCAGCTGTGAGTGCTTATACAGAACCAATTCTATTGACGCAGATGTTCATACATGTAAATGTCCATAACTGATTTTCCATTGAAATAGCCAACCGTAAAAGGCATTCATTATTACCAACTATAGATACGTTCAGGAAATCCAGGTATTCAAACACATTTCCCGGAAAATCAATTACAGACAGCAGACATACTTACACAATAAATTTTGAGTCCGACTGCGAAGTAGGCTTCTGGTCGGAATTTGTCGGCGATACTCTGGATTCCGATTGCGTGACCAAAGTGTGGTTTCTCGAGGATGGCGAACGAGTTCTAAAACAACGAACAACGTCTCTAACATGTTAATACCGTGATTCGTTAGAATGTGAGAGCCGATAGAAACCTGCGAAATCTCGGATCGGCCGAAGTCGCCCTCGTCCTAGGTAATTTGCTCCTTAATATAGGTTTATTCCTAATAATTGTCGGTTTGCTGGGTACCGCCACGCTATTGCTTACTGAGGAAAACGATGTCGGTCCATTGTAAGTTTGTAAGTTTTCTGCCAGTTTTGTTAAGTTGTTCGAAGGTGATGTCCTGAAATGTGTCAAGATTATCATAATATCATGATATATTAGCTCAGTCATCATAGATTTCTTTCAGATATTTAAACAAAAAATTAAGAAAACTAAGTGGTATATTATTAAATAAGTACGTAGAAAACAAAACTGATTCTTCGCTTCTTCAAAGCTAATTGAATACTGAAGACCTACCAGGAAACTCTTCCTTATATACCTGTATTTACACCTCCATGCGCACATCTACCGTTAGAAAACACATACCGATCGGTACTTAAACGCCAAATCACACCACCATCCCCAACAGAAGAAAAGTGTTATTTACACTCTGACCAACAGAGCCGAGAAGGTGTGCGACTCCAGCACCTTGGACGACGAACGGAAACACTTGGAGTGGGCTCTACGTCAGAATGGATACAACAAGTCTGACATACGAGGTGTCACACTAAGAAAACCGCAAGTCTCAGAGGAGCGGCAAGAGTCAAAGGGGTTCGCTTGTTTACCATACGTAAGTGGGGTATCAGAAAGAATCGGTAGAATATTGAAACTGGTACAGAGCACCAGCAGCAAAGGTAAAGGATCTTTTGCCTAACCCAAAGGATATCACACCCCTCCTGAAGAACGAAGGAGTATACAAGATAACATGTGAGTGTGGAACATGCTATGTAGGACAGACAGGACGAAGTATCGAATGTCGAGTCAAGGAGCACAGTAGAGACACCCGGCTACGCAAGATTCAACAGTCTGCTGTTGCTCAAGACTGCCACGAGTCGGGACACACAATGATTTTCGATGACGTGAAGATGTTGGCAAGGGTTGGTAAATTATCATCGAAGGCTTATTAGAGAAGCCATCGAAATTTACAAACTTCCTAACAACATCAATCGCGAAGATGGTACTGACATTAGTAGGGTCTGGAAATCAATCCTAACGCGGTCAGGTGGAAAAGCACATGGGAGCGGTAGCTCCAGATGTGCGCAATCAGGTGTAAATACAGGTATATAAGGGAGAGTTTCTTCACGGCATAACCCGGAAGCAGTTTATTTTGTAGTATATTATTAAATGAAAAAACTGACGCATAGAGCGATAGGTGTGACCTTTTGATACTCTGTAATTTGCGCCACTGTGTGAAGACACATTTTCATGATTTTTTTTAAAGACGTGGTTGGACCACGTTTATGTTCTGCTTAGTTTTTGTATAATAGTACAAAAGTAGTACACTATTGTTCTATGTGTCTCGCTTTTCAGTGAATGGTCCGACTATGATAGAGTGTCTTAGAGTTCAGTTTCCATTTGACAAGGCCTTAAGAGTAAGAGAACCCATGTTTTAAGCCTTCGTAGATATCAGTTAGGTTGATGAAACCAGAGAATTAATAACGCTACCTTATTTTTTGTGAGTAAATTAAAGAGAAAATTACATTAGTATACAAAGGTGAGTTGCCGCTGATTACAGTAGTCGGCCAAGGAGTGATCTACGCCTACCTGTGCAGACGATGTTGCCTTGATTGGTATAGGACAACATTTCCCTAAGAAAGTTTTTTCCCAATTTGGGAAGGGAAGGTAAGAAAATGATACCACAATTAGACGAGGAAGAAAAATGGCAACATGCACCCCAAACTGTTAGTTTAATGATAGGCAGGTGGAAATAAAAGCGAGAATATTGAGAGAATACGTCAATAAATGTGGTTTTGCGTTTGAGCGACTACTGCAATCTTCATCGATGACTGAAGTTGAGAGTAGGTATACCAAGTGAACATTCATCCGCTTGCCATGCTTGTATAGAAATGCATAGAAGCATTACTGAAATAAAAAGAGAAGGACCTGAGTCGCATGCGTATTGACAAACACACATAAGACAAGAAAGATAGCAGGAACTTTTTGGAAACAAAAGAAAACAAAGAAAGTTTTCTATTGTCACGACCAAGAGAAATATGTGTACATCCGCAATGATTCGCAGAGTACTTTTAGATGTGGCTTTGCTTTTGAAATAGAAAAAACCAAAACAAAAAAGACGTAAAACGGCAAAAACACGCAAAAAACAACAAACAAAACAAAGATGCTGCTTACGAAGACTCTTACGACCAGTAAACTAAAATTTGTTCTAAATACAGTGCACGCCGCTTATTGTAATCACGGTTAATGTTATCAATCGGTTATTGTTATCACTTTTGACAAAAACGGGCACACCGTGTATTACCACACAAAAAACACCGCTTATTGCAATCATCACATCAGATTATGTTATCACTTTTCTCTTACGTCGGTTCTTGCGTTGAGCAACGAATAAGCAAAATAATAAACGCGCGGCGAAGAACCGAGGCGGTAAAATCAAATAAGCTGTGTTAGTTTTTGTGAATCGAGCGGTCATTCGTTTTGGTACGTCCGCATATGCGCTGGTAACTACCGCGGAGCATCCTACAGAAGATGAAATTCGTTAACCTGTAATGTTTTCAATCTCCCAAACCGAATGTGAACCACAGAAAGTGGTCGAAGATACCTACTATAGAAATATTACCAGCTCCAACAAATAATGAAATGCGGAATGCTTAAGTTTTGCGTCGTGGTGTCCAGCATAGATCGTCAAATTTTCAGCCACAACGGGTACGAACTCTACATAAAAAACACACGTCTTCGCAACCACCTGAGACAAACATCTATTGAGGATTATTTCTAATTTAGTTTGTGTACATACCTCAAGTAAAGCATCAATATTTATTTTATTTTATGAGTAATATGTATGAAATATTAACTTTATGAATAAAGATATTTTTTTTCGAATTTTTGTTTTTCTTCGGCTATTATTATCAATCGGTTATTGTTATCAAAAACTCCGAGTCCCTATGTGATCACATTAAGCGGCGTGCACTGTACTACCATGCAACCACGAGATATATGTACAATGAGTAGAAAGAGGTACTGGTATTCGAATAGGTACGTCAGAATTCAACGATAATCTTGATCTAATAATACATAATGGAATGGTCATCTTGGGCACGAACAAAGTACTAGTGTTCGTGCTACCACAAGGTGGAAATGCTTTTCAATTTTTGTATATTCTTTTCACTATTGAACCCCACCAACTATTAATGACTGGCAAACTGTTTGAGTTCACAAATGCATCGTGTACGCAAACAATAAATAATTTGAAAATCCATCGAGAAATTGCGATTAATATAAAAAATTAGAAAAATTAGAAAGTTAGAATTTACCAGGAAGACAAGACGACGAAGAACGGTCTCTGAATATCAAAAATATCAAAATACACGGGCTGTAAATTATGCAAACCGATGAATCAAAATACCTAGGATTGAAGATGGCACAGAATATGCTCATGAACCATAATAAGAAAACATTAATATCAAGTGTTCTGAAAATAATTACGACTGCAGCTAGATTAGGAAAGCAATATACTTTTCAATATTTACCAGCAACTTATATTATTTATGGCTATTATGGAGTCACAGCCAAAGAAGTATACGAATGGAAGAACTAATAAACAAAGCAAGGTTGAATGATACGAGATTTCAATACTGCATAGACCAGAAGGCAAGATTTGTCAGCAGACGATGGTGCAATATATTCAATTCCAAAAGGAAAAAGGAGAACGTATTCGATCACTTAATATTCTACTTAATATTCTACTGTACATGTAAG
The DNA here is from genome assembly GCA_964023965.1 of Melinopterus prodromus. Taxonomy (NCBI): domain Eukaryota; kingdom Metazoa; phylum Arthropoda; class Insecta; order Coleoptera; family Scarabaeidae; genus Melinopterus; species Melinopterus prodromus. The sequence goes on from OZ030391.1 coordinate 17,473,030, forward strand.
TTCTTTGCCAAATGGAAATCTAGTACGAATGGGCGTTAAATAAATAATTACAATTCCTTATTCCTACTACTGCTCTTCTCCGACATGTCGTTGTCCCGAAACTTGGCGAAATCTTTCTGTTTCACCCTTGGCATCTCCTTAGGTAATGGTAATCGTTTTTTCGATTTCTTCTGCAGCGTCGGTTCACTTCCTGATAATTTTTTGCTGAAGGGCGGGACGCCAAAGCCAAAGCCGCTTCTCAGCGGTTGCGCCGATGAAAACTTGCGTGGAGTCGGGACACATTCCTCCTGATCGCACACGTTCCTCAGGTCGATCACTTCGTCGTTCACTGTATATGGAAAATGTAACTGGGTAACCTAAAAAAACTGCGTAGCCAGCGTGTCAGAACTCACCGACAACTTTCAGCTTCGGTTCCTCGCTCTGCATCATAATTTATGTCAGTCAGACCTAAAATTTTTCGCTTACGCATAGACAAAAGTGCACCGAGTCCCACCCTATTAATTAGCTAAATTAAAAAGGAGCACGTCTGCAAACGTCACTCATGGCAGCATGGTAGGTTGTGGCACTTGTTCCATGTACCCATGGATATATCGGATTTCTAATAAACTGACACCAAACGCCAAATTCTAAATATGATTATTTTTTGACGTTTCTTAAAACCAATGAAATGCTTCTTTATTTGTCACAAGGGTAAGTTTCAGCCAATTATGTCATTATTATAGTGGGAATAAATCTCTTGTGATTATTCTCGGGAATAATCACTGTAGCTTTTATTTGTCTAGCAACTGTCAGATACTTGTCTTAGAGAAAATACGCAGGAGGAAACAGTCTTAAAATTGAATTTTCGAAACTTTATTTTTTTTTTAATTATAATATAACAAGCAATTCCAAATCCTCAATAAATAATGAGTCTCGAAATATTTTTACTAATTGCGTTTTTCATTGTACTAATTTAAATTGTTAATTATTTTAATATATTCACAATGTGTCAACGATATTTTCATATATTGTAAGTAATAATTAATTAAATTAAATTTTTCAATAATTTTATGATAATTTTATTGATCTTTTTTATTGTAAAAATTTGTGAATCAAAAAATAATCTAGTCAAATATAACTCGAGAGTTCCATAAATTAGAAAATAATTTGACAGATTTTGTTCAAACTTGTTGCCATTTGGCAATAGTCACGAGAGCCCGCTGGGCTCGAGTTTTCAACAACAAGTTTTCAAACAATCTGTCAAATTATTTTCAATTTATTCTCACTCTCTTGTTATATTATTACTGATAACAAATCGCAACAATTTCGAATATTAGATCAATTTTCGAAGAAAAATTGTGCAGAACTGATGACTATCGTACGACTACCCATCGTGTGCGGGTTCGTAGGTCGCTCTCCTCTCCCTTCCAACCTCCTGAACTGCACTTCCGCTTATCTCTAAACGTATTGACTTTGGGAAAAAAATAATGAGCAAACTTGTTGAGAATTGTATCGACTACAACTTTGCTAATATAATTATTATTCTGCCTAGGCCTAGGATCTTCTGAAATGAAAATATTTTAGGAAAACAGATTTAGGGCAATATCTCACCGCAAAATATGCATGGAGTTTATATGAACTATGAAATTATTGGGCTACCAATCAATAAATAATAATTTATCACATTCTAAATGAAAAAATAGGAGAATGCGATTTTTTAAAATAATAATGTCAAATTAGACCAAATCTGTGCTACATATTAAGAAAATACCCCTATTTGCGCGCTTGTAATAGTTTTACCGTACGTTTTAAAAAATATATATAAATTAACTAATATTCTAATACGAATAAACAATTAAATAAACATTATTTTAACTCGGCCTCAAAGATTCCGCCTTGCGCTGCAAGACAGTATCCGAGCCGTTTGTAGAAGTTGTCCCTCACGCCAGAGAGCGTTTCGGCTGTTACAGTGTTGGCAGCTTCTGTTATTTTTGCTCTCAACTCCTGTAAATTATGTGCCCTATTGACTTCATCAACATAAATGGTATTTTTAAGATAACCCCACAAGAAAAAATTGTTCGGAGACAGATCAGGTGATCTTGGGGACCAGCGATGTCGGCTGTTCCACTAATAAGACGGTGAGGAAACGCGGTTGTTAAAGACGCTCGCACCCTGGCCGCGTTACGAGCAGGACAGCCGTCTTGCTGAAACCAAACATCATCCTGCGATCTACTACGAGAATGTTATTATAAATGGCGGGAAGTACTTGCTCTTACAGCAAAGTAATGTTCTTCTGGACGTTAAGAGATCCATCGATAAAGAATGAACCAACTAAATTATTGCCTAGAATACCAGCCCAAACATTTACTTTTTCGCGATATTGAGTACGGTAAGCATAACTTCGGTGCTGATCTTGTTGGGCCCAATATCGAAGAATGAAAGGATTATGTTTACCATGTAACGGAAAAGTCGATTCATCAGTACAAATAATATTTTGTATAAAATTTTCATCTGCGTTCGCCTTTTCCATTACAGTTTCACAAAACTCCATTCTACGAATACTGTCCTCTGCGAAGGTTTCCGAGGCTTTGAGTACTTATAACTCCGGAAATCACCCTCCTTCAGAGCCTTAGCAACGGTTTTGTTACCTATACCCAATTCCTCGCCAATCTCTCGAGTGGATTTCTTATCGTCCAGTACTACAGAATCGCAGATTAGTACATCCCGTCGTTCTTTTGCCTCAAATTCTTGTGGATTTATCTCCCTTGGACGACAAGTACTGCAGCTCTTTAGACAAAGATCTTTTTCAAATTGATGCACAATATTGAAAATGGTTTGTCTGCACGGGTAGGTCTGCCTTCAAAAGTTATTGCAAACAAATCCACGCACTGTTGCGCCGAATTGTCACCGTAATACCACTTGATGATCTGAAGCTGTTCTAGCGGAGGGTACATCGCGATTGCAACGATGTGAATGTTATGAAGCGTTGTTAGATCTGCGATAGTTCTGCCGTTGCGTCCATGTGCTCAGAAACGCAAAACCAGACTGACCTGACCAGACCTGCTCTCCCACCAGTCGGCAGCCCCCCTATAATTTTCTGCCCCCTCTCAACTGACGTTGGCAGTGTTGTCGCGTGATACGCTAGTTTCTATACGCCTATGCCTAATTTTTGCGGACACAATCTGTATAATAAGTTAATTGCATAGGTATCTATGACTATATAACGCCTATCATTACACGCGCCAATGATTTTAATGACACTAGCGTTGTATAATAATGACAGTTCGTTCAAATAACGACCTACTATCATTTGAACGACTGTCATCATTATACAACGCTAGTGTCAAAGTCTGTCAAAACCTACGTGGATGACAGTTATTTGACAGTTCGCCTCGCCATCAATGACAAATACATTTGAAATATTTTGCATAAAATGGAATTTATGAGTCGTAGATAAAACGTCGTATTTGACTTGCACATAACGGATGTAAATCGCTCGCATGATTACAAGCTCGCGTGTAAAGTTTATGCTCGCGATTTACATCCTTAATTCGTCGAATAATCTACTATTATCAGTACGTTAATACACCAATAAATAACTGAAACCATCGTGACTGGCTGACGTCATATTCACACACCGCACAATTACAATCTAGATTGTTTGTCAAACTTGCAAACGCCATAAAAAATTTACTACCACTTTGCGGTACATCCGTTATAGTTTTAGTGCAATAACTATAGCTACATAATGCTACCATAACCACGCGTTTCTGTCGTACTTTATCCTCTCTCATATTTCGACGACTGTATGTAATAGATGCATATAACGCTAATTATGCTAATAGGTTTGCTTGTAATACATAACTAAAATGTTGAAACTTGTGCGGGTTTTTACTCAGTATGATAGTATTATTAACTATTTGTTACCAAAAAGTTTTGTGAGCGAAAGGCGAATATTTTAATGCGTTAATAATGTTGGTTTGCTGTTTAAGATGTGTCGCGAATTGTGAATAGTACTACGGAAAGAATGATAGTGGTTTATTTTCAATTCTAAGCGGATCCGAAATTTCAAATGGCGACAAATGTAACTATCAAAGCACTGCATGGTTTGTATTATTACTTTTTTTACGTATGCCTTGATTTTTCACATTTGTGTTTTATTAATATTGCTATGTATTTAAAAATTAAATAGTTTTCGCTGCTAGTGTTGTTACTATAACTTTACACAGCATTATTTTTTTCTTTTTTAGAGAAAAAAGTCACAAGGTGACCCCTATCTTGAGACAAAATCATTTAGTTACCTACATATTTAATATTGTAAATCAATTTTAGACTTTGGTGCACGTTTTGTACTGATAATTGAGATGTTAATAAAGATAAGTCTGTCGTATATCCGAATAGATCTGGATTTCAAATTGACCTGGAAAATGTAGACAGATAGTGTATAGTACGTTTCAGAAGTATGGAAAACGACACATTACATACTTAAAATCTCCAAGAACTGAAATATGCCATTAAAAAGTTTGCTGTTTCATTCTAACATACAAGAATGTAAAACGTTCTATGTTTTAACGTTCGCAAAAAAAAAACAGCTGGTGGTAGAAATCAAATACTAGCGTAGTTCCAAAAGATTGTCCTCAAAAATCATCAAAGTCTAGTTCAGGGGTACGGTTTTGAGACCACTGACTAGCCTTCATATTTTTTCATTGCATTTTAAAGACATTTATTGAGATTAGCACATACTATTGTCATTTTGAAAAACAGAATTTGACACCGGGCAAATCGTAATGTCAATGATGTTTGATCTGATTTCGAAGCACGCTGTGGAATAACTGATGAACTTAAGCAAGTTTTAAAATACTCTATTACAAAGCCATCCTTTTCTATGTTATCACCATTTTGTGTTTGGTTCATTCCAATATCGGAAATTTGTAGAAGGCAAAATTTCCAGTAAACCATTGCAATTTAAAATGCTGTTAAACCATGCAGCTAATGTTACATGATTACACACAGAGAAATGTTTAAGACATTTGTTGTCTTGCCGAAATTTACTCCGAACAAATCAATAAAGTTTTCAATTTAGATGAGCTTTTTGAATCAAAACTCACAAATTTCTCCTTTGAAGCGACAACATTTTGTTTCCAAGTAAAACTACATTGGATAATTTTAAAAGTTCTTATGAGTTCTTTTAAGAATATAGTGTGTTGCATTGAACAATTCAATATATTCCAATGAAAACAACTATTGCATTGAAACAAGATCATATATGTAAAATATGGTGTTCAAAACAAGTAAAACTAGTTGGTTGATGCAAGAGACGTTTTGTGTGAACCAAGTAACCAAATGCTTAGTTTAAAATATCGGGTGGTTTCATTGTGCGGAAAACTTAAGAGTTTGCGCGGTTTGTGGCACCAGACTGACGCGACGTAGAACGGCGACAGTTTTTAGATACGCAGTATATGAGGACTACATTCGTACATTCTCCAGTCTCACTCACAACCCTCACAACGTTAACTCCATGCAAATATATTGGTTATAGTGGTAAGCAGTGTCGCTTTGATATACGCTTGATTGTATCTGCAGTTTTACATGTGATAATGGACAGCGTGGATGATTTTTCAATTTCATCAGATCATCTTAAAACGATATTTGACAGTAAGTATATGCGTATATCTACTTTTATGCGAATGTTAATACACTTGTGCATTCTATGGTTGCAGACCATAAAATAACTGTGCAAAACATAACAAAACTTACAGAAGAAGAGATAAAAGAACTTATTCCGGCTATTGGAGATCGGATTGTTTTCCGGGAAGCGGTGAAGCTAAGAGGAGATTTAGAAACATCTAAGGTGAGAAACCGTATTATAATGGCCAGTTGCAGAAAGGCCCATCAAGTCTTAGTCTTAGTCTTAGTCTTGTCGACTGCTTAGCTCTTAACTGTACTAATTACTGTATCAGGATGACATTTTTTTGTATTTTTGATTGTATTTTAAAAGTATTTTTTTTCTTTTATAACAAGTTATTGGGTTTATATCAGTATGACACCTACTTGTTTGAAATGTATATTTATTTTTATAATAAATTAATGTATTGGTATATATGAACTTTTTTTACCCATTGTCTACCATTGGCTACATGACTAAAAAATCTGATGTGGCCAGGCACATGACTTTATCATACAAAATATAATATTAACAGTTTAGCTGCATGAGAATCTATTTGATTGAGATAAATGGTGTCTGCATTAAAATTAAACTAGGTAGCCAGGATTTGACAGATATTTTGATAGTCAATAGTATCAATAGTAGGTATTGTCAAAGCATCAGCATTTGACACTACCTACTGCCAGAATAATAGTTATTTATCTCACAAGTGCCAAAAATACGGAATAGCGCGACGAGCGGTGATGCGGCGCGTCACCGATGGCGGAGCGTCGCCGTTGCATGTGAGCGAGTCGCGCTATGTTGTTTTCGGCAGGAGTGACATCAACGTCTTTTGTGTTGCTTTTTGAGAAATACGCATTTTAAAAAAATCAAAAATGGTTATATTTCTGTACAGGAAATGTTAGTTTGATACCACTTCTACGAAACGTCAAGTTTAAAAAGCTAATTCAAATTCTGACAGATTTATATTCGTTCATGACACTGTAGATGTCACATCCATACCAACATACTAAAATATAACTACACTCATCGCTATACTTTATTTACAATTTTCTCAATTTATCGTTTTTACAATTAGACATAACAACGGGTTGATATTTCTTATCAACAAACAATAAAATTGGTGATCTTATTTTATTTGAATTTTGTATTTTGTACGTTGCCGCACTAGAGCGGCAACGTTCCATAGCGGTTCTCCAACCTCTAAAGAAATCAGCTGTTTCCGAGTGTGACAGCCATAGACATTTCTGTGGTGACAGCACGAAAAAATATTTGTCAAATCCAAGGCTACTATGTACTTTCATATCAATGCAGATGCCACCGATCTCGATCAAATAGAATTTGCTCTTGAAGCTAAACTATTAATTTTACCAAAAAATGTTATACACATAAATTATACCAAATTTCCTCTACTTTAATTTATTATTTATCTATTTTGACCAAACTACAGAAATGACGGTTCATTTGCAAAATCGTTGAAAAATGCTAAGAGTAAATAGCCAGTTCCTTTGGACCCTTTTGAACCAAAAGCTTTTCAGCTCTAAGTTTAATCATGAAACTACTAAATATGAACTTTCGTCCCGATACCTTTAGTAGTTTCTCCGGAACCGTCGTCACAAAAATCGGGTACACACATACACACACACACACACACACAGACATTTTTTTGGACCTTGGTCAAAAATGTTCAGGGGGCCCTAAAAGACCTATTTCCGCTAAAATCCCAATTTTTTTTTTCGGCACGATTACAATACTTTACCATACTGCGTATGATAAAGTAAAAAATATATGTCTTACAAAATAATTGCTTAAAGAACTTTGATGTAATACCACATATTATGTTTTGATTAGATTTGTCAGCCAGAAGAATTATTCTTGCTAGTAAATATGATTAAGAAAGTAATGTGCTATTATAATCGTGTAGTTCTTTCTGCATTTGTTTTGATAGACTTATTTTTTATGTAACCTTTGCAGCAGCGGTAGATAGTTTTAACAAAACAACAAAAACATTCACTTCAAATCAATATTTTATGTTGAATGTAAATTACTATTACTTGCTTTGAATTTTTAACGCACTTCGTTTAAAATGACAGTTACTTGCTTTGAGAACAAAATACTCTATTCAGAACACTAAAGGTGTTGAACCAAAATTACAAATGTTTCTCTGAAACATTGGTGCTTCCAAGCAAAATAACCTATTACTTATTCCGATAGCTCTATTACTCTCTTTAAGACATCATATGGTTGCATTAAAACAATATTAGTTTGGTCCAAATGTTGAAATATTTGAAATAATACTACAAAGTTTCATTCAAAACAACATTATAGTCCTTTCGAGTTGATGACTATTTGGTGCAAGTCAATAGTTTACTCGTTGCAACTAATTTTATCTCGAACGAAGCACTTAACACATTTGTACTGAGAAAATATTGTCTCGGTTGAAGTGGATAGTTATTTCGTGGATATGGAAATCAACCGTTGTTTTGATGCAAAGCAATTTTATTTGAATTGAGCATTCCTTTCTCTGTGTGTATGAGTGAAATGCATAATCTAAACCAACTGTTTAATCTATTTTCTACAAAGATGCAGATTTTCGGATGAATTAAATAATGGAAATCGGTCAAAGATTACAAAAGTTATTGAATTGGTTGCCAGTCAGTCGACATTTCAAATGTTGCAGTAGCACTAGTGAAACTTTGTACACATATAGAAAAAGTTCCAGGAAGGTTGGTTTTCTAGATCAATTTAAGTCGGCCTGTATTTTTTAAATATCTACTATTATACAGTATAGATTATTGTATATTCTTGTCCTATAATTTGATGTATTGCTAAGATTCTGTGTGTTCTTGTTTTGCGACTAAATCACAAGGGGTATTAATTTCAATATAATATTGAAATTAATAAAAATTGCTGAAATTGTTAATAAAAATCAGTGCAATTTTGATTGCAAGTGTTAAAATGAGCTGTTGTGTAGTCTTTTAGCTGAGATCTTGTTGTTGACAAAAATGAATACTTAAGTTCATATTTAATGTGGTATGTAAGTTACCTGAAATGAGTAATTCATAATTTCCTGTGGGAAAAAAATCGTAATTAAAAAGCCGGTGGCGAAATGAGTTAAAATTATAAACATGTTACTACTGCCTTTCAACGAACGGTTTGAAACAGAGTGACGTTTGAAACAACATATCGATTACTTTTTTAGTAATTCTCTAAAGGTCCTGTAAAAATAGTATATTGTGTACCAAGCCGAGAAAGTGGTTCTTTTCCGGGCGAGAGAAGAGTTGCACAGGCGAGCGTAGCGAGCCTGGGCACTTCTTGAGGCCCGTAAAACCACTTTCTGGGCGTGGTGTACACATAATTTTTTATCCTACACAACAATATCGTAATAAAATCACCCGTTTCTAAAGACTAATCTCTGACATATTGGCTTTTGACAAATAAAATCCGTGGACGTTTTAATCACAAACGTCAAACCGAATCGAAACTGTGTTTTGATTGGACAGAGATATTGCATTTTCCGGGCTAGCCCCGAAAAGTGTTCATTACAGGCCGGGCTGGGGCTGGCTGGCAAATAGCATCTTTCGTGTCTCCGTAGAGACGCAAAAACGACATTTTCGCATCGTGTAGGATAAAAATAACATTTCCTAAGAATCGGGACTTTTTCAAAACTCCGCTGTATGCTGGACAAAATGTGAAAAGTCGAGACTGACCTTCCAAAATCTACCAAAAAAAGTCGTAGCACTAAAAGCTTTGCAAATAGTTCTTTTATAACCAATACGCAGAAATTCTGACATTTTACAAGAAACATGCACTAACTCTAACTGTCAAGTTGACAACTAAAAACAAGCCAGAATTAGGTACATGATGTAAAAATTAACTGTACGACTTTTTTTGGCGCTTATAGGACCTACCCATAGTACCTCATATATCAAAAATCACTAATATACATTTGTTATTAATTATCAAGTATTTTATATCACCGTTATAATGTCACACACGTTCATTTTGTCAAACTATCGGACCACACTAAAGAGTGCTCGGGCAACTTCGCCATAGAATACCATTCTTAATAGAACGCCAACTTACGGGTTAAATGTGTAGCCATATAGCGATTTCAGCGACGCGAACCCTCGGACCCCAGAACTAAAAAATGTAGCGGGAAATTTGAATTAAACCTTCCGTATTCTTTTCCATTCACATTATTTATTATTTATTTATTATTTATAGGTCTGTTTGCAAGGCGTAGTAGTAATGTGTTCGGAACTTTTTATTTTGGATCAATTCTTTATTGGCTTACACATACAAATCTATATTTTGCTACAAATGCAGGATGCAACTTCGCCACTTTAGCGTACCGGGTAGCCTACCCAAATCTGTTGGAACTGTCACACTTGACACTTAAAAACGCGGGGACTTCAAACAGACCAATCATAGCGCGATAATCCGCGTTGAGATTTTTTCAGCTTGAACGTCAACTTCGCCAACTTCGCAAATCACATTTGACATTTGACGTTTGTATTGTTTGTACTGCGGTAGTCCAGCGATGATCACGTAAACTACGTTAATTGTAAAAACTGCCGTAAAAGCAGCCCTTGAGCAATTCTAGATAATCAGTGTTCTAGATTTAGTAACCTAGAGTAATAATCACATATAATTTTCCGCGAATATTGGCATTCACAATCCTTTCCGCGATCAACAACCGAGAAACGCTAAGTAGGTAATGACAAACCCGTTTTACGTAATTCGTTACACAGACATATTCATCTACACTATATCTTATCTTTAGATTTTGGCACATGCATATCGTTATCAGGGAAATAAGATAAATAAACGGATTACAATAACCAGGTTGTTACTCGCTATTTTTTATCTGTTGTTGATTCACAGCCAATACCCAACTCAAATTTGCCGCTGCGCGTTGCTATACGACGCTCGTGGTTGTCACGGGTTGTTCGGTACGTCTATCGCGTCTATCCGAGGAACGATGTCGACGCCTGCTCAGCGTTTCGAACAGACCAGCTGAGGTTATTTTTGCCGGGTTAGTGACAGGACTTAGATCGTCCCACACCTGTTCAGCGCTACCAAACTTCGACAAGAACACCGTAAACATGCCGAACATCGTCAACGAAATCAAATTGGATTTCAAAGACGTCCTCCTGAGGCCAAAAAGATCGACCCTGAAGAGCCGCGGCGATGTAAGTATTGATTTACTTTTTGACGTAGATTTAAAGCGCTAACATTAAAAAAAGTTGGCCCTGATTCCAACTCTCACTCGTTTTATTTATTTTTTGTGGACAAGGCGAAATGATGCAATTTTTAGACTTTGGATTTTTTATTGTGTTACTTTTCTTATTGCGTTAGCAGTTTTAAAACACGCAAAGGTGTTAAGTAGGTACTTTAATTGTTATGAATTATGATATGATGTTATGCAATTGAATTTTTGGTGAAATGAATGTTTATGTATGGGATAGCACGGGCTGTCACCATGTTCGTAGGTAATTAAGTCACTGGAAATAGATTTCTAGGTAATGCCAAAAGGGCTCTTAAACCTTGATTTGCACGCGAAGCTAAATGTCTCGCACGAGTTTCGCTTTTCTTGCAATGTCAAATCGTGGGTTTGCGTGTTTTCTTTGATAAATGTTTTATTAATAGTTATTAATAGTTAACGAATATGATAGATTTTCTGGAATGAATATACATAATGTATCAGTTCGATGAATATGATAATTGATTATACTTAAATGTCACGAAATGCTTAGTTTAGGAAACGAACACTTATGAACTCGTTTTATAACTTTGGATATCTTGGAAATCCATATAAAATGATTTTTTAGTCACAAAATTTGTCAGCCAGAATGAATAACATTATAACGGCAGAATACCTACTCGAAATGTAGATTAAACCACATTATTTTTAATGTAATTTTCTCTAGGGAACTCAAGGGAACAATATATGTATTTACAACAATTAATTTTAATGAACTTTATGATTTTATCTACTACATATTTATCAACTTCATTAACAGCATATTGATAAAAGAAAATGGATTATTATGGTTAAATAAATCCAGAACAGTTGCCCTTTTGGGATTCGACACTACTGACTATAAAAATAGCTGTCATGATTCATGTTTTTCGCATCATAAGCACATATGGTTGTAACTTGTTTGTCTGTACAAATTCAGGTTGTTTCATATTTGTTATTTACACAACTAGACAGCCGAGTGCAATTTGGAGGAATTTTAATAGATAAGAAATGCAATCTTTTGAGATATGTATAAATAAAATAAAATAGTTCCCGGGTTATGACGTCAGTCAACATCCACAATGTTGTTGATTGCTTTTTCGGCTGAACCGAAAATTAGCTGAGTACTGAATATGTTTATGTGGGTAATACAGGATTCTGAACAAAATATACAACAATGCAATTATCTTCTAATCCACAATAGATTTTTATGCAATAGTATGCTAGATTCTAAAAATGGAACCATGTACAATTGTACAGGGTGTACAATAAGATAATCTGTTTTTAGACAAAACAATAGTGGAGGAATGTTAGTACTAATTCAAATAAAAAAGCGAATGATAACTAATCCAGGTGAGGATAATTTTTGGAAAAAACACCTCCGCCTGGATTTGAATCAGGAACCCTCCAATTTCCGGTTGACAGCTCTCCCAGTAGAGCTACAGAGGCAGTGGAAATTTAAGGTTTGATTGTCAGTTCAAGATTTGCAATCCGAGTGTCGAATTAAACAACCCGTCGTGACACCTATTGGGGAGAGATGGAAGTTTAGTAGCTAGGGATCGCTAAATGTTTATTGCTAACAGCTCATACAGATGAATAAATTCAAGGGAAAATGGTTATTACGTAAACTCGTCAGTAATATAGATTCAACTCAAGAAGCGAATGATAATTAATACGGATCACAGATTACTTAAAATATAATGGTAATGCACACTTTGACAGCTTGTAGCGACTATTCATATACATATTTTAAACTAAAAAAATACTGTAATCGCTTTTTCTGATCATACATTAACATTTTAATAGGGATGCCCTTGGAAAAAAGGATTTTTGGTGGAGAATCATATAAAATACAAATACGCCTGATATTAATCAGAAAATAATTGTATGCAAATTGTAGCTTAGTTAAAATAAAAACAAATAAAAAATACTACGTTTACTTCGAGATTGCCGAGCATTTCAGATTTTCCTCATTTGTTAAATTACAATAATAATCGAAACCATATGATCAACTAAAAAAAATCTAGCAGTGAACGATTCTGGATATACTGTTTTCTGTAGTATTTTTTCATGGAAACTAAATTAGCTTAGAAGAGTACATGCTCCTAATAGATGGAGCGGATCCTCCTTAAACCTAATACAGTTGCTCTTATACTCTACGTCAAGATTTTAAAACTGCTATTTTTGAGAATATATAAAATATATAGCACGTCCAGTTGGATTTGATAGAAAGCATATCCAGTTGGATTTGACAGAATTCTTGAAAAGTCTTACAGAAAAGCTTTAACTCACCTTGGAACACTGACGGGGTTTCTTTGTACTAGTGTATGCGCTCTCAGAAACAAAATAACAAAAACAACAATTTTTTATACCGGATTCTTATTCAGCACTGAAAATCTATTGAACACGACTTACACGACTAATCCCTTTCAATTCCAATAATATAACTTTTACGTTTTAATGCTTAATATTTTTCGCATGTCTTTAAAACAACCTATGTTATCAGTTTCGATCATCTACCACACCTTTTTTCTCCAAATCTGGTTTGCAGGGCACTCTACAATCACAAAATAGTTTTTTGTTTATAATATTGTTACGTAGCTCTTAATGGGATGGTCCAGGCCAGGGTGGATGTAAATAAAACTCACACTTGGATTTTACATACTGTATATTGTCGACAAGACAGTCTAAGGAAACTGCTGTACAGACAGGTCAGTGTATTCTCGTACAGGTGTCGGATATCTCGCTCGTAAATACAGACAAATAAAAAATTTTCTTGATACCCCGCTATACTCTATTTATATCAATTGCCCAAATACGTCATTACCGTTAATTAGGTTACCAAACGTCGAGATTGTCACTTGCCTTTTGTGTAAACTCGGCGTTTGGTATATCTTTAATTTATTACTCCTTCGTAACAATATTTTTGGTTGGCTATGGAGTAGAAACTCCGGTAATTGAGAAACGAAATTTATTTTATTCATACGAAATATGAGTATGTATTTCATCACCGAGGTTGTTTCATGTTAAAGTTGTAAAAGAATAGTTACCTATAAACAGAATCTAAAAATAGTGTACCTACCAACATTGTCTTAGAATATCGCTTTTTTTACCTTTGGATCCTGTTTGTCTCAATAACCAGAGCCAAGTCACTATGTTTCTGGTCATTTCAGTAAAGAAAAGACCAGCAACAAAATGTCCTAAAACACCATCAAAAATTCTTAAAAGTTGGTTGTCATATTATCTTCATAAATATAGTTCCTTCAGACGTTCAGAGTCGGTCTTAAGTCTTAACATAAGTTTTTCTTGCTTTCTTTCAGGTCAACCTCAACAGAAATATTACCTTTAGAAACTCCAAGAGAACCTATCAAGGAGTACCTGTCATGGCGTCCAATATGGATACCGTAGGGACATTCCGAATGGCCAAAGCCCTGTCAAAAGTAAGGAACTTCTAACGAAAAATATAGCGCTTACTACATTGAGATTGAACTGACAATTTATTATTTTTATTTTTTTTTTGTAGCACGGTCTGTTCACAACATTGCACAAGTATTACAATGCAGAGGAATGGAAAGCTTTTGCCGCGGAAAATCCAGACTGCCTGAAGAACGTCGCTGCCAGCGCTGGAATGTCGGAAGTCGATTTTGAGCGTCTCTCGAACGTTTTGGCCGCCGTTCCCGATATCACCTTCATCTGTTTGGACGTTGCTAATGGCTACTCTCAACATTTCGTGGATTTTGTTAGGAAAGTTCGGGCGAAATTCCCAACACACACCATAATTGTAAGTAATCTTTAGGTCTTTATTGCGTATCAAACCGAAACGAATGATAAATAATCAGCGAGGTCGCAACTATAATCATAATGGAGCTTGGGGCAACACTTAGCCCTCCTGTGATAAATACATGAAACATAACCTAAAAATTAACTTTAAAAGAGTGGTTTCATAAGTATAATCTGAATAGACGTGTTTGGCGATACCTGATTACCTACTTCAACGAATAAGCGCTTACTAAAGAATTGTTATAACGGTTAACATTTAATAGCAGTTTCTACCTAGTACCACTGGCTTATAATTGAAACCAAACGCTAATTTCGGTGTAACAATTTGTAAGAATAAATTATACTTAGTAAAATTACATGTGATGCACACAACCGGAACTAAGACGAAGTCGAAAGCCACGGACAAAAACGAATACTGTATTGAAACGAGCAGAATTCGGTCCAAAATGTTACCGAAAACTTCTACGTTACATAAACTAAGAATCCTCAACACTTTAAATGTACTATAGTTTCCTACGTGTATGCTGATATTCAATAAACCATTTATTGGGCATATACAATCTCGCAGCAGTAGGTAATTAAAATCGTTCATATCTACGATGTAGGTTTGATCTTCGCATAATACCTGATTAAAGTGAATGCGGTCCTTGAATTATATCTGAAAAGGCGATTTGGTGTTTAGTTGAATGGCATTTGATGTCAACAATCAATGTGTACTGTGAAGTTGTGTACCAATCTTAGAAAAAAGTTACTAAAAACGATGTTACAATTTGTTAATTGCAAAAAAATGCTAATTAGAAAAAACGTTTATCAAATTTTAGGCTGGAAATGTAGTTACTGGCGAAATGGTAGAAGAACTGATCTTATCTGGTGCCGACATAATCAAAGTAGGCATTGGTCCGGGATCAGTATGCACCACAAGAATGAAGACCGGAGTTGGCTATCCTCAGTTGTCCGCCGTTTTGGAATGCGCTGACGCCGCTCATGGTTTGCAAGGCCACATTATTTCTGTAAGTAAACGGCATGAAGTCATTTAAATCATTAACCAGAATTAGAGAATGTTTACATTCTTTCTTTGGTTTAGGATGGAGGTTGCACCTGTGCTGGTGATGTCGCCAAAGCTTTTGGAGCTGGCGCTGATTTTGTGATGGCTGGAGGCATGTTTGCAGGACACGACCAATGCGAAGGCGAGGTCATCGAGAAGGACGGCAAGAAGTTCAAACTCTTCTATGGCATGTCTTCCAGTACCGCTATGGAGAAACACGCAGGTCAGTCAGATTTGTACGTTTTATTCATGCTGATAGAAATCGATACAAATCTCATCACGTATATGATATTCTTGTCAATAAGATTTATATTAATTGATTTTATTGACCGGTCGCCATGACGACTCGAGCGAGAAGGTACAGATCCAAACGAAAATCTATAAATTTAGCCAAATTTGTTTTGTTGTTTTCGAAAACGCTGCAAGAAATCGTCAAAATCGAAAGCCTAAGCAGTGTAGATTCGGGTTTCGTTGCCAAAATTTGCGTCTTGGACACCCAATTTAACTTCTCTCCAAAGCCTTTGCATAGCTTAATTTCTAAATGTCAAGAAAATTATTTCTCAGAGTTTCTCACACGTTTAGTATAATAGGACTAGAAATGAGGCAGACCTAATAGGTCTGCGTGTCGCCTAAATGGGTAGATCGCCTTTTTGTGTAGATCGCCCATCCGGGTAGACTGCCGATTCCGGTAGATCTCCAATTCGGGTAGATCGCCGTCCGGTGACGGGTAGATCGCCGATCCGGGTAGATCGCCGGTTCGGTAGATCGCCGATCCGGGTAGATCGGTTTTAAATCTTTAAACCACTTTTATATGAATCATAATAAACATATAGAACTGCTAGAAAGCTGATGAATAGATTGTTGAGTTATTTGTTTTGCGAAAAAGATGAATTAAGATGATAATGAAAGGGGAGAATGACATTTCACAGGTAAAAAATGAACTCGTATTGTCTGCAATCGCGCCCGCACAGGTGTTTATATGAGCATGCGGATTCGACTACAATCAGTTCACTCGCATAGCGTAAAAATGGTTGAGAACGACACATCTAGTAATTTTATCTGTTTTGTTCTTAGGTAAAAAAAACTCCACATTTTAAAGACGGTCGGTTTTTCAATTTATATCATTCTAAATTCCCATTTTCACTCAATTAGTTGTATATGAGATGATAGAAGACCACTCAAAGAATCAATTTACAAATCGCTCGCATCGATCATATCGGATTGATGAACTGGCTAGCATTTAATGTGCAGTTCGCGTGCATATTGTGATTTCACGCTATGCGAGTCTCGTGTTTTTCGAATCTAGCGGGACAAAATTATTTAATTGTGCAATTATAACGCTAGTCTAATAAAACTCGAATGAGTAGTAATGGTGATGGGCAAATACCCTGTGGCTGTATATACCGGGTATACCGAGTGTTTGTTTTATTTGAGATATCTCTAAATAGCTCGACAAAAATGCATACTACGATAAAAATGTCTTATATAAATCTTGTCGGATGCGAAGGGATAACCGTATCGTCGCAGGTGGCGCTGCAAACGGTGAAAATGAGGTTAAATATTATTGCAAATAGATAATGGTTTGTTATGAAAATGTAGACTCGCATTTATGTTCAACAAGTTATCGTACGATGCTGGGGGTCAAGATTAAATTAGTTTGTTTAAAAACGCATCGTGTATAGTTTATGGTCGACTTCCGCTTGTCCACACTCCCAATACCGCAGTTGTGTAGCGCCATAGATCCGAAAACCATGCTCGGGCATGAGAGTTGCAGCATTAAAGCCCTACGCACACGGCTAGTAGTATAGTCTGTGGCTAGTAGTTTAGTATAGTAGTAATTTTTAGTGTATTTCCCTGTGCGGAAAGTCTTAAATTACACGCTTCTGTACTAAACTTCTAGCCGTGTGCGTTGGCCTCTTTATAGCAAAATGCGGCTTTTATTGGAAACGCTGCATCTAAGTAGTGGCAGTGCTTGCAATTACCGCGGGCGCCACAATCTTTCAATAATAACGTCTGATAGTTTCAGAGAGATTTATCTTTTTTTCGTATTAAATCATTATTTGCAAAAAATGGGTATTTCAATTCTAAAAAAAATAATTTTACGCTTGCGCCGGCTGCGATGAAAATATCGCTATCTAATGCCCTCTTGCATCCGACAAGATTAGTAGAAGACACTTGTTGTAGAATGCATAACTCTCCAGATAGTTAGGTGTCCTAAGTTAAAACAACTAACCGGTATTTCTGGCATGAGTAAATGTTTAAAAATAGCAGATTTTAATAAATTACCCATTCATTGTCTTACTTTTTAAGAGTTAAGCTTGTATACCAAATTGCAGAGTAATTCTCCAAAATTGCGGCAGTTATCGTATACAGAATACACTATACACAGACAGACCGACGAACATCGCTAAATCGATTCAGTTTTCAATGCTGGTCCAAAATGTATATACAGGGTTAGTCAAAATTACCGGAACAACTGAATAATTCTCCAACAGTAAAACTTTTCAAAATTATTTTTCAAACAATAGTTTTTTTGGTTTTAAACAAGCTGTCGTTTAAATACATTTTTAATATACATACTTTATTTCATATTATTTTTGGGTTATAAGTAGGGATTACGGCTTCCAGTCCCGGGATTACGGGATCACGGGATGCCGACAAATAATAGATTTTTCGGGTTCCCGGGATTATAAATCTAAATCCCGGGACCCAAAAAAGTTAACATTAAATTATTTTCTTATTTTTTGTTAATTAACGGGCACTGATCTACAATAAATCAATTGAGCTGCTATTTTTTAAGTGTGAATATAAGTCTATAACAGCGCTCTTTCTGATTAAATTAAGTATCAAGCATAATATGTTCGCATACACCAACATGTTGCTATAATAGGAAGAACAGATTTTGCAAGTACTAGATATAATTCGATATGGAGACAAACATGAACCTTTTCAACTTGCTTAAGTCTTCTTAGTTACTTTACCCTCAACATCAGAAAAGAAAAACATAAAAAATAGACGTAAAAATTAAGAAATTTGTGGTGGATTTGTTTACCTGGGTTCGGTGATGTAGCCACAGAATATAAAATTAGTAAATAGCAAAACAGTTTCTTCCAGTTTAAGGATTTTACCATAAACTAAAAAATGTAATATTTTAGTACGAAGCATGTCGAGTTTGTGATAAGCCGTGACAGAGGTAATATGGTCACTTTTAACATTTCTTCATCGCACAATTATCTCTTTATTTAGTGGAACAGTTTTGTCTGAAAGGGCACTTAGATTTAAAAAAATCTATAATGTATGGTTGGGCTATTTGAACTGTATTTGAGAAAACCGAAAAACGTACAAGTAGGTATCTAATATTAATTTTCTTTATGACAAGCAATTGAATATTTAATATTCTAAGAAGTTGCACTGAATATTTCATCAATTTTGAACAATAAATAACGTCTTCATATGAATAAACATCCATTACATAATATGAATTCTAAAGTTATCCAATTTTATCTTAAAGAAGAAAACAAAAATATATTTTAAAATGTTTTATTGGCATCAATATGGAAAATATAAATTTGGCTGGATAAAACAATTTCTGTTGCCGTAACTATTCTTGAAACATATTACAAAAATGCAAAATTTTGTAACAAATTTAAGATGTTCTGAGTTGACGCGCGCCATTTTTAATTTGTAATTTGGGGGTTGGTGTTTTCTGATAGTGGTAATTGGATATCTACTAAAGCGTTCTAAAGTGACGTTAAACAGAACTACTCATAAATTAGGAATGTTCCCTTGAAGTAGGTACTAATTCCGCGGTTGGTGGTACTAGTTGATACTAATTGGGTCACTAAATACTCGATTTGCGAAAAGTAGCGTTCTGAGGTGACTGAGATGTAAAAAAACCGGAGCTCCGGTGCATCCCTAGTTATAATCAATAAGTTAACTTTCCAAATATTAGTAACGGAATCTTGTTGATAGTTTGTGACGTAACGTGTTTCTATTTTCTACCCTTTGTTTGAAATAGATACAAATTAATATAAAATCTGCTCCTTCATACTGAATAATACTGTATAATGTACGGCATTCCCGTTCATCAAATACAGTCTTCCTACCTTAACATCTCTTTATACAGTAGGTACTAATTTAAAAACCGCTAAATTTACAGGTGGAGTGGCCGACTACCGGTCTTCTGAAGGCAAAACTGTGGAGGTCCCGTGCAAGGGTGACGTCGAGGCAACTGTCTTGGATGTCCTGGGCGGCTTAAGAAGTGCCTGCACCTATACAGGGGCCAGCAAAATTAAGGAACTGCCGCGAAGGGCAACATTTATACGTTGCACCCAGCAGCTGAACAACATCTATAGTTAAATCAATTTTAGATAATTTATTCGAATGTAATTAGCGGTCTGTTAATTGAAAATGTTACCAAACGATGAGACAACCAACTTGAAAATGTGTAACATTTTCTATTGAACATAAAGTCGGAGAGAACGTCAGTATTCGAACGATGATAAATGTATGTATTTTTCTACGTTTGTGGTATTCGTCCTGTAGAGGGTTGTTAATTGATCAACCAACTGTTATTATGTTGTTTTATTGCTGGTTCAAAATCTGTTTTAACGCACTGTTTCTTTGTTATCGCTTTTAGGACAATTTTTAAACGAGTTGTAGGGTAACAAGCGATGTAATTGACATTGAAGTGCCTCAGGGTTTTAATTGTATTATATACTGCTACAAGACGCGCAATTGTCTTTTATGTCCATATTATGTATTTATATGCCGTATACTATTTTGAGAAATGTAATATTTGAAGTGAGTAAGTAAAGACTTGGCTTGTTAAGAAACCTTTGTTTTATTTTTTTACCAAAAATATCCTCTTTTTAAATCAAATCATTTTGATCTCAACTTGTTTTTCTTTAAGTTATTTAAGATAGTTATTTAACCAACAAGTATATTAACAGGAGCGATTAATGATCGAGACTGATTAACGCACGAGCGATTAGCGAGTGCGTTAATTACCAAGATCGAGTATTCTTCTGGCGGCGTCCACTTACATGTTATTCGCCGATATCCTTTGACTATTTATGTAATTTGACACTACAGTTCTGACCTATGCGCCTGTATAACGGAATGTTTCCATTGGTTTTTTTTTTGTATGTTCAATTGGTTACAATTGAAGTCGTTTGATTGACTATAACAAATCATGCATTATTAGAAATCGTGTATTTAGAGACTTTTTCCGTCGATCGTTTATTTATCATTTATGAGTCAGTTTAGTGAATAGGAAATCGTATAGGTATTTAAAACCTCTATTAATGCACGATTTCTATTAATGCATGATTTGTTATAGCCAATCACACGACGTAATGACGTCGTTTGATTGGCCAATCAAACATATGTGAAGGAATAGTAATTTTAAGAACGCCTGCGAATTAGGTACTAAACGCTTAAAACAGTACGAACCATATTTGGACAGAACGCGTAGATTGTTCAGTAGATATGCAACCGAACATAGACCAAAGAAAATACGTTGCCTACCGAGACGGGTATTTTCGGAATTGATAGTATATTATTTGACTAGCACATAATTAAGGATATGTAATCATGCGAGCGATTTATATCCGTTATGTGCGAGTCAAATACGTTTTATCTACGACTCATAAATTCCATTTTATGCAAAATATTTTAAATGTATTTGTCAATGATGGCGAGGCGAACTGTCACATAACTGTCATCCACGTGGGTTTTGACAGACTTTGACACTAGCGCTGAATAATAATGTCAGTTCGTTCAAATGATGAGGTTATTATTGGAACGAACTGTCATTATTATACAACGGTAGTGTCATTATAATCATTAGCTCGTTTAATGATGGGGATTATATAGTCATAGATACGTATGCAATGAACTCATTATACAGGGTGTATATGTATATGTCAGAAATAACGGCTAACCTGCAAGGTGCATATCCGCCAAGGACAGAGAAGCAATTTTGGTGAAATAACCGATAGTATATTTCAAACTTTTAAGTACCAACAAAATTGTATTGAAGAAATCGTCTAAGGCCTGTCCTGGTCACTAATCCAGATGTGATGCGGATTTACAACCATTGTGATTGCAAAGCGAAATCTCTAATAGGGGTCTTGCATGATTTTACCTAAGTTCAGAAATAAAACCCTTAGGTGGTAAGAAAACCGTGTGTAAAATTTTTCCGCTTAACATTGTTGCACTGAATTGTTATTGAACATCAAGGTTTAAACCGGACTAAAACGCGCCAAAGCGCTGTCTATCAAGGCGTGACGTCACAGGTTTGGTGAGAAGTGCAGCGAGTTTAGAGAGCGGCCGCGAATACACGGCGTATGGGTATTGGGAGGGTGCGTGATGCAAGCGCCTCTCCCAGTGTAGGCGAGTACCGTGGGCGAGTACTATGTCCACGAGGCGTAAATGGAGCAGTTCGCAACTATATGTTACAGTTATCTGTAGTGTTTTAGTGGTCCAATCAAACTTGTATTATTATATTGTTTTTGGAAAATAACTGTTAATAGTGAACTTCATTAACTTAATTTCATTGAACTTAATTTAATTTACAATATATTATAAAATATAATTATAAACAACTATTAGGTAAGGTTATGTTTCATGTACAATTAGTTCAGGTTAAGTTATTGTTTTTTGATTAATAAACTAGCAAGGCTGTGCTGTAGGGTCCGAGATCTAGCTCATATTCGCACAGTCACTTTAAATTAGCCTGCAAAACACGTGCACAACACAAAATGAGGTTAGTGTATGTTTTGAGACTTTTAGGTTATATTGTAATTATGTAGAACACGTGCACAACACAAAATGAGTGTACTTTATGTTTTGGGACTTTTAGATTATATTGTAACTTTCTTATAAAACAAGCAATCGAAATAGACAAACCCTTTTACTCAAACTTAATAATAAGATTATATTGCTGAATTCTGAATGTAATTTGAAAATAAATTTCTTTTTTAGCTCAACATGAGTGTAATAATCTGGAAATCTATAAAATTTGCATTTCTTGTTATTTCTACTATTATTCGTACATTTGTCAATACAACACTTATAGTGTCCCCCCATTACGAAGTTATCGATGAACGATCTGTTGCTGTGAACCACAGAATTGTATACTTATGAGTTATGGCAGCTAGGCATCAACATAATGCGCCGCAAACTACTGAACCTTGAAACTACTGCACATCTGTAGGCCGATATTTGTCCGTTTCTCCGCCACGGGCGCCTAAACCGATTTTCGTCTCCCTTCCACGGGGCATGCACGGTGCCAATACTATCGGTGCAAAAGGATTGCGCCCTGTGTTTGGATGGTCGTAACTCTGCAATGACTGAACAAAAATACACGAAATAAAGTGTGTTATACTCCTCAATCATTTCTACATAATATGCGGGACTATCAATTTTTTCTGCCTGTCGGTTTAAACATGAGCGCGAGAGAAGTAAAAAACGGTACCCGATTTATGTGGTTTTGTAATAACGCTCGACTTTTCGATTTCTTTTCTATTAAACTTCATGCCACAAAATTTGTATTCAGGATTGAATTAGAATCCCTTCTATAGATTGGGGGTTTTTATTTTCTTAATTTTGTATGTATTGTGTCTGTAAGCCGTCTTTTTATGGAACCGGATATCTCAGTTAGCACGTAAACACACCTTATTTATTGTGATACTCCTCCATTGATGTATAATAACATAAAAGTTATGTATATGTGAATTTTTAAGAGTGAATTGATCGATCCTGCGCGCAGGATGGTTCCCATCGGAGAATGGAGATTACGCACGGGAAGCAAACCGAGATTCGCGCGATGATTTCAAACGATCAACACTCAGGACCGTATTCAATAATTTTGTCATTTTATCGTTCGGTTTTATTTTTAAAAATATTATACCTATTTTTTTCTTTGCTGGTGGAGTTGTATATATACTCTGTTTTGTGATTTATTATTATTTCACAATATTATTTCTGCCCAAAATCAGTAGTTGATGCTTATTCAGTGATCACAGTAAATGCCGTTGCCTACCGAGACGGATATCGGCAATAACTTAAAATTTCTAAAATCTCAACTAAAAATATGCTTAAAAATTCAGAGAATATGTTGAAAAAAAAAGCGAAACATCCGAACTAAAAAACGAAAACTTTTTAACAGCCAAAATATTTCACAAAATATTCGATATTTACATTCAGCATTAGAAGTTGAAGAAATGTCATTCTAAGAAAAGACGTACTTTTTCGCTGGGCGTATTTAGTTTGTACACCAGATGTATAAAAATAATGCTATTGCGTTCTAACACGCGTCAATTTATGGGATTGTTCAGTAACGTATGTGGAAAATAACAGCAGAAGTAGATGAGTAATTTGCAACACTCGTAAAATCTACTAGACTGGCGGAGGGCGCTCGACATTCGGCTACGGGGTTCGTATCTGTGTGGACAACTAATAAATGGCAATGGATGAAAAAACGGGATATAAGTGGTGCATTGTATCACATTGTAACAACACCTCGATACAAAGGCCTGATAAAGTTTTCCTTACGGTTCCCAAAGAGAAAAAAAAACACGTAAAATTTTGATAAGAGCGGTAGACGAAATCCCAAAGATATCGCAATGAAAACAAGTTGCTTTGTTTGCGAAGATCATTTTGACGTAAGTTATTTCGGCATTGATTATTTAACTATAAAATATCTATCTATGTTATATATAATGTGTAATGTTACATTTACATACCTACGTCAAATACCGATAAAACTTCATACGTACCACATTGTTTCACGCCTCTTATTTCGGCCGACGTAAATGCGGATTAGTTGCGAAATAATCCGCTACCATAATGGCATCTACTTTCGGCAACTTATCTGACTGCCCCATCACGTACCCTGCCTCCATTTTCACCGCTTATAATACAAGAACAGCTGTTGAAATTGTGATGATACGTAGCGTGCACAACTCGTCGAAAGCGCGCCATAAGCCGTCCCCAGGCAAACAAACCCACGTGGCCTTCGTCCAGGCATGCTACGTCACACGGTCACACCAATCACAGCGCGTTCATATTTAAAGGGCCGAACCCGATTTTAATATAATTAATTGTGTAGGAACCGATTTTTTTCTTCAAAAAAAAAACTTTTGCGGAGGGGTCTGGTATACGTATGGCACCAATAGAGCGTATTAATTTTTAATTTTTAAACTTAGTGCAAGACCCCTATTCTGAGAGATTTAAGGTGTGTTCCGATTGGTGGTAATGGCGGTGGTAGCATACCAAATTATAGTATTTCTCACACCTCGTGATAGTGACACACATTAGTTTGCATGTACATAAACATGAGTCACTAGCAACTTTCTATTAGAAATACTATAATGGCGTCTGCTACCACTGCCATTAGCATAATGCGAACGCACCTTTATATTCGTTCATGACCACAGAATTGTATACAATCTCTAGAATGTGCAGAGGGCTGCGCGGCTGGATGCGTTATGGGCGCAGCCATGTTGGTGCATTGTTGTGGTTCTGACTACAAGTCAGTAGCGGCGCGTTTGTGCCATGGGCGTAGCACATGTAGGGGCATAATAAAATTAAAGAAATAAATAGGAAGTCAAACTTACATTATTATACTAACGCATTAAATGTTAGTTGATAGACTTGATTATTATTGTTTTCATTCGTATGGGAGCAAGCAATGCAACGCTTAATGCACCTAAATTAGGACACCGTACTTTCAGATCGGACTGTATAAATCCCCACTCTTTCAAAACCCCGCTGAGAGCAAAACAACAACACTCTATCTCTCTTGCGCTCTCCACAATATGTAAACAAATACAAGCGTCTCTCTCGTCCAAACTACTTTAGGTGGGGGTCCACTGTGCATCCACAAAATTGTATGCGCAGTAGGTTCTTACCTCAGATAAATAAAGAGATATGGATAGCCAAAGGCTATAGTTAGCATGTTGGTTTGTTTGTAACAAACATATCGCCCTAAGAAGTAAGGGGGGAGGTACGCGAATGTAAACAAAACAGGTCGTCGCGTCATTGGCGGGCAAGCGTGTTTTAGCCAAGGGGTTTGTTTATATTTAAAATAACTAAACTTTTCAAATCTGAATGTACACCTAACTATTTTTAGCTTACAAAATAATAAATAATTATTCAGAGTAACAATGAACTATTTGTCTAAATGTTTTTCCCCTTGGGATCTAATACTAATACACCAATAAAACCCTTAAGAAACATTTACGGACGCCCATGGAAATTGAGGTTATATGGTATTTACTGGTAAACGCTAATTATACCTGACAAATACGTCTTATGGCACACAATACAATTTCTTACCTTTATAATATAATATAAATGGCAAATACAAACTTAAAACTGCCTATTAACGTTAATACCCGAGAAAAAAATATTTTGTATGTAAACAAACGGTACGTTGGGCAACGTACCAAAACAAACAAGTGGTTGTATATGTTCGCTACACTTTTCCTCCCCTCTTTAGCTATCCATGTCTCTTTATTTATCTGAGGTTCTTACGCGTTCTAGTGTATTATGATTTCTGTGTTCATGACACTGTAGATGTCACATCCGTACCAACATACTAAAATATAACTACACTCGCTATACTTTATTTACAATTTTCTCAATTTATCATTTTTACAATTAAAAAACAACGGGTTGATATTTCTTATCAACAAACAATCAAATTGGTGATCTTATTTTATTTGAATTTTGCATTTTGTACTTTGCCGCACTAGAGCGGCAACGTTCCATAGCGGTTCTCCAACCTCTGATGAAATCAGCTGTTTTCGAGTGTGACAGCTGGTGACAGCCATAGACATTTCTGTGGTGACAGCACAAAAAAAATATTTGTCAAATCCAGGCTACTATGAAGTTTCATATCAATGCAGATGTGACCGATATTGATCAAATAGAATTTGCTCTTGAAGCTAAACTATTAATTTTACCAAAAAATATCATAGGCATAAATTATTCAAAATTTCCTCTACTTTAATTTATTATTTAACTATTTTGACGAAATTACAGAAATAGCAGCTCATTTGCAAAATTCTTGAAAAGTGTTTAGAGGAAACAGCCAGTTCCTTTGGACCCCTTTGAACCAAAAGCTTTTCATCTCTAAGTTTGGTCATAAAACTTCTAAATATGAACTTTCATCTCGATACCTTTAGTAGTTTCTCCGGAATCGTCGCCACAAAAATCGAGTACACATACACACACACATACACACATACACACACACACACAGACATTTTTTTGTACCTTGGTCAAAAATGTTCAGGGGACCCATAAAGACCTATTTCCGCTAAAATCTCAATTTTTTTTTTTCGGCACGATTACAATACTTCATCATACTGGGTATGATAAAGTAACAAACCATCTGATCATTTCCAAAAAGGGTTGACATAACAACATAAAAGTTAGTATTTTTTATTAAGAAATTTTTTAGGGTATTAATCGTAATATAGGTGTAAAAATAAAACCACAAATATATACGTATCACATTTGACCTTTAATCATTTTCTTAAGTTTTACAATTCTCATACAAATATGAACTACAAAACTGAATCTACACCATGATTTTTGTTTCTTGCGTCATTAAAAATATGGATCTTAGTTGCACCTTTGAAGGTGACCCTCTCTATCTGGTACTGAGATTATATCGTACAAAAACAAAAACAAGAAAGTGGTGCAGGTTAGGCTTCCAAAGTGCATCTAATGAGATGACGTGTGCGTAAAACACGTCTTCCTACGATCAAGAAAAATTAAACTAAGAACCCCGTTATGTATGTACTTTTTTTTACCTTCGAGAGTGTTAGAGTAAACTAAGAATCCGATCTAAAGCAAAAAACACACAATCACTGGAGCATTGTCCGACCACAACATCAAAGCTAAGAACATGCGAAAACAAAGATCGTCTACTCGTTTTAAGATTTGTTTATTTAAAATTGAAGTTGTGAACAGGAGCATCGTCGTTTCTCTCGGCTTTTACGAATAACACTAACAGACGGAATAATAACATAAATAAAACAGAAAAACCACTATCGTTCACAAAAAACCTAAGTTATACAGAGAAAAAAAAATGTGTACATTATATATTTATATATAAATAACTTTAATACAAAATGTGTCTAATTGTTACATTTATATCCGTTATATCGTATGTATCCATACGCTGGTCGCTACTACTAAGTAGTTTCTTTTTTGCAAAAAATGCCAATTTATAGGAAACCAATTCTTGAGAATTTAGGCTAACAAAATAAAATTGGTGTTTGTTAATATTAAATTTAGTAACAGCTATCGAAACTTAAGAGAATAAATGTAGATGAAATAAATTTACTATACATAGACGGATTATCATATATATTTTGATAATTATAATAATATAGATGGTAGTCCGATGGGACGTGGTACAAAATAAGAAGTTTCACGTAGATATCTGCACCGCACATCTGAAACAAATTTATATTGTAAATAAAAGGATAATTGGATTTGCCGAAGTTATTTGTATATTTTTTGGATACCAAAGTTTTATTGAACTAGAATAAACCAAATTATTAAAAATAAATTGCATTGCTGACACATCGGTAGTGATTTTTAATTTTTAAAAAAATTATCACGACTGTGCAATTTCATCAATAAAAATTTGTTTAAAAAGGTTGTAATTTTAGTACTAAATAGTAAATATAAAGAATGAACGGTTCCACAGCCAAAAGTTGTGCGACCCTCAAAACACATAATAACTCAATTTTCAGACCATTTTTTAGCTTCCTCACACACCTGTCTTTCAATATTTTCTGTTATTACCTCTTTTAAATGATGTAGCATTTGTGTTGCTAAAATTAACAGTTTTGGAGATATCGATAAAAACATGACTGGACAAGATTAAAAATTCGGAAAAGTTGTTACAAGTCTAAAATTTAAACGTGGTTTTCTCAAACTGTTTTGTTGGGCGGTTGACACAATTTGAGAAGAACTAACCTATTGATTTTAAAAATTGTTGCAGCAATGTATTTGTAAATGGGCTCAGTAGGGCACAAATCAGAATAAACCGGTTTTACAAAAATATAAATATTTAATCTAAACATTTTGAGGCAAAATAAGTAATTTTTTTGCACTATTAAATAAAAAAACTTGTTATGGCAATTTTCCATATTTTTCAATATCTTTGGTTTCGACCATAGCCACGCACTTATTTTTTGTTTTAATTTTAGGCTATTGAATCTGGACATTGCTTTCATTATTTAGAATTGTATGTACATATTAGTTTTCTATCAAATTTAAAAGGACATATTTTTAGTGTGGTTATACCAGAATATACCTTATATTGTCCGATTTCCTCCTGTATTACAAATTTTTAATCTCAAATATTTTAAACTAGGATGGCCTACTTCGCATTTAAGACTTGGTAAAAAAAAAAACAGGGCAACTTCATGCATCTACCTATGTACAGGGTGAGTCACAAACGAACCGAATATCATTGAAGAGAAAATAAGTATAGAAATAAAAATTAAAAAGAAAGTTGATAGCACTGATATCAACAAGAGAAAACTCATGTGATTTAGAAAATAAACTGCTTCCGGGTTATGCCGTGTGTCAAGATTTGTTAATGCTGACGTTTCGCGAACCATGTTGCTCGCTTCTTCAAAGCTAATTGAATACTGAAGAATACTTGAAGAAGCGAGCAACATGGTTCGCAAAACGTCAGCATTAACAAATCTTGACACACGGCATAACCCGAAAGCAGTTTATTTTCTAAATGATTCTGGCCGTGAAAGCCTACGTACTTATTTAATCTCATGTGATTTGTTATAGCATAGGTCTCGTTAAACTAAAACATGGAGATTGGTATGCATACCAAACTTTGTTACAAAGAATTGGAGGAAGTGGTAATGCCATTCTACATCCGTTAGTCTAGTCTGTTAAATCTAATCCTGATAAGTGGTTCAACAAAACAGAAAAACTGTTCCTGAAATATATAAAGACCCTTTTCGATGAGAAATGCTTCTACAGCATCTGGGAATATGTAGACCACATATACAATTTTGAACTACCTTTGACATTTCACAGTACTGTGGTGTGGTTTATTTTGTGAAATAAAATATCTTTATCTTAATGTAAGGTAACATAACCTATAAATAAATGTTTGTGTACTTGCACCCTGTATGAACAAGATATAATAGAACGTGCGCTGACTGTAGAGTCTTATCATTTCTCTCAACAACAGAATTTAACTGGCATTTATGACAGGTGTGCAGTAACAAGAGCATACTCCATCTCCGCGAAGTGTTGTTCCTGAACTTAGTCAGAAGTAGAGGCAATCAGGAAAATGGATACATTTATGAATACATACTGTCAAACTTCTCTAAATCGAATTATTCCATAACTCAAATATTTTTTGCAAACAAAAGGTTTAAGAATTTTTATACAGATCTTTTTATGTCAAATTTCTATTTCTCCAAGTTTTCTGTGACTCGAGCAAATTTTTTAGGCTTAGCCAAACAAAACTCGAATACTTTGGGGAATACGTCAATTTCCCCTATATCTTGTTGATTGCGGCTGGAAGTGCAGTTTCTTGGCACGTGTGTATGCAGATAAGGTGGATTAGTGATAACAGTAAATGTCAAACTGCAATTTACAGTGTTTAACAGCTTGACTTTAAAATTAATTGCGGAGGTAGAAAAGGGTGAAAAGACAAATAAAGATATTGCAGAACAATTTGGAATACCCCTTTTACACAGTGTCGTCAATGTTCAAAAACAAGGACAAACTTTTAGAAAAACATGGTGATCATTTGTTTAACAGTACACAAAAAATCCAATACGATAAAAATTACATTTTTAAAGGAGATGGACGGGAGTTTTCTTTGATCTTTTGCTAAACAAAATACTTCCATTTTAAGGACAAAAATGCTTTGGTGGCAAACACTGCAAGCAGAGGATTACTGTTATGGTTTTGAGTAATACGAGTGGTACCAAAAAGTTGAAACTGCTTATTATTGATAAATAAAAAAATCCTTGTAGTTTTATGGGCATAAAATCGCATCAAATGGGCTCCGAACGTAATAAAAGATCTTGGATGACCAGTGAATTTTATTCAATGTGGTTATCAACGCTTGAAAAAACTTGTGGCCCAGAAGAGATAAAATAATTATTGTTGACAATTGCCCCGCACACCCAAAAACTGTACAAGCAAAACTAACAAATTTTAAACTGGAATATTTTCGTCCTAATCTAACCTCCACCTGAAACCAATAGACAAAGGAATTATAAAGCACTATTATAGAAAAAGAATCGTTATGAAAATTTTGGACTAACTGAAAAAAGAAATTATTTTTGTTTTGTGACCCTTGGAGATTTCTGTTAGAAAAGTTTGACTGTAGTTGCTCAAGATAAAAATTGATGACGTACATACCACATTTCTCCAAAACAAGTTGCCAAATCCCAGTTTGGCATAGTGACAGATGTCTGCAACATCGCCACATTTAAAATAATTTATAATTAAAAGGTGCTTATTGTTTCTGCTTCACTCGACCAGAAAATTATTTGGTCCTGCATATATTAAGAATAATATCTTGCTTTTGCGTAATTTTACTGTTAGAAGTGAAAGGCTTTAACTTTGAATTGTTTTTAAAAATTATAATGTCAAGGTCGCATTTACACAGGTCCAACAAATATTCACAACTTGAAATTGACATCTTGAAATAAAGAAACTTGTTTTTAATTTTAATAATAATAATAAATTAGTCCAAAACATGAAGATAAATTTCTAAATAACCACTTAATTTGAATTACCTTTTATTGTAAATATTAAAATGACTTCCACAATCATTTTCCTATAACCTATAAAGTTTTAACAAAATTGACTTAACGGTCAGCAACCGATTAAGCTGACCGTTCGTAAGAGAGAATTAAATTAATATCTGATTTGGAAAGATTGTTAATTAATACTCGTTTCAATTATCTCTATTTATTGATGATTTTTAAGTATCTAATAACTGTACAAAATAGATACAATGGAGATAAAATTGAGATTTTAACACCCATGCTCTCTTAAACCAAATGGTATATACAACCATACTAAAATAAATTGTAATTAACACGTCTTGTACATTAATCACATAAATATTGTACTGCAGTCGTGCTTGACACTTGGCGCCATCTCGTCGTGCAAATTGTCACTACAAATTGGTTCTGTATTTACAGTTTAGATAGGTTCTGTCTGCTGTGATCAATGTTTGTTTTTGTTTAATTACGTGAACACAAAAGATATTGGAATAAAGAATTACAATGAACGGTATAAAGTGGTGATAATCGTTTCAACTTTGTAAAAACGCGATTTTTTTTTGTTTTGCACGGACCCTTAAACGGTCATTACTAGAAAATAAATAATTTCAACAAAAGTAAAAAAAAACAAAAGAACTGTAAAATTCATCCTTTATATCCAACAAAACTATAACAAATAATTAAATATATAACAGCGTTCGGAGGCAAAGAAATTCCCAATATGCAAAAAAATTCTTAAGCGTATCCTACGTTTCGTATATAATCGGAGAAGACAGGCAAACGGGCAACGGGTTGGTCATTACCTAATATACATGCTAACCTCGAGAGTTCTCAACCACGCGTTTCTTCAGCAGCAGCCTGACTTGGTGCTCTCGATTGGACGACCCTGGTCTATCTTCACTTTGCTGGCCTGGTCGACGGCCGATGACGGTGGCCCCACCCTGTTCTTGATCTCCGCCGCCATGGTCATGAAGGCCTGCTCCACGTTCGTCGCGCTCTTCGCCGATGTCTCGAGGAATGGGATGCCCAATTGATCAGCGTATTCCTTCAAACATAGAAAGAAATGCAATTATTGAGAATAAACAAAGAGAAAAGAATAGTTTTTTTTTGAGTTCAAAGTAATTAAAATTAGATATAGGTCAATCATCAAGCTGGATATTATAGAAGAAAATAAAAACTACACGACAATAATGAAAATAATAGCCACAAGTAACTTATAGAGGGGTAAAAAATATCAATTCCTCCAAATCAATTAGATATTTAAAAAATATATAGCTTGTGAAATTTACGATAATAAAGGTTTATGTCTTTCACACAAACTGAAAGATATAGGTCGGCTTGCACCAACTGGCGGGATTAGCTGCCAGAAAAAGGAAGGATGATTTAGAAAAATTGACAACTTGTCCAATGTTACCAAAGGTGTCAACGTTCGTCACTATAATCTGATGAAGAAAATTAATTTCAATTGAATACGGTTATATTACAATGGTGAAGCTTTGTTGTGCTACAAACACAAAGTATGGTTTTATACAGATATCAGCTTCAGCAATTATGTTACGTCTATTAAAAATGAAGGAGCAGCTTAGCATACCACAAAAATATTGATGTAACAGCACAGGAAAAATTATGAAGATCATAAAAGAGTTAAAAAATGATGTTGATGATTGAAGAATTATTGTTATTAAACATGAATTATTTTAATGAAATATTCTTAGTGTTTCTTTCATTACGCATCCCGAAAAATGTTAGTTATTTGGTAATTCTTGCCACAAAATTGCTAAAAAACTGAAATACTAATTTATGCAAGCAGAAAAAAATTTTTAGTCAATAGTAGTATCCACTTAAGACATGTTTGTTATGTGGAATTTCAATGTATTGACGGATTTTTATTAATGGTAATATTAATCTATGTTTTTACAATTTTAAGAAGGAACAAATTGTTATAATTTTAATCATAAGAGATTTATTGGGACCAATACGTTTACTTCAAAATCAAATTTAAACACGAAAATATCTTGTCATTTTGAATATTACACCAATCATATCTCGTATATATCTAGACTCTCTGTTTTAGGTTTTTTGTTAATATATGACACTCTATCGCCCCATGAATATTTGGCAAGACACGCCCTGTAGATAGTATAAAACAATTAAACTACAGTTCATAAACACACAATGATTTTATTAAACAAAACCTTTAAGTTTAAAGCATTTTTAATTTATCATACGTAGTATTATAAAGTATTGTAACCTGTAAAAAAAAAATTGATATTTTACGGAAATGTCCCTTTCGGTCCCCTAAACATTTTTGACCAGGGAACTAAAAAATGTCTGTGTGTGTGTGCCGGTTTTTTGTGGCGACGATTCCGGACAAACTACTAAAAGTATTGGGAGGAAACTTAATATTTAGAAGTGTCATGACTAAACTTAAAGTTAAAAGAAGTTTTGTTTAAAGGGGCCGAAAGGAACTGGAGGTTTACTCTTAGCATTTTTCAAAGATTTTGCAAAATAGCCGCCAATTCTTTAATTTCGTCAAAATAGTTAAATAATAAATTAAAGTAGAGGAAATTTTGTGTAATTTATGTCTATGACATTTTTTGGTAAAATTAATTGTTTAGCTGCAAGAGCAAACTTTAACTCTGGAAGTATGCATAGCAGTTGACTTTGTTGGTCGCTCAACGCTCGGTGCATTATGTACCTATATACAATAAATAGAGTTAGCAGTTTTTATTCAAACCAATGCAAACCTGTCTACACACATTAAACATTCTATTTGATCGAGATCTGCATTACAACTAGTTTTGCAAGATTTGACAGATATCTTGATTATATTGACACTAGTATGCAGTGGCGTAAATAGCAGGTGTGCGAGGTGTGCGGCGCACACGGGCCCACGAGCCAGGGGGGCCCATTGGAGCCGGTCGAGTTTTGGGAGGTTTCGCGAAAAAAATAAGATCGTCGGCATAAAGGTAAAAGCCACTAACTAAAATCTAATAATTACGAAACCCTGAGATTTTAGGCAACTTAGAACAACTTATTGATCACCTCCTCGTATGATTCGCATTTGGCTACGAATTAATTCCCGTTTCAATAAAATGTAACAATATATTAGTTAGTGACCTTTACCTTTAAGCAGACAATGTTGGTATTTTTATAATTGTTCAAAAAACATTAACTGAGGGGCCCCTCTGAGCACTGGATACGGTTTTGGGAAAAAAAGAGATCTGAGCTGTTACTAATCAATGAAGTGGAGCATTTTAAAACTCAGGCCTCCACGGATGCCATTCTAAACTCGATACATTATATTTATTGTTACATAAAGACCAACAATTTTTTGTAATAATGCAATTTTATTAAGATCAAGCAAGATAAAGTTTTAATTCATTAGAATTAAAATGATAAATAAACTTTCAAAACTGCTTAGTCTCAATACATAAATTAAACGTTAGTCTAAAAGTACTAAATATATGTAAACACATAATAATAAACTTTTGATATACTTACAAACAAAGTATAAATATAATGCTTATAGCAATAATACCAATGTTAAATTATTTGACATCATATCATATAACACATCTAGGAATGTATATATTTATTTACTAACATAATAAAATAAATAATTATATTATATAAAACATGTGGTATTATAATGAAAAATAAAACATACATTATTTGTTATTAGTGTTGATTATATTATTGATTCAAATTACGAGTGTTCTTGCTTTTAAGGACGCAAATGGATTAATCAACATTTCCACATTCAGCTCATGAGCTCTTTCATTTTCTATTCCTAACAAAGCTAAGCTGGACAAACGAATCTGTTTCATGGTAGTGCGTAATTACGATTTAACAATTTTGAGTTTTGAGAATGTCCTTTCAGCACTGGCGGTGGAAACGGGAATAGTTAAAAATAAAATAATAGCTGTGGATATCACTGAAAACGTATATAGTACACAAGACAGAATATTGAATTAACAACAATTATTGGGCAAAGTCATATACAGTATATATGTTTTTTATTTTGTTTTTGAACGCATTCCTATATGATAGTAACTGTGGATGAAAATTTGTAGATATATCGTCTGCATACGTCTCTATTAACGGCTGGCCTAACCGATATAAATTGTCGTCTGATGCCAAGCTTAAAATCTCCGGAAAAATTGATTTGAATAAGTTAGTAACATTTTCTAGCTGCTGAATCTATCTTTTAGTTGTGTAATTCTAATATCTAAAGTTTAATTAAATACATTAAGTTTTCCTCATCATTATTTAACCTTTGGTCATTACACAATTCATCAAACTGACGTTTTACTTTCAGTAGGGTTTTATTTTCAAATTTAATCTCTATATTCCACAATTTAGCTACATTTGCTGCTGTCGTTAACGCAGATTGAATTGTTTCTCAACTTGACCACACTGTCATACGCTCTGTGTAACACATGAGCGGCCCTTTGTGAGTCGTAGTTTTTTGATTGTAACAATTCGAAGCAGCCTCCCAGTGCCTCCCAGTGCATTTTAATTTTAAATTGTTCCTTTTGAGAGCTTTAAGGCCACGGCTAAATCAAAAAAAATCTAAAAAACGCTTGTTGACCAAACTTAGCATAGGCTCCATCAGAGTGGGGGGCCCATTGTCTCTGTTCGCACACGGGCCCACTCACTCTTATTTACGCCACTGCTAGTATGATAAACTCATGTGCCTGGCGACATCACATTTTTTTTATAAATGATTGACACTAGTATGATAAACTCATGTGCCTGGCGACATCACATTTTTTTATAAATGAGTTTGCACTACAATGTACTTGATAGTGATTATTATTAATGCGAAAGTGCGTTGAACTGTTTTGTTATGACGTTTGTCCGCAACCAGGCCAACCGCCATTTATATCACTCGCCTTGTTGCACAGATTAGTTCTGTTAACTAATAATAACTATCACTTGTTTAGAAAATTTTATAACCTAACTTTAATAGTTATCTCTTCCAGATCTAACCTTAAAATGATCAGCCTGTTGACAGCTGATAACTTAACTATAGGCAAAACTGGGAGAGCTGAAGGTGATTCATCTCTTAAAATCGTATGAACCAAGTTATGAACGTGCCGCGTGAATAGGTTATTAGCTGTGTATATTAAGTTGCCTACTAGGTAGTTCGTTCATGATTAATATTTAATTATTAAAAATACTGTCATTTATATACTGTCATAATTCTCCTATCTAATTTATATATCCATCATTAGCATGTTTAACAGAAGGAAAGTGAAAACATACCAACGAAAACATCATGTTCACATCACACGTTCGCGGTCGAATTGGAGGTTAGGTTGCTACCGCTGTCATTCGTTCTTATGGTTCTAAGAACAGACGTACTTTTTTGTCTTGCCCATTTAAATTATACAGCAGACGTATGAAAAGTATGCTATTTCGTTTTAACACGCGTCAATATTTAGAAATATTCTGTAACGTATGTCTAAAATAACAGCTGAAATCTATGAGTAATCTTCAGCTCTCCCAGTTTTGCCTATAGCTGATATATCTTGTAAATAAACTGTCTACTAAACTATCTGCAAATGCAATCTTGAGATAATTGAGATAATATCTATTTAACCTTGGTTGGTGCAATCCGACCATAGATATACCCATCAATGTGACTCAAATAGTTAGTTGTAGGATACAAATATGTTGATAATTGGTTATGTAATTCTAAAAAAGAAACTAAGAAGTTTTCTAGACCATCGCAAAAAAGCAACAAAAATGTTTGAGGCATTTCTACAAGGGAAGATGACAATATAAAATTTTTCATGTTGTTTCATGGCAACAACATCTTTAGAGACATAAACGAAGCAATTTCATTATACCAAAATACATCAAAATACGACAAAGACAACATTTAAGGAAAAAACGGACAAGTAATTCGATAGAATTTATTAAACAGTTTGTTTGTTTTGTAATGCTAATTTACCTTGGCCGTTGTATAATCGACAACTTTCTTGGTTGTGAGATCGCTCTTATTGCCGACGAGTAGTTTGTTGACGTTGTCGCACGCGTAACGGTCGATTTCCTCCAGCCACTGCTTGACATTGTTGAACGTGTCCTGGTCCGTGCAATCGTACACTACGAT
Organism: Melinopterus prodromus; assembly: GCA_964023965.1. NCBI lineage: Eukaryota > Metazoa > Arthropoda > Insecta > Coleoptera > Scarabaeidae > Melinopterus > Melinopterus prodromus. The sequence continues at coordinate 17,510,674 of OZ030391.1, forward strand.
GATGCCATGCGCTCCCCTATAGTAACTCGATGTGATGGTGCGGAACCTCTCCTGGCCTGCAGTGTCCCACTACGCAAGAGCAAACCAAAATTAACGTTAAATCAAAAAAGGAAAAAAAGAATGATTTAAAAAGTACAAAGTACATGATATTAAAATATAATATTATAATTGTACTTACAATTTGTAGTTTAATAGTTTTGCCATCTAAATCTATCGTTCTGATTTTCTGGAAAAAGAAAAAATGTTTTTATTTGGGTAATAATATAGCAAAAGTCACAGAAAAAAATTACGAATACTGTAACAGTAAATCTGAGAAAAAATTGAGAAATATTTCTTGTAAATGATATTCATAAATTTACATTGATGACAATGTGATGAAAATTGTTTTAAATAATGAATTTAACAAAACAATGTGATATTTAAACTATTAAAAATGTTTAAATAGCAAACTCGTTTTATTTACATGCATTCAATATGTTTGTATTTAAATTGGAATATTTTGAAAAGAAAAAAAAAACATTGTTTAAAACGTAATAACCCTGGTTTCAATGCATAAATCAGGATCTTTCTCTTACATTTTCCAATTATTTTCCCTAGCCTATCTTATAATATTAATTATAATCCATGCCTTAACATCTCAATTTCGTTTTTAGGAAGTAAATGTCATTCAGAGGAAACAGTTCCATATAGATCTAATTGATTTTCAATTCATTAATAATAATAAAACAAAGGAAAGTAAAAATAAAACCAGTGAACATGTAAACTCTGCGAAACTGAAGGAAGAAAACAAACAATACCAATTACAATACGAAAAAGTAAATAAATAATAATAAATGACAATGAATATAATAAAATTGAATAAAAGATGAAGAACAAATAACTCCAAATCAAACTTTTACTTTTTTTAAAGTACCTAAATGTTATTCTAAGCAAAAAGTTTTATGTGGACTTGTTTCCAATTCCATAAGAACTGGAAAAATAAATGAGACTTTTTACTGAAAATGACATGCTTTCTGAAAAAAAAAAAAAATTAAGCAAATCTATGTTGTGCGGTTACATTGAGGACTTGCAATATTTTAAATCAAACTGTCACTTTGCTTCTCTGAACTTAAAAAAAGTAGGAGCAAAGTAAATTATTCTTTGTAAATTTTTATTTATAAATAAAATAAAAAGAAGTTACTATTAAATATAAAGTCTTCATAACTTAGGAGTGACAACTACCAAAAACGAAAATGATTCCACTCAAAAGGTATTTATTCAACTTTGTCATTATTATTTATCAAATTACCTAAACATACAACAGAAATTATATAGCCTCAATATCTACGGTACAAGTATCGTAACCATCTATAAATAAAAAAAATATACTTACAAAATCTACGCCAATTGTGCTAATGTAACTTTCTGTGTAAGTGTCATCCTGAAAAACAAAGACCAGTCGTTTGTTAGCAATTTCATCGTCCGCTTGTGTTTTTTGTTCAGACTTACGGCAAACCTAAGTAGTAGACAAGATTTCCCCACTCCTGAATCGCCAATTAACAAAAGTTTAAATAAATAATCGCTGAAACAAAAAAAACAGATTTAGGACTTTTATTGCAAGTAATTGTTACTTATGATTATTATCTATTGATATCCGGCAAATTACCAATATGCAAAATTTGACATATTTCCTGATAAGCGGCTTTGAAAAATAGTGTATAAATTTGTTATATGCTATCAGTTGTGGACCAAGAAAGTGTGTGAGGAATGAGTCAATAACAAACATCTCTTGGAATGTAAAGGCCAATAATCTTCTATTTAGTTAATATTAAGCTACACAAGCAAATATTAGAGAATTAATCATAATTTATGGAAGAATACACTAATAACCTTGATTTATAAATAGGTTTTCAATCAATTGAAATAAACATGAGAATTTAATTTGGTATAGGTAAAAATATGTTTTTAATTTTTCTTCCTCTTGGGAGATAATAAATTTGACAAAAACATCTATAATATTTGTATTCCACACAATAAAAGCGTATGGTCCCAGCTGAAACCAGACAACTAGCTTTGTCTGAATTCCCACCCCTTTGTTTTGTTTTTTTCCACCATCAAAAAATATAAAATTCAATGATATTTTTTTTGCCCATGATACGTATGTCTTTCGTATATCGTAAATATGGATATGAGATGACGATAATTGTTAAACAACTATAGAAAACTTGTGAGTAAAGTTGAGTCATGACGTTGACACCCAACATGTACGAAAATTGTGGGTGGATTCTTCAATAACGTGCGAATGATGTCCAGCCACCCGTTACGTTTTTTAACGGCAAAAAAGGATAGAACAATCCGAAAATGCTAAAATGGTCGGTCCGATCGGCAGACCGTGAAAACCCAATGCGTATTTTTGCAGTATTAATCACCATTTTGGATGTGTTCCCTGTTCGTCTAGTAAATAAATCAATACTTACTATTCTGGGTTCATTGTTATGCGATTTATTGGCTTCGAAAAGTCCACAAAAACAAAATACGCACTCTTAAGTTACTTCTACGACGGTACACTACACGCTTACGCGGAATAATAAATTATACAAATAAGCAAATTTGGAACAATGGCTACCAGACTGTATCGCAACAACTTTACAAACTGACGTAATGCCAAAGTGGCAAACGCGCACATTTGATACCTCTTTTTCTTATTCCCCGCGCGCAGTGGGAAATTCAAATACTCCGGCTATATTCACATCTAACACCAAAACTTCACCAAATCAACTCTATTCTCTAGGGCGGCATGAAAACGACATGAGCGATTTACTAGGTTGTTAATATTTCGTATGCAAGAAGTTTAATTTTTGGTTTAATTTACCCTGCAGATACGTCAAATCTGTCAAGTAAAATTTGGTTTTTGTTTTTCTAGGGAATTTATTTCCTTAAGATGTCACTATGATGTCACCAAGCAGTCACTGCTCAATTTTATTTGTTTTGTTTGACAGCTGTCAATAGAGTGCGATTTTATACTTTTCCCGTTTCTTCAGGGGTTTGATTCAAGTTAACCGGTTAACATATCTGAGGAAACGCCCAGCCAAACGCCAGCGAAAAGTGATTTTCAATTTCATTTAAAGTTTTCAGCGAAGAGGAATTTTAGGTTAGGATTGTTCCATCCTATTCCTATGGTTCCATCTACAAAAAGGAAACAAACTCGTGCTATACTGGAAAACAATTCAACAACCTTGTCAACCTGGGGATATCAATGCAAAATTATCAGTTAACTCCCTTTTTTATCCTATTGCTTGCGGAAAACGCTGCAGAATGCAGTAATTTGATACGTTTTGCATGTCTTTCTAATGGTCACAAGCTGTAATATTAACGACAGTAACATTCTAGAGCTAGCAATCATATTGATGTTACAAAAGTGTGTTCAAATGTTCCACACAAATGCATATCGTTGCATAAGTTGAAAAAAAGAGATTAAGATAATATAGGTGACAAACCCGTTGTCCTTTAAAAAAAGCTATCCTCCTTTTTAGAGACCTGTCCTTCCGTTTATTGTTGTCCTTTTTCCTTGTAGAATGTCCTGTTTGTCCTCTTGTTAAATGTTTTCTGTGTTCTGTCATATAGAATACACTTAAAATTGAAAATATTTACAATAAGATTGAGCCGATCCATTGTCATCTGTTTTGATCCTTCAACAGAACTCATCCTTCAATGAAAGCTGTTCATTTCCCACATTTGAAATAAAAACGTGAACCTTGCGTGTATTGTGACGTAGATTTGTTTATCCACTTGTATGTAACAATTCAACAAGTTCGGAATTTTGTTATATTATTTATTTTCAATTCTGGATAATATTTATTAGTAAGAATATCTGATAAATACCCTGAATATAACTTCTTAATTTTATTTTTTTCCATTAATTTTTTAATGGTAAAGATTTGTTTGCAATGAAGAGACTATTCAAAGGAAAAAGTTGAATTGGCTAAACAAATTTAAGGGTGTTCTTAAGTGGGACTGTAATAGATTAATAAAAACATCAAAATAAAAATAAATAGTAATAATTTTTGTTGAAAAATCTAAGAACTTTATAAAGGATTAAAAAAAAATAAACATGTCTCTCTGCGAAATATCATAATATATTCTCAAACACAATGTTTTACATTTCACAAAAAGATACATTTTCTGTGGTATACATGGCAGTATACTAAAGCGTTATTTTATGTAGTTATTACTTTTTAATATAATAACTATTGTTTTCTTAATTTATTGCATTAAGTCTAGACTAATATTAGAGGATGGATGGTTACTTCACTACTTCTTTTTTTTGTTCTCCTTTATGGTTTCATACGAATTTTAATTGTATCCCAGTTGTCGGTTCCAAATATTCATTTTTAATATCAAAGAAATAAAGAGTTTATCAAACACTTTTTTATATTGTTTTAAATCAATTTTTGTTTTGTTTTTGTATTATTAAAGTATATAATATTTTGAAAAACATGCAATGACGACAACATTCTAGAATTATTTTATTCTTGACACAAAATTTTTACAAATACCCAATTATGATTTATTCATCAATTAGATGTACCCACTTGGCTTCTAACTATTCGGAGATCTTATAGGTTGTTTATAACATAGCCTTACTTATCAGTAATTGAATAAAAACCATCAATAATTTTGTCTCAATTTCTATTTAAAAGACATAGATACATAAATATTTACTTTTCTCACATTACAAAATGTATAAAAACAAAATAATCATTACATTCTGTCGATTAAATCTTGAGTTGAGAACTGAAGCGGTGACTGACAACTTTCATTTGTTTCTACCTCTTCAGCGGTTGTTTCTGCGGTTGTTTTAAGTACGATATCGTCGTTGAATGCTTCCTTCGTGCGTTTTGGCAAATCAAACGTTGAGGAATTTTCTTCTGGATCGTCTAATAATAAATTAGCTTTTGACGTACACGGAGACGGATCGTGGCGCTCCACAAATCCAGTTTGGTTGCTGTCCGTACTGTAGCCGTCAGTATCCGAAGAATTACTAGATTCTGAGTCGGATACTTGGTCGATAAGCGTCTTTCTTTTGTTCTTTTTTGTGGGTGAATCGTTCAGAGGTTCCTCAAGATTTGTCTCGCCAGGGTCGATGTTTTTACGTTTTAAGATGTTCGTCAGGAATTTTATTCTCTTCTTCTTCTCGTTTAGCAGTAACAAGAAGTTGCTGTACATTTCTTGCTCCCACTTGGATTTACGTTCGATGAATTCGACTAGTTTATCTTCATAAATGTTTTTCTCTGAAGTTGTAATTTAAAAAAAAAATATGCACAGTGATTTGTAAATGTAAAACTGTAAAACTAACTGATCATAATAAATCTATTTTCAATAAAAGTTATACAGGATGTAAATGAATATTTGTTACAGACTTCTAGAGATTAAGAGATATACAGGTGTCCCACGCTATATACAAGTAACAGCGCTAAAAAATCAAAATTTGCGATTCTTCTGTATAAAAAAGTAGATAATCATTTGTTCTACAGACAACATATTTTCAAATTTACAAATAGATTTATTATGATATGTCCTGCATCATAATTTAAATAACAATAAAATTGTAAAATACCTCTCTCTATGTCTAGTTTGTCCTCTTGCAAATCGCTCAATTTTTTCATGTACTGTTTATTTTTATTGGACAACTCATCCAGTATGCTGAAGACACACTCTTGAAAATTTACCTAAAGACAACGAACACAATTATCATAATAACGTAAATAAACACCAAAGCCACCTTTTTTAATTTAGCGACAAAAAACAGCAAGGTCCGTGATCCGCTCTTACGTGTTATCGTAAAATCCCCATCGTCATCCGAAAATTTGAATGCAATATCATTATCGGGGCTTTCCAAGCATTGCTGAATAGCGTAGTAATAATCCTCTGTGATTTGGTTACGATCTTTGGCTAGATTCTCCAGTTCTTCTTCAGACACCTGCAAAATATCCGTATTGCATTTTATAAAAGTTCGGATAAGGTCATCTTACCGTCGTATGCCAAGCATGTGCCGTTAAGATAGTTAATTCGAAACAGGAGTCTTTCCATGAGGGCTTGACTTTGAATGTTAGCGATTTATCATCGTTTTCTAGTGTTAGAACCGCTTGATATTTGTCCATGTTCTGAAGTTGATAGGTTGATGTCAATTGTAACCTCAATATGTCACCGCAGGTTTTTATATGAAATTGGGTATATAAATGTTACGCTAATTCTTTGATCATTAGTATCAAATTAGTATATTCTCTTTTCCGATTTAAACGCAATTGAGTATTTTTGTTGTTTAGACATGAACAATCTTGAAAGTAAGAAAAGATTAGATAAAATAATTTATGATTATTTCGTGTATTTTACCTTAAATAATATGCTATGGTTGTATTTTTTTATTTCCTGTGGTTTGGTTATATTACGATTATATTTTTGTAGACTAGTTTTGTTGTAAAGATCAAATAATTGAGGTTATGTCGATATTCTATGGCGCTTATTCTAACAATTTCGTCATGTTATTCAAACCGACGAATATCTTCAATAAATACTAATTTACTATGAAGTTCTCAATATATATTTAGAACCTGCTTATGGAACATATAAAACAATTTTTGAGGTTATATTTTTAAGAGAAAGTACTAAACATTAGCACTGCTCAATTAATTATTCCTCGTAGCAAGTATATTGTATATTACTTTTTTTAGAGTTATGGTTTGTGTTAAATAAAATGCAGAAATAATTTTTTTGGTTTTTATTTAATAAATGTAATTAAACATTTTCTTAAACTACGCAGCTGGTTGGTCTTCACCCTTTGTCGTTCTGGTATAAATTAGTTGTCCGTGGTGTTGAACAACCTGTCTGATCAAACCTATTACAAAAAAAACAACAAATTAATAAACCTATTATAAAAAAAAAAAACAATATATGATAAGCTTTTTATATAAATCAGACTCATTAAATCAGTGTAAATTTACTCTCATTACATTTCAAGAAATTTATAAGTTATCATCACAACAAACGTAAAATTAGGTTAGGTGTAAAATTTATTATTTAAACGCAGGGGATTGCGTACCTTTCTGTTGTAATTCGATAAGCGCTCGCCTGGCGAGTGATCCTCGGACCTTCAGACGTTCGGAAACTACAGATGGGGTGATAAGTTTGTATTGGGGCACCTCCTTGTACAATTTATCGTAAGTGGCCTTGTCGAACAAGACTTGGTTGTTCAACTTGTCACGGACTTTTCCTTTGGACCACTTCTTCTTCTTGGCCTTGCCGCCACCTGACCCCTCCTTCTTCTTCTGGGTCTTTTGGGGTTGTTTCGAAGATCCCTTAGTATCCTTCTTAGGAGGCTGAAATAATCAAATTATTAGCTAAAAATCCTAATTGAAACCTAAAAACTGTTTGTATTAGAGTAGAATCAGACTCATTAAATCAGATTGAACCACCATTTGGTTTGTCTGGACAAAAATTAACATCACATATTCACGTGTGGGGCACACGCTATGTTTGGAGTTGAATTTAGCAAAAAATACAGATATTTAATAATGCATTTGATAATATTCTATAAGCTTCGGGGGATTTTTATAATTTTTTTTTAGTTTTTACCATAATATCTACACAAAAACTATAAAAATTATAAGAAATTAGCAGTAAACATGTGCGTACTCACCATCTTGGATAATGAAGGAAGAAACGGAAGACTCTATTCGACGGAAATAAGCGTCAAGCGCAGAAGCGACATCTATGTTTTAAGAACCTACAAAAACTAAAATCCCTACACACCAGAAGTTCTCACAAATTCGGAGTTTTCGTTTATAAAAGCAACTTTGAATTTAATTTCGTGCGATTCTATTTAACCGCAGCTAATTTTAATTTAGATAAATTAAATTTACAATATAAAATTTATACACGTCAGTATTTGTCGATTGGTAGGGTTGTGTATTTTTTGTGGCCTGCGGGTTGACAGCTGTCAAGGCGTCAAGCTGTCATTGACAACATGGCAGTTTTACCAGTTGTCAGCCGGTTTCGGCTGCTGTAAAACAGTAACAAATTATATGTTTATGAAGTGTTAAGCGGTATTGAAGGATTTTTTATGTTGTACAGATTGTTTGTACCTACACGTATGATACATATAGTGAAATTTATGTGATAAACTGGTGTAGACAAGCAAAGGCGGTTCTTCAATTAGGTTTTTCTTAGAATTATGTATGTTTAATTTGTACCTTGAACTGAAACATTGAGAAATTTTAAGACAAAATGCTTCCATTATCGCACAAGGATAACATGAACCGGGGCTTTGGTTCCCGTATGAAGGAAAAGCTGAACGGTTGGATAAGGTTAATTTTCGCCGATAGGAATTCGAGAAATTTACTACTGTTTCTGTTGCTGAATCTGTCATTTGCGTTTGTTGAATTGTCGTATGGAATATGGACCAATAGTTTAGGTATTTACTTTGAATGTTTCTTATCGTTTATGGTTACTTATTGGTGTTACATCTTTCAGGTTTAATATCCGATTCCTTCCATATGTTTTTTGATTGTACCGGGTTACTGGCTGGGTTAGCGGCATCTGTTATCACAAAATGGAAGGCTAATGACAAGTACTCGTATGGGTACGTCAGAGCGGAGGTACTCGCAGGCTTCGTCAACGGGTTGTTCCTGTTGTTTATTGCATTTTTCATCATGTCCGAAGCTGTGGAAAGGGCAATTGAACCCCCTGAAGTAAGTGGACCATTTTAATAAATTAATTTAATTGTAGGAAAGAAGTTATGAAATAGTCATGAGAATATTAAAGCTGTTATCAGTTACTAAACTAGCAACTGATAACGAAAAATGTAAAAAATGAAGGCTATTTCTTGTTCCACTAACCATAATTGTTATCGTAACTATTTCCAAAAATATACTTTTTTATGTTTTTTTTTTAAATGATTGTTGTTTTTTGGTAAATTGCAGAAAATACTGCACTTTTTAAAGAAATAATTTGTTATTTTTCCATTCAGGACAGATTATTTATTTATGTTTTATATTTTTTGTTAGATTAGCAGTGTGTGAGTTGAACAAGGTGTGAAACAAATAATTTGGTTTTAAAAACCAAAGATAATCTTACAGTATTTCAATTAAAAATTAAAAATTTTTTAAAAAATTAAAATTGGTATCTATTACTCGGACTAAAATTGTTTACTATAAAAGTGGTATAAAATTTTATTTATTTTATTTACTATGTCAAATTGATAAATTGTGTTAATCCCCTGATGCATTTGTGCTATCAGTAGGCATAGTCTTATGTTCCAATTTTTTTTATTGTTATGATTATGCAGATATTTTATCTTGCAACCATAATATTATCCTACAACTGTGGGATTAAAATCGGTTGTCACATTTAAATTAAATATATTAAACTGTTGAAAATAGTTGTATTATATAGTTTCGTCAGTTTCGTTTGTACCAAGGTACCTGTGTCTTGTGTTATATGTTATAAAATGTTGCAACATAAGACGCAGACAGCCCAGAAATAAGATATAGCCAATTGTTGACCAGAAACTTTCTAAAACGGCCTACACACGTAATGATTTATCGTCCTGCACGCAGTACGACATTAGTCGAAACTGTATGCTTTGCAGTACGTAGTAATCAAATCGTTCGCACTATGAAGGTTCCTAAAAATATCGTATCTACAGTCATGTTGGAGTGCAATTTGTAACGTGTGTAGAGATCCCTGCGTGTTGTGATAGGTGGTTTTGCTATACAAGTATTGTTGCATTAAGATTTTGATGATGGATATTAAAAACAATTTCATATTACTAGCCATGGTTCTAACCCTTTTATCATTGTTATAATTTATTTCAGAATCAATAAACTTTTATCTTAGAATTTATGATTTTCTCTGGTTTTCAATCAAACTTGTTTATTAATGTTCTAATAGCAATTCTTGTTAATTGACCATACGAATTTCTGGCCTGTGTTCATCTAGCCAAAACTGAATGAAAACTAATTCGAATGTCTCGTAATATTGCTGATTTTCTGTTATTTCTTTATTGTTTTATTAGGATTTTTTATCCAAGGTCCAATAACATACTCTGAAATTATATCCATGTTTGTCTGTATTTTTGTTTTTAAATATTCTCTCTTGATAACTAATGTGGAACTGGTACTGATCTTGGTGAACACGAGCCAACTTTTATTACAAATTAAACATTAGCTTTTGAGTGAGTTTTAACAGTGAGTGTCCGGTCACCATATTTTATGATACATTACAAATTGTTTTATATTGTGATTTAAACAATGGGTGATTAAAACAGAGTTTATGCTCGGAGTATGTACTAGGGCTTCCAATCCCGGGATTCCGAGATTGGTAATCGCAAATCGTAAGATTTGGTAATCGCGGAATCCCGGGATTCATGAAAAAACGCGAAAATTACCGGGTCAAAACTCCTGGGGTTCCAAAAGTTACTAAACCCAGTCAGTAAGAGACGCGAAAATATACTTTATTGGTCAAAATGTTACTCCGAAACTTGATCAACGTTTTAAAATTTTACCTTACATTAGTAGAAAACCAAAGTTGACTGTTTAAAAGGTAAAAGATGTCAAGGTATGCGTATTTACATCAATAATAAATAAAATTAGATAATAAATCGCTGAAAAACAGTGAAAAAGAGTCACGGTAACAAAATTCTTTGCTCGCTAAAATTTAAATTTTTTCGTATTAAAACGTTTTAATAAATTGTTGTTTTCTTCTTTAATAAAATTGGATAACTTTTGAATTCATACGTCATTGCTGCTTATTATGCAAGTAGACTAACTGTTTACATTTTAAATAAAACGATTATTGTTTACTAAAAAAAGATAGGTGTATTGACTTTACGAACAGGTTCTAAACGCATTTTCAAGTGAAGACTATTTATTGTTCAAAATTGATGAAACATTCAGTGCAACTTCATGGAATCTTAAATATTCAATTTCATGTCATGAAAATAATTAATATTACTTGTACGCCTTTTGGTTTTCTCAAATACAGTTCAAATAGCACAACCCACATTATAAAAATATATTTTTTATCTAGGTGAACTTTTTGACAAAACTTCTTCACTAATAATGAGAAAACAAGTGATAATTGACCGTTGAAGAAATATCAAAAATGGCCATATTACCGCTGTCACAGCTCATCATAAACTCGGGATGGCTCGAACCTAAATCAATTTTATAGTTTAAGATAAAATCCTTAAACTGGAAGACTCTTTTTCCCTGTATTTTTTACCTATTTACTAATTTTATATTCTGTAGGACATTACTGAATACAGGTAAAGAATGACGCCACATTTTTTTTTATTTTTACGTGTATGGTTTTTCTGTTTTAAATACAGCCTTATTATTCGATGAGGGTAGGTAACGAAAAAGACTTAAGCAAGTCGATAAGGTTCATGTTTGCCTCCTAAAAAAAATAATAAATAATAATTATATTAGTAATTATATCTACTTCTTGCAAATTCTGTTCTTTCTATTATAAGAACATGTTGGTGTAAACAAACATTTTATGCTTGATACTTGACTTAATCAGAAAGGGTGCTGTTATAGACTGAAGTATATTCTTAAAACGAACAGGTCAATTGATTTATTGTAGAAGTGCCCACATTTCGCCATTTAACAATGAAATAAGAAAATAATTTAGATTTAACTTTTGCTAGATCCCGGGATTTAGATGTAAAATCCCGGGATCCCGAAAAGGCTCATTATTTGTCGGGACCCGTAATCATGGGATTGGAAGCCCTAGTATGTACTCATGACCATAAACTATGAGTCTATGCTCCAGTTTGTATAAATGAAAGCACAATTAGCTTAGATAAGTATGTACATGCTTCTAATACGTTAACAAATGCTAATATACTTAATGTTGGACAAGATTTTAAAACTGCTATTTTTTTTGAGAATGTATAAAATGTATAACGGATGAAGGGATTTCATAGAATCTGGGAAAAAATCTCATAGAATTTTTTTTTGTGTTTTAGATATGATATGTATTCAGCACAGATATCTATCAAGAAGGCCTAGTCAAGTTTCAAAGCTTAAAGTCTGTTCACATAGATTAAATACACTCTTATTTTATCAATTTGATAACGCGACATCTCATCTTTCCCAAAACTCTTCACAAAAAACTGCTTTGCATACCACTCTACAAACTCCTTAGAAATGCCATATAAAACTTAAGAATCTGTATGTTCTAGTAAATATTTCATGGAGCTATCACACCTTTTTATATTATTTTGCTGGTATTTTGTACCACTGAAAAAGACATCCATACTATATTGCTCAATTTCAATTCTTTATTGATTTTGTTCTCGATTAATTCTCATTTTTATTTCCAGGTAAAACACGAAAGATTATTCGTAGTATCAGTATTAGGCCTCCTAGTGAACTTAGTAGGTATATACGCGTTCCAGCACGGTCACAGCCACGGCGGTTCCTCTCACGGTCACAGCCACGGGGGCGGAGACCACCACGGTCACTCGCACAACTCCCACGGCCACTCGCACGACGACGATCTCTCTGGAAGCAACTCGCAGATCATGAAGGGCGTCTTCCTTCACATCCTAGCGGACACCCTCGGCAGCGTAGGCGTAATAATCTCCGCCGTTCTCATGCAAATGTTCGGCTGGATGATTGCCGATCCGATCTGTTCGATTTTCATCGCTCTCCTCATCATAGTGAGCGTACTCAGTTTGATTAAAGATTCGGTGCTTATCTTGATGCAGCGTCAGCCGAACGGTTTGGACAACGTGCTGCCGCAGTGTTACCAGAAGGTCGTCGGTTTGCCGGGAGTGTATTCGGTACAGGAGCCCCACTTTTGGACTTTGTGCAGTGACGTTTACGTTGGTGCGTTGAAATTGGAGGTGTCGAAGAATGTCGATCCGAAGTATGTGGTGTCGCATACGCATATGATCTTTGCGGCGGCCGGTGTGCGGCAGTTGTACGTGCAATTGGATTATACGCCTATGTGATTCGGAAAGGGTTTTGTACCGGGGACGATGCGTTGTACTGTCTGCGTAAGAATAAAACGTTCAGCTTCCAGGTTATTAGCGTTATTTTGTAAATACAATGATGATTCCTTCTAGGGGGATGTACAGTATATAGGTCAAGAAGATTCATTCCATGTTTTTTTTTTTAATTTAAAGTATTTAAAATATATAGCCGAACAATTTTTTTTTATTATTTTGAGTTAGTAGATGTTATTTAATATAATAAATGAACGAGAAACTTTTTATTATTATTTTTATTGTTGAGTGACGTCCATTTGTGTAATACTTACTTAGCTGACAATTTTATTGTATCAGATGATGAATGATTTCTTTCTGTTTATTCTCCGGTCCTCATGTTATCGAGTGATTAGTTGTGGCACTAAAGTGGTACTAAAATACTAAAGTGGTGAATACGTTGAGAGACTGTTGGGGAATTATGAAAAATGTTGTTTGAGAACATGTATGTACTTGTTTTCAATATACACACTTTAAGATATTGTGTTTGTTTTATTTCAGCCTAGGCACATTCCAATGAGGTAAAATTGCAGTTACTAGCTCTACAGGCTGTTACATAAACAGGATATTTTTTTAATAGCCTCAACATTATTGGTTTTTCGGTTAATATAAAAATACCTCCAATTTTTGTTAATACTTCTTTCGTGGTTTTGCTTATATTATTATTTGTGATGTCAGTGACCCCAAAATTGACTGTGTCGGTAAAACTTAACAACCTATATTCCCGTAATTTTTAAACATTTTAAAAAATTCCTAAATTTACTAAGTTTTGTTAAAAGTGGTGTACCATATGCAGATCCTTTCAGTTCATATTAAATTGACTCAATATTATCGTTAACAGCATAACCACAAAACATAACAATGGATTGAAACATTTTTTTTTTAAAGAACAAAAATGAACTATTTTCTTTTTAATATCTTCAAAAAAGTGTTTTATCAATTTATTAATGTGTACAAAACTATATGTAATACGCTGGTCGTATCAGTATTATTGTTTATTTAGTATCAAATGCTAATTCGTCAGTACTTTCGGGACTTTACAGAATTTTATATACACAGTCCGCCGTAGAAACAGATCTATAAAAAAACTGCAATATTCCTGTAGATACGTTTTTATTTCCATAAAATTTTTTTTTTTATTTTAATTTTTACTTAAACCAAAAAGAGAAAGACAATTTTGTCTATTTGCTGTAAAATGTATGCTTTATTTCAGCAAATTTTTATTCTAGTTTTCCTACATTTTGTGACTCCATGAAAAAAGACACATGCAGAGAAAATTGATTTTCCAGATTGGTAAATTGAAATTTTAAAATATAGGATGAAATAAAAAGTAAGAAAATTCGTAAAAAAAATACAAAAAGTGTAATCAATTGTAGAGGTGTATCGGGTTTAGTAGACTAACCAGGCTTATGACTGCCAAAGAAAAGTTTGATAGTTAAGTCAAAATAAAATCAAGTTAAAAAAGTTAAAGTTCGACAAGTTAAAGGAAACTGCCATAATTTTAGTAAAAACGATGTTGATTTTAGTTCCAAATCACTGCAAAAGCAAAATTTTATATTTTTGTTGCAAAAACATAAAAATTGGGAAAAAATCTACAGCCCAGTCAACGGGTCTAGGTCTAGTTAGTCTTTCAGTCAACGGTATTAGGGACTATACGGCGCTTGTCCTATACGGCCAATGGGTAGACGCAGTTATATATTTTGTATATCGATGTGGGATCAAACTGCGCATGCGTGGACAGCATGGGATGGACAGGCTAGACTAGTAAAACTTAATAGAGCTTAATAGGGTTTGTTAGAAAGATTTTGTTTTGTCTCGTCACCAAAAAGACCTATTGTCGAATTACCTATACATACCTTCCGTTTAGTGCAATTATTTTGGGGCATATGAAGAACACCTCGAGTACCTCCGTGTGACCACGTCAGCACATCACAAAAATACAACTGATATTGCTCATAACAATGGTAGAACAAAAAAGGCTCTAGCCCTTCTATCACATCTGAACAGGTGAAAAAAAAAGAATAACAAAATATAATAAACATTTTTATTGATATTCTCATATATTGTAAGTGTATTTTATATAATCGTTACAATTAATGCATATCGCACATGTACTAAATGGTAATATCCATCCCATATTAAAAAAATACTATGCTAGGAATATGTAAGCATTATTGGATTTATTTAGTCTTGCGCACGAGTGGTACGCGCCGGAACATAGGAAGCAACGGAACAAACGCAATACACTGTTATCATTTTTATTATCATAGAAAGTCCAGAAACGTTAGCGCGAGCATTTATTTCTTAGGTTAGGGATTTGTCCTCTTAACTCGACACTAATAAAAAATATATTATATATATATATGTAGTATTAAATTAATAATAGTTAAAAATAGTACTTAGACGTGTACTCGTACGGTTAAATAATGTGGTTACGGTAAACACAAAAAAATAATATAGACAGGTTAAACGACATAAGTTAACAACCAATGCGGGACACAATTTTTAACATGCATCTCGGATAATTAGGACAAATAAAATATATAGATAATATAAATATAAAAAAATAATCGTAACATTGCACTTGGGGAGTACAAACGAGAGGATCGGCACGATACAAAGGAACGGCCTTGAGTACTGTAGGAATGAATGTATCACGAGTGATCGCCTAGATAACGGACAGTTTTTTTTGCCAGAAAACGAGGAACCTAGGAGAAATAGAAAAATATAAATAACATGCTTCGTATTATTATAATAGTATTTATGCACGATAATCTGGTGGTTCCTGACTGCTGCCTAATGTGGATTAATTGCCGTTATTCTGAAACCAAATATAAAAAATCAATGTTTATTCAATAACTTCATTTCAATATTCTTCAAGGTTATATTAGACATTATCTATCTACTGTCGCACGTTACTCTACAAAACTACTATACCAGGTATTTCAATACTAGTGTGAAAGATGTACATTAGCGTGGTTCAAAAATGCATTGCAAAAATTTTTGTGATGACGGAAAGCAACAATCCCCCCAAATCGTTGCCAAATCCAAAAATAGTGGACACGTATTTTTTTTCTTCGAAATTTTGACTTTAAATGCTGCCTATCGATGCATCAAATTTACATTAGAAAAAACACGAGAAAATAATAACGATTTCTATGAGAAAAATAGAGAATGAAATAATTAGAATATACATTTTTCATTTAAGGGTAGTTTTCAGGGCACGGTGGGGCTGTGTTGGGGGCAACAAATCCATATGTATGAAAGGTCAATTTCTTCCTTGGAAAGTTCTCTACAAGTCCTATAACTCTAGTCTTAAGTTTTCCCAAACCCCGAACAATTATTCGAAAAATGCCATAAAATGTCTTTTTCCCATGCATTTTCTTATGTAAATTTGAGGCCTCGACAGGCGCCATTAAGAATCAAAATTTCGAAAACAAAATTCGTGTCCACCTTTTTTGGATTTGGAAACGATTTGGAGGGATCATTGCTATCTAAATAAAAATAGCCAATTTGATCACACCCTAATGTACATGTCATTAAGTTTTGGAAAGCTTTGTAGCAAAAGTTAATGATTGGTATGGTTAGATAAATATTATAGCTTATAAAATTTTCTATAAAAAGGGTTTGAGTGTTTTTCGTTTTCAAGTGACATCCAGCAAACCTACTTACTCATCTTGATCATGACCATGATCAAAATGTGGGTAAGTTAGTGAGGATTATGCCAATATCTGTTTTTGGGGTTGCAATTTATATAAAATTTAGAAAATAAACTGCTTCCGGGTTATGCCGTGTGTCAAGATTTGTAAATGCAGCATTTACAAATCTTGACACACAGCATAACCCGGAAGCAGTTTATTTTCTAAATGACTCTGGCCGTGAAAGCCTACGTACTTATTCTATAAAATTGCCCAATAGTGGAGTCTTGAGTGCTTTCTATGGAATTTAAATATACCTTTTCGTAAGAACTAAGTAGCTCTACATTTTGGAATAAAAAAACGATGGCAGAGTATGTAATAAACACAGGACTTTCACTTCAAAACAATAATGACAGAATATAGTAGAATACTGAAATCTTCTACTAAAAGAATTTTCAACGTCAAATTGTTTTATGCGTATTTCATACTGAGAATTTTATCACGTGAAATTATGTTTTAGTAGGTTATAAAAATCTGTAAAAAGTTTGATGTGTTGGATACCTTTAGGTACCTGGTTTTTTATCTACTAAGAACACCTAATAATAAATTACTCAACATAAAAGACATATAATTTTACCCTTAGTGAAGAAATACGCACATATAAATAATCATTCTGAGAAATATATGAACGTCTGATATTTTGTATTATTTTTCTGATGAATGTCTGATTTTTTTTGTACAACAAACAAACACTGCGTGCGATGCGTTTAGCTCAGAAATTAAAGAAGTGATTACAAAAAAGCACTTGGACTTTATCATGCACTAAGTTTGAAATTCTAACTAGAATGAAATAGTAGAAAGATTAAAAAAGTGCAAAATTTACTAAAACTTAGTAAATAGTTTAGCATAACATATTATCACCCTAATACACAAATGGCATAACACAAAAAATGCATTTAATAGGAGAGACTACGTGAGTGCAAAGATTTATACTAGAGCGATTTTGCGTCTTCTAAGCCACCAAAAAAGAATTTTGTCAAAAAGTGGAGCTAGGCCATTGTTGTATTAGACTAATATAGATTTTGATAAAAAAATATAAGTTATGAGAAACTGATCTTTTTTACCACAACAGAATACGTACAAAGAAAAAGAACTCATAATTCAGAGTTTTGCTATACCTTAAATAACAATACAACGAAACCAAAGTAAAGTATATTAAAATTTCGTACTAAACAGGTTATGCCCATAAATAAATATTATTCCCATTAAAAATAAATAAATATTCTGTTTTCCTTCTAACATGCCGAGTAAAAATTCTGTGTGCAAGCCAAATACCTTTCTCTTTTTCTTTTTGTTCTTTTTTAACTTTACTTCTGTTACCGAGGAGGCGGGACTAGACGTAGATGAAAGCGTTGACTGCGTAGGGGAAGAAAGCGATTAGTACAAGGAGACATATTAATAATGGTTTTGAAGTTAATTAATCTTTCAAACTGAAAAAAAAAATGTTTTAGCTCAAAAAAATACTTATAATAAATCTAAATATATTTTAAATAAGTATTTTAAATGATATAAGTATTTCAAATGAAAGATCAAACAACCGACAACAAATGAACACAATTAGTAGTTATGGGTAAACGAATTAAGGAAAACTAACCTCTACTGTTACCGCAGGTCCATTAGCTGTATTATTACTATGATTATTAATTGCCTAAAAATAAAAATCGATGAAGAAAAAAAAAGAAATAAAAAACGGAATAACTCACTTTTACGGAATAACTATTTACAGAATCTAACTTCTGAGGTTGCACTTCACTGTTTTCTTTTCGTTCTTCGGCTACGAGACGATCCGCAGTCTAGAATAGAAGAGATGAAATCAATATATTAATTTCCGATATGATTCTACTAGTCAAAGGTGCGATCACAAAAACCTGCAGTACTAACCTCGGACAATCGTTCTATCTCTAAGATTTTACTAGAGTTCGACTCTTTATTCCTACACGTGCTAAGTTCGTTGATTAATTTTTGTTTTTCTTCTTGCTCTAACAATAGCTGCGATTGCAGATCGAGCAGTTCTTCACGTAACTGAAAGAAAGCAGAAATTGTCAGTAATCAGTTTAAGAATATCATTGGTAAACAAATGCCAACAGAATATGTATGTACTCGAATATGACCATAATGTTACAGTAAGCTTGTATGTGTAGAGGTAAACTTTCAATAAGTTGTTCTTTGTCATATACAGAAAAAGGAGACTATCGAATATAGTGAAAATATGTTGTAGATTGTAGTTTTTGTATCCTGTGCACTATTTTACCTTCTACTGTCGTGTTAGGCATAGAGATTGTATCTGCAAATTTGTTCAGTTTTTGCTTTTTTCTGATAAATCCATATGAAGGAATAATTTTTTATTGACTGTTAAAGCTAAAAGACACCAGAAAAATTGAATTAAGTAATAAACATTGTTGTAGTCAACATTTTAACAATGCAGATATGACCTCTATTCTTAACATGGCAGTATAATTAATCCTAAGTTTTTATCAAAATGGTTACATAATTTTAGTATTTGGCAGTTGCTAAAAAAAAAGGTTTATTTACTATTCCTTCAAATGAATTCTCAACAATTTCATGACCTCAACCGTTTAGTTTTAGGCTTTAAAAGATATATTTATCTGTTTATATTAGATATCTAATACTCACAAACTTACCACAAAAGAAATAATTGCCTGTGAACTGATACAAAGTGAATTGTTCCACTATAGTTATCATATGTAACACAGATGCTCGACCATTATAACTCCAATGGATTTTTATTCATGTTACTTATATGAGTAGAAAGTATTTCCGCACCATTTCAATTGTGGACGCCTTAGACAGGGTTTGTAACAAACCCTTAAAACATCACTCAAATTTTCATCTGATTTAAAATGTAATGGAGAAAAGGAAATGCTAATGTCAATGTACCCAACTCTAATAAAAAAAAATCTGGAATTGAAGAACTTTTAAAAAATTTATTGATTTCTTGCAATAGAAAGAAAGCTTTGCGAGAAATCAATAAAATAAAATTTAAAGTTCATCGTATCCAGAATTTTTTCTATTACTATATTCCTTCAATAAAAATGGAGCTATTTCTCACCAAGTATTCTTGCCAAAACAATATTTAATAAAACTGATTAGTGACTAAACTTGTGGATATCAGTACCTTCACAACATATCTAAATAATTTCTTTTCATAATTATCGAAGGAATTATGTGCTGCCCTAATAACATGGTGTGCCTAACTCCATTGAACGGAAGTATTTACCAAAAACTTCCGGCCAAATTGAGTTAAACACACTAAGTAATTATAACAGCACATATATTCATCTATAATTGAGAGCAAAATCATTCAGATCCTTCTTGTAAAGAATAAAACTGGTCTACCAGCAATTCCCGATAATTTCTGATTGACAAACTTCATTATTTAAAGTACTACCAGTATGTTTATCGAAGGTAGTGTTATATTTCTTGCATTTTATCCCTTCACGACGGTTTGCTAAGCCAAAAGGGATTAGGCACACCAAGTTATTATGAAAGTACTATCATTGATTGTCAATGGATATAGATAGCCAGCCATGAGTTAGTGGGGGTCTCGACATCCAGAAGGCAGGGTTTTAAGCAAGATTCATTCCCAAATTATAGCATTTTCGACTTACACATTTCTATGCACGCAGTCTGTGCGAACTGGCTGAGTACGAGTATGAGTACGAGTATAAAAATATAATAAATATATAAGTCGAAAAGTCTATAATTTGTGAATGAATCTCGTAGTGTCCCTGTATTTATAGAGTACCGCAATTGGTTATGCCACTACTAGGACTCAAAATGGCTGCTAAGTATTGACAGCTGGCCTGATTGAAAAGTCAACATAACCTTACTATAGGCAAAACTGGGAGAGCTGAAGATTACTCATAGATTTCAGCTGTTATTTTAGACATACGTTACAGAATATTTCTAAATATTGACGCGTGTTAAAACGAAATAGCATACTTTTCATACGTCTGCTGTATAATTTAAATGGGCAAGACAAAAAAGTACGTCTGTTCTTAGAACCATAAGAACGAATGACAGCTGTAGCAACCTAACCTCCAATTCGACCGGGAACGAGTGATGTGAACAAGATGTTTTCGTTGGTATGTTTTCACTTTGCTTCTGTTAAACATGCTAATGATGGATATATAAATTAGATAGGACAATTATCACAATTAAATGACAGTATTTTTAATAATTAAATATTAATCATGAACGAACTACCTAGTAGGCAACTTAATATACACAGCTATTATAACCTATTCACGCGGTACGTTCATAACTTGGTTCATACGATTTTAAGCGATGAATCACCTTCAGCTCTCCCAGTTTTGCCTATATAACCTTTCGCCCATAAGAAATGGAACCAAAATGGCGACTATTGCGGTACTCTCTAGAGATGCCACGAATAGTTGTTATAGCGAATAATAATTTGCTTTGTTTTTTAAAAAAATTAAAGTTTGATTATTTTTAAGTGTATAGTTTTTTGTTCATTAAAAGTTTATTTTACACAACTATTCCCCAAAGAATGTAGAATAATACTAGCTATTTTATTCGGTATTCGACGAATAACAAAAAAATGTCGAGTAATGCCGAATACCGAATAATAGCGAGTATTCGCGGCATCTATAGTAATTAGTGCAAATTTTAGTGTCCCCGTTTTTTATGCTCACGATAGTACCTATATTCATCTATAAATGAGAAGAAAACAAAATTATTCTGATATGTTGTACTGGTAGTGTTCATATCCTGTTTTTAAGAATACTGGTCTACCATGTATTTCTGACCAGATAGGGTTAGATAACATTATGATTAGAGTACATATATTCCTGTACAATCGAGAAAAAATCTTTCAAATATAGTGTGGGGTACTGGCCCACCCAATGTTAATAATTAGCCTAATTAAAGACCTTTCGGCCAGATTTGCTTAGACACACCAACCATTCCTTACTTTCCACATTATTTTACATCACAATAAAATTTTGATGTAGAAACATAAGAATAGTAGATGTTTCTGAGATTGTTTTCGTAAATTTACAAAATTCTATGAAAAAGTATGACTGTTGAATACCTTTTATAAATCTTAGCCTGCGAATCTTGAGAATTTATTTGAAAACATCGTAGAAAGAAAGATCATTCTAAAGGTGCTGTACCAAGCATTTTAATATTAATGTTGTCCAAGCACCATTTTATAAGTACAGAAATTAGGAATGCAAGAAAAGCTGTTATCCAAACTGTCTTATACCCTTATCTTATCTTATCTTACCAGAAAATTGCCAGCCCTTAGTAAAAGTTTACATTAAAATAATTACATCGATCGGACACCACATCACAAATGAATGAGAACATTAACGTTAGGCGTGCGCTAGTAAGCGGCCTGAAGTATACAATACCCGTCGCCTAACAAAAACAGACTACAGTGTGGTGTTCCGTACCTCATCGACTATCATCGGCAGCGATTTCTCAATGCACTGATAAGCGAAATGGACCCCTTGCATTTCGGGCAATGCAGGTGCATCTGCCACCAGCTATCAAACAACAAATTAAATCTGTATACTAATATTCCCATGGGGTATAGTAAAGTTGACTTAATATAGAAAACTTGATAACATAGCATACGTAATTTTTTTTATTAGACCAACTAACCTGTTTCGCTTGTTGTTCTTTAAAAGTTTCTATCTCCGCGTCTTTGGCTTCGAGCTGCTTTCTCCACTGGATTTCTTCACGTTCTATGTGATTTTGAAGCTTGTTCAGCATTCCTTCCTGAAATAAGAAAATAATGTGATTTGAGTGCAAATCTGTGTTGATCACAAGTGACCGATGAATAAAAATATGTTTATGATTAAAAAACAGCTTGGTTTTTGTATATTAATCGCTAATATTCGAGAAAATGTTTGGAAACATGACAAAATCTCAGAAAGGGTTTGTTATTTATAAAAATCCTTGGACAAATTGATTTTTAATTAGTAAAACAATAATTCAAAACAAATTCAATTTCCCCCCTTCATTTTTTACTTACGACGTCATTGACAGTTGTTTTAAAAGGCAAAGCTATATTATACATATTTTATGACCTAAGAAAGTTTTCGAGAAAAGGAAGTTGTAAGTTAGAGAATATTAATAACTTTTGTTTGTGAATGCATTTGTGAACAATCTTCCAAGATTTCAGGCAAAAGTACAATGTTTAAAGTTCACCATGACACCCTTGCCAGGTTTCTAGGACGTTGAGTTCAGCTTTTTGACATTTTCATTGCACTTTTTTCGAAAAATCTTACCCGATAGTTAAAATTCTTATTCACGGCAACTAATTCTATCCAAAACAGATTTTCATATTCTATTCGGAATATATTCATGTTTCCCAAAGTTTGACCAAAATTTTGTAATTTTCAATTTTTTTTGTCAAGAAATATCGTATGTAACGCTATAAAATATTTCCGCTACCATTTTGTAAAAAATGTTCACAATGTCATACGCCAACTGAAGGTCTGAAAGGTAGGAAATTGATTTAATTGTTAAAATTGAACGTGGTTCAGAATTTTGTAAAATAACAAACCCTTTCTGAAAGATTTTCTCATGTTTCCACACTTTAGAGGCTCAGTGTAGGTATACATAAAATAAATATCTAAATAAAACTGCTACTAAAATGTTAAACAGCGTCAGCCTAATACACTAAAATAATAATAATCAGATTTGATTAAAAAAATTATGATCTATGTCCATTTTAATTAAGTACTCTCTCAATCCAAAATAATGGTGAAAATTTGGTATACAAAATGCATGTTAAAATGTATACCATATTTTCAGACAGTCATATACAGTTTCTTTTTAAAAACACTTACAGTGTCGTCTATAATAGCTTTATAGTGACTTAGTTCGCTCTTAAGCTTGTTGATTTCTGTGTCGTCAACGGGTTCCGGAGTTCTGGGTCTCAGTAAGCTGTCAACGTGCTGCCTGATTGCAACTTCTACCTGCTGGCACCATTTCTCGTGCGGAACGCTGTTGTCGATACTCAAATCCGGGAATAGCCTTGCGATTAGCTGCTTGTTTAGTGTTTGTTCTTCCTGTCTAGCTTTGGCAACTGTTTCCTATGGTAAGAAAGAAATATGTCTTTAGAAGGATTGGAAACAATGACAGTTTGTGTCGTTCTACTCCAAAAGGTATATATTTTTGTGTATAATTTGTGTAAAATGGATATGTCATAATAAGCAATAATACACATGATATATTTTGTATTCTTGGTTATTATGACAATTTTTCTACCATACTAAGAAAATATATTAATAATGGGCGACTCAAGTAAAATCTAAATTAAATATGTAAACAAATGTGTTGGAATTTATTGATATTGTCGGTTACAAGCTTCAGGAATTGACATTTTGAATTTGGTGTTTGAAAATGATGGTTTCGAAGTGAAAGATTAACGAAAAATAGAAACAGAACTGTTTCTTTTTTGTTGATTTTATTTCTCTGCAACGCCACTGAATAAACTAAAAACATAATCAGTATGACCAAATCATATACAGTGTGAGCTGTAATGAGTGACCTATCCGATCTTCTCAAGTAGATGTACGGGTCATGTGTAGGCATATACAGGTGTCTCACGGAACTGTTCTATTAGAAGTTTCAGAACGAAGGATCAGGAACTATTCGATACTAACTTGTAAAGTAAAATACTTGCAAGATTTTGTTTTTGGATTATTTTCAGTTATTTTATTGTTAAATATGTTTAAAGTAAATAATGTTTAGTACACCAGTATATATTATACAGACAGTTCAAAATTTGCTACTTAAGTGTTATATTTTCAACTTCAAAAACTCACTCTCACTTATGTGAATACAAAAAACTAAATAAAAATTGTTTGATTCAATTTATAATAACAAAGTTTATATTAACTACCGGTTGACTGGACGTTGCAGTCAACTTGAGAGTGTTTTAACTTTGTAAGTTAAAACTAAGTTGGATCGAGTAGATTCTGACTCCAAACTTTCAAATATATAGATATAGTGACACATAATATACTTCTAATAGAACAGTTTTGTGAGACACTGTATATATTTTTTAAAGCCTCTTTCATGAGAACAGTAACTACAATTTAGTTATTTTAGTTTTGTAACTAAATTTGTTATAAAGTCCACTGGCAAACTTTTGGTTCTTATATCATTATTCACCAAGAAAGTAAGGCGATATATAAATACTTTTTTATATTTACTGTCCTATGAAATTTTATAGTTGGTAGTGAGACAAAACACCAATTTTTCTGTACAGGTTGGGAACTTATATTTGGGTTAAATACTCGTATTAAATTTATGTTTACATTTAAGTTTTGTGAAACAGCCTGTATATTTTCTCTTAGAAGTCCCTTTCATAAGATATAAAAGTAACAAATATTTAGTTATTTTAGTTTTGTAACTAGATTTTCGGTTCTTACATATTTACTCACCAACAAAGTAAGGTAACTGATTTACAAACATTTTTTTATACTGAGTGATCTAAAATGGCAAAGGACAGGTTGAATTTCCCGCCATATTGAATTGTGATGTTGGTAATTGTTGTCAAAAACAGCTGCTATTTTAGTTCAATGGTGTTTCATTCTCTCATTATATTTAGGTATATTAAATGGAAACAGCAAGAGTTTGAAAGTCTTGGTTAGTCTTGGTAAAGACATTGGACATGAATAAAACATTAACAAGACAGCATATTTTAAAACTACTGTATATTTAATAAATAAACGATGTATAAAAATAAATTTTCAAATATAATGAAAATAATTTACCAAATAAAATCCTCCAATATGTAATCAAATGAAAATAACCCATTATTTAAATTTCAAATAAAAATCATCTCTCGCATCCTACATCAAATAAAATAAATATAGTATTTATAACAAATTAATGGCTGAAGAGGAAATATTGTTGCAGAGGAACGTAACCGTTACTGAGAAGTCTACTATAGTATCTGACAGTGATCATAACCTGTATCCTGCACGCATACCATCTTAGTAACACTAAATATGTTCAACTGTGGCAGAAAATTCAAACTGTCCTTCGTCATTTTAGATCACCTGTATTTACTGTCCCATGAAATTTTATAGTTAGTAGTAAGATAAAACACTAATTGGTCTGTGGAGTTGCATACTTGTCTGTGGGTTGCATACTTGAATTAAAATAATGTTTACCAACTTGAGAGACGAGAATTTTAACCTGTTAACCGGGGAATTCCCTTTTTAATTACGCAGCATATAATGGACGCAAACTCTTTCACTAGGCTAGGATGTTTTTTGTTTTTTATGTTGGCGTTTGACGTATTTATACGTACCGCACGGTTAACAGATTAAAGGTTGGATAGAGAAGATTTTGACTCAAAGCGTTCAAAAATATAGTAATAGTGGAACATAAAATACTTGTAATGGAACACTTTTGAGACACTCTGTATATTATCTCTAAAAGGCACTTTCATGAGTTAAAAGTAATTGCAATTTAGTGATTTTAGTTTTATAACTAGATTTTGTATTCATTGGCAAACATTTGGTTCTTACTTCCTTATTCACCAAGAAAGTAAGGTATAGTCGAGCCAACATTAGTAGAAGGGTGACAGAGATAGTGACATTTTGTATTTTGCAGCAATTTACGTCTATAGGGTGCGTGCAACATGTTATTTCTGGACAAACTAAGTTGTATAGAGTTCAGCGGCTGAAAAGAGCCGCCGTGGTCACCTTCACGTTCAAAATAAGCTATTAATTTAGCAATTAGCTTTTTGCTCTGTTTGCTAAGGTCTCGCAGCAATTTAATAATATTTCTACTACCGCAATATACAACATTTCTGATCACACCTCGTATAAGGTCTTACCTTGTGTCAAACTGCAAATTTCAACCTACAAAATAAAATTTTTATAAATATGCATTTTTTCTAAGTCTATTGCAGGAATTATCTGGAAAAATAATGGGAGCGTTCGCCAACAGTTGACAAGTCAGCGCAAACACGTTGAGGGTTGCTTAGTGTCAAACAGTTGCGATAGTCTAGTCAGCAGAACCGTTCAGCAAACTGCTGCGGCCAACTGTCGCAACGGTTACGTTCGCTGGACGCGCCCATTGATAACATTGTATTTAATGTTATCAATTTAAGACCAATTTAAGACGCATACTTTGGGCGCATTACTGGTTGCTTTAATTGCATTTTGTTACTTTGTTTTTAATTTATCTGAAGTTGGTAATGAAAGGTACATGGTACATATAAATAGCTATATTCCGACCCGTCTACTTAAGTTGGCCCGACTATATAAGTGATTTTATAAGTTTTTATATCAATTAATGCCCTACAAAATTTTATAGTTGGAAGTGAGACAAAACAACAATTTTTCAGTATAGGTTAGTAACTGATAATTGGGTTGCATACTCGTATTAAAATATGTTTAAGCTTTATATGAAAATAGCTGCTCATCTTTTGTAAAAGTGAAAATCTTGTCTCGTATAATTGTAAGAGTCATAGATTCGTTTGGATTTTACCATCATGTAATGTGTAGATCTATCCATAGCATTTGCATGGGTCTATCGCACTGTTCATTCTTTTAAATATTTATATTATATTTATTTATGACTAAGTAATTTTTTGTTGTTGTTAATGACATAGAACTTTGTAAATTAATTTTTAACATCAATCTTTTACGTAATAAAAAAAATCTCTACAACACTACCAAAAAAGTTTAAGAAAGTTTGTAGTAAGTCTTTATTGCTTCTTTTTTTTAATTTTGATGTAAGAACTACCTGCAGCACAAATCAATGTCCACAGCAGATCAAGACAAGCTACAAAAACTAGTAATACAAAAAAAATCATACAACTAATATTCAACAAAACAAAATCAACCAATAGAAGAAAAAACTGCAAACAACAAAAATCTAATGTATGTGGAAACAAATCCTGTGATGTGTTTCCCTGACAGACCTTAGCTTCAACCTTAAGGTTGTATAATTTACCTTATTTTCTATACTATGAAAACAAGGAGAGCTGCCTTATTCTTTACACAACACTAAGCAAAACATACTACGCTGATTACCTATACATAACCTTAAAATAAAATTAGCATTTAAAAAAAATGCTCTTAAATAATATGCAAGTGTCTACTACCATTCTTGTATATCTCATAATTACCCTGTAAAATGCTTATTTGACTCTTTTATTTTTATTTATTTGACTGATCTTAAAATAAAAGTGTCAATCTAATAAAACGAGAAATAAAAACAAAACAAGAACTACTTAAAAAATAGTAAAAAAAAACAGCTGTAAACCGACACATGATACAAAAACCACAATACTGGCGGGCCTAAAAATAAGCTTCAAATATCCGTGTATAGGTACTACAGAAATTCAAACTTTTCATCTCCGATTTTCTCAACTACGATATAGTCTTCTTTGGTACCATCGAGAAATTTGGTTAACCCCCAGGCATTAAGACTGTCCTATAAGTTAAGCACATGCATAATAAGACCGAAAAAATGATGGTGCAAATAAAATAAAAAAGTGCATGAGAGTTAAATAAAGGTTAGAATGGAACCCATATATGTTATGCGTTTTAATTTTATAGATGTATTGGGTGTTATTAATGTACAATGTTATTAGATGATTTCAATAGTTATAAAAAAAGCGTAGCAAGGCATAACATTTATGTGAACCAACTCACATTGTTTAAACGAAAAAAGAGATCAGTAAACAAGCAGTAGAGAAATAAATAATATACAAACCTATAGGTAATGTTACCAGGTAACGTTACCATAAAAATTAAACAAAAGTCATATGAACTTCTATTTTTTAGTGATATACTTTTTGGAACAGAAGACACTTACATCATTACTCTATAATAAAATTACCAAATGAATAAAAATTAAACCATTATACCAACAAACACTCGCCATAAAACACTTACCTCGATATTTTCTTTACTTTTGGCCTGCGCCATTAGCGTCTGGCTGACCGTTTCCATCTCGTTTACGGCTTCCATCAGCTTCCTATTCTTATTACGCAAATCCTAAATGACACACGGTTAATAGTAACGACAACCGACACATGGACAGTTATCGTAAGGTACATGCGGAAGTAATAAAACAAAAGGCAACGTTTGAAAACCACTAAAACTTACGTCATTCTTTTCTCTCTGCTCGGAAAGCTCCGATTGGAGCTTAGTGACTTTGGCATCGAGATCGGCTCTGTGCTTGGTCTCAGACTCCTCAAGGTTTGCTTTTAGGGACGAGACCTCGTTCTGGAGGTTCCGTAGTTCGACCTGGTGGGCCCTCTTCTCCTCAATTGCGCCGTTCTCTCGGCTTGCGTCCAATGCTTCCTTTTCTTCTCGAAGTTTGGTTATTTCCGAGGTTAACTGAAAAATTTAATAAAATTTGGCACACAAATTTCATTGAATAGCTGTTCAAATAAACTTAGCAGTCGCATCGGATTCATCTGTCTACTTCAAACCTGCATATCTTCCATACCGCAGTAATTAAGCAGATAGAGAAGGGATCCAATAAAATGAACGCGTGGCCTCAGGACCATATAAAGTTTTTGATTGTATTCTTAGATTAAATAAGTACCTACTTCCAAAATAACAATATATAAAATGTTTAAGACAATGTTAAATTTGGCATTGCATTTTGTTGGCCAGTCCATTCCTGTTGGTAAACAGTCATTCAATATGTTGAACAGACAACTTTTTTTCTCTACTACTATCGTGTATGCTGTATGCTGCACTTTTGAAGCATGAAATCTAATATGTAGGCCTTTAGCACAATGGTGTTCTGAAAATCCAAAATTTCTAGTTTTTGTTCTTCTGATTCTATTACGTGCTATTGTTGTTTTATTTATGGAAGCGCCTGCAAACCTCTTAAATAATCATAGTAAATGCTTCAAAAGAAACTTTTGAACAATCTTTCAGCATTTCAGATGAAAGTAGAAAAGTTGAACGTTTGCTCTGAATGATCCATTTGAAGTTTCTAGGATATTGGGTTCAGCTGATATAAATTTTGCAAAAGCTGCCAAAATCGTGTTTTTTACATGTTTACCTCACTTTTTGCAATACCTTACATAAGAGGAAATTTCTGTGTAAGGATTCTCAATATTCTATTGTCGTTTAAAAAACTAAAGGTTCAGACAATTAAAAAATC
Source organism: Melinopterus prodromus (assembly GCA_964023965.1). Taxonomy (NCBI): domain Eukaryota; kingdom Metazoa; phylum Arthropoda; class Insecta; order Coleoptera; family Scarabaeidae; genus Melinopterus; species Melinopterus prodromus. Next base: position 17,540,551 of record OZ030391.1, read on the forward strand.
TATTCAAATCAGTTAGAAATATATGGAGCTGCCATTCAGAAAAAAAAATTATCGATGATGTCATACACTAGCAACAATTGAATGTTATTAAATTGAATCCAACACAGAAACGTTTATTTAAGTTACAAAAAATCAATGTGTTTGAGGACGTAAAAACAATCCTTTTCAGACATTTTCTCGTGTTTCTATACTTTACACGCTCACCATATGTAGCTATTGGTGATGTATTTAGTTAGCAAAGTAAAAGGATTGATAACATGGGTAAAACCATTGGCTGAAGTTTAGCGAACTGCAGGAATCTCTTTTTAAATTGTTCTTGAAGCATTTGCAGCTCGGTTGAAAATAAACGAAGTCGAACTGACTTTTAAGTTTATAGACGACCCTATCTTGCAAGTTTCAACAATTTAAAAGGTGTTAAATCAAAATTAACACTGGGTTGCAGACCCCTGACTTAAAGTATAAAATAAAGGACAAATAATCATTTTGTAAGTGTTTACATCAAATTCGTTGACGATAACTATGTTGAAAGAAAAATTCTTAAGATACCTCAGAGATGGAACGTTCGTACTCGTCCTGACGCTTCTTTACGTTCTGCAGCTCGGAGCAGGCCTGGCCTTTGTTCAATTCGAGCAACCGAATTTCTTCGAGTTGTTGCTGTAGGTTGGTGTGCAATTTGTTTACTTCTATCTGCTTTTCATTCAGTTCTGTGAGTAATTCTTTCTCCTTATGTTGGAAGGCAGCGCAGCATTGTTCCGCTTCTTTCTTATAGGCCTGAAAATACAAATTTTAAAAAATCACCGGAAGGAATTAAAGCTGAGCCAAGATGTTCGTGTGAAACGAACATAACATATTATAATCTGTAATAATAATTTTGGAGTTAGGGCTGATTTTTTTATTACCACTAGAAATATGCTTGGCCAGAGGCTACTATCGGCCTTTTGTCTGAACTCAATTATCTGCCGGTGTTTACTAAAAATTAGCACCTCATTGTTTTCTACACTGTATCCAATTTTCACGTTTCATGGTAAGCTAGATACTGCAGAAACGACACCGGGGAAGTAGGGTACCATAGGATACAACTTTTAAAACAAATTAAGGTTTGCCAGAAAAAAAAATTTCATTCCTCACTACGAGAATTCAAGAGAACCTGCTTTTAACCAATATTACCAAATTATGGTTCTCTCTAACTTCAAGGATCCCAAATAGAAAAATTCAGACAAAAGTTATTTGGTTTCTATTTGAAATCTATTTTGCAAGATTTTGAGGAGAGCCAGAAAAAATCTTGATACTTTTTCTCTCGTTTGAATGAAGTGTTTTAAATACGTAATTGGTACCTAAAAAAATAGATGTTTTGAACGAAACTGTTGACTTTGGTTAAGTAAAAAACAACACCAAAATTTCCCGTTTTTAAAGAAGAAATGTAAACATTATGGTCATGGTGGATATTTGCGTAAAATCACTAAACAATTAAATTAGACGCAATTCAAATTTTGAAACCGCGTTTCTTCTAAAATTAAAGTAAAGTCTGATATTTTATTTATAAAACAAGTATCAAGAATATGATTTCTTTCTAAAAATATGTTATTTGAAAAAAGCCGTTGTTTATCCTATTGTTTCTTTTTTGAAATATTAGTAAAACCCATTAATTATGTTTAAATTTCTTCTTATTTGAAATTAAATTTAGTCTGCTTTAAAACTAGGGAATTTGATGTGGCTTTAGCCATAACGTCAACAGTTTTATTAGGTCCGCAAACTTCTGGTACAAGTCTTGAAGCTGCTATTAGTTTCAGAAAATACTCAATTTTGCTTTATTGGACGATTTCTAGTTTTTAATTTTTTTATTGGTTTGTGGACAGTCTGGAGCACTTACCTCAATTTCTCTAAGGAGTTCGTCTTTCTGTTCCATCTCGAGCTTCATGTGTTGCAACTGCAAAAGAAGCTGCTGCGCGGCATTCTCCTTCTGCAAATGACAAAGAACCAAATTTAATAAAACCATTCAAAAGAAATAAACTTTCTAGTTATGAATACCTCCTGCGTTTGTACTATTATCATCTGCATCTGCTGCAATTCCATCTGCATTTCTTGCTTCTCCGCTTCCAAGCTGCGCACCTTCAGCATCTCGTTGTTGAACTGATCTTGTATGACCATCACCTGCTGCTGAGTTGTGGTCATGTGCTCGTGCGCGCGGTGCACTTCCGTCTGGAGCGAAGCATGAGTTGTCTCGAGGGTACGTATCTTCGTCTGCAGCTGAGACTTCTCGGCCTGTTGTTCCGCCCGAACTTCCTTTAGTTTGCGCTGGGAGCTCAGTAGAGCTTCCTGGGCGTCGGCCAGCAGCTTCTCCTTCTCTGCAAATTGCTTTTTCAATTTCTGCAGAGGGTCCGCTTTACCCTGATAATGTTAAATAAGATGTAGTGCGTGTGCAAGATAATTTGGGTTGGGATATTTTTATAGAGTAAGATAATTATAGTTCTTTATATAGAACTTTATAGAAATTCTCTATATAGTTTCTTTGACGTTATTATTGACACTGATAAATCTGGAATAATCTTGGAATAAGTTTTCACATTTATGTTTTTTTTGCATGTAAATCCTGTTTTTTATGATCAATGAGAAAGGTATTCTTTATTATCCAACTAATATTCATACAGTATATAAATAAACAGCTGTAAAAAAATCAATTTTATTTGATCCAATTTCCAAATTACTAGCTGGGTTCCCAACTATAGTCTGCAACGAAACAAATTGGTAATGTTTGAGTCATTTGTGATTTATTTTTCACTAAATTTTATTTCATAAACGAGTAAAGTTCCTTTTTGTTGAGAATTTAATGGTCTTTAATATACCGGTGACTCACGTCATAGGTACTCCCGTTTACTTTAGTTGTTTATAAAGCTGGACATATGAAATTTTGGAAAGTGGTAATAGACAAAAAATGCCATTGTTAATATGACTACTGGTTTTCCGGAAATGAGGTCATCATTGAGATTTACAATGGCAGCGTCAATTTTTATCACCAAGGCAACGCAAAAATACCTTTTTTGTGTATTAATCTAGCTGGCTAGGAATTGGTGAAAATAATCGAAAATTGTCAAAAAACACTAACTAAATCGCTTTTGATCGACATTGTGTTACTGGCGCCCTCTAGCGTGATTTATTTGGTTTTTGGCCAGTGAGCAATTTTTTTTTCATGGGTACCCAATGGCCACATCCTGATTATTCGATAGAAAACATCTTTTCGAGTACAATGATATCAAATACTTGATATTTATTGAAATTCTTAGTGTACAAATGTTGTTAGAAGCAAGGAAATCGAAAAAAATATTGACCTAATGATCAAAGTCAGCGTACAAGTCAGTCTAATTACTGTATTTGTACGTATTTTGGAAAACTTATCAATGAAAACAACTGCCGATCAGATATAGTAAAAAAATGCAGATCATTTGAACATCTATAAAACTGGTGTAAAATTGATGAGCAAACTATGCATTAAAATTGTGTTTTTGTCATATTTGAAAACTGACTGACAAATAAATGAGTGAAGTAGATACTCATTAAAGACCAGTATTTTTCCTAAATTTTTCGAAAAAACATCTTTAAGTAATACAGTGAGATCTACAAGCCCATTGACAAATTTCAGACAGGTCAAAGAAACTTAACCTAACTCTAAAACTTATTTTTCACTAAATTTTATTTCATAAACGAGTAAAGTTCCTTTTTGTTGAGAATTTAATGGTCTTTGATATACCGGTGACTCACGTCATAGGTACTCCCGTTTACTTTAGTTGTTTATAAAGCTGGACATATGAAATTTTGGAAAGTGGTAATAGACAAAAAATGCCATTGTTAATATGACTACTGGTTTTCCGGAAATGAGGTCATCATTGAGATTTACAATGGCACCGTCAATTTTTATCACCAAGGCAACGCAAAAATACCTTTTTTGTGTATTAATCTAGCTGGCTAGGAATTGGTGAAAATAATCGAAAATTGTCAAAAAACACTAACTAAATCGCTTTTGATCGACATTGTGTTACTGGCGCCCTCTAGCGTGATTTATTTGGTTTTTGGCCAGTGAGCAATTTTTTTTTCATGGGTACCCAATGGCCACATCCTGATTATTCGATAGAAAACATCTTTTCGAGTACAATGATATCAAATACTTGATATTTATTGAAATTCTTAGTGTACAAATGTTGTTAGAAGCAAGGAAATCGAAAAAAATATTGACCTAATGATCAAAGTCAGCATACAAGTCAGTCTAATTACTGTATTTGTACGTATTTTGGAAAACTTATCAATGAAAACAACTGCCGATCAGATATAGTAAAAAAATGCAGATCATTTGAACATCTATAAAACTGGTGTAAAATTGATGAGCAAACTATGCATTAAAATTGTGTTTTTGTCATATTTGAAAACTGACTGACAAATAAATGAGTGAAGTAGATACTCATTAAAGACCAGTATTTTTCCTAAATTTTTCGAAAAAACATCTTTAAGTAATACAGTGAGATCTACAAGCCCATTGACAAATTTCAGACAGGTCAAAGAAACTTAACCTAACTCTAAAACTTATTTTTCACTAAATTTTATTTCATAAACGAGTAAAGTTCCTTTTTGTTGAGAATTTAATGGTCTTTGATATACCGGTGACTCACGTCATAGGTACTCCCGTTTACTTTAGTTGTTTATAAAGCTGGACATATGAAATTTTGGAAAGTGGTAATAGACAAAAAATGCCATTGTTAATATGACTACTGGTTTTCCGGAAATGAGGTCATCATTGAGATTTACAATGGCACCGTCAATTTTTATCACCAAGGCAACGCAAAAATACCTTTTTTGTGTATTAATCTAGCTGGCTAGGAATTGGTGAAAATAATCGAAAATTGTCAAAAAACACTAACTAAATCGCTTTTGATCGACATTGTGTTACTGGCGCCCTCTAGCGTGATTTATTTGGTTTTTGGCCAGTGAGCAATTTTTTTTTCATGGGTACCCAATGGCCACATCCTGATTATTCGATAGAAAACATCTTTTCGAGTACAATGATATCAAATACTTGATATTTATTGAAATTCTTAGTGTACAAATGTTGTTAGAAGCAAGGAAATCGAAAAAAATATTGACCTAATGATCAAAGTCAGCGTACAAGTCAGTCTAATTACTGTATTTGTACGTATTTTGGAAAAATTATCAATGAAAACAACTGCCGATCAGATATAGTAAAAAAATGCAGATCATTTGAACATCTATAAAACTGGTGTAAAATTGATGAGCAAACTATGCATTAAAATTGTGTTTTTGCAATATTTGAAAACTGACTGACAAATAAATGAGTGAAGTAGATACTCATTAAAGACCAGAATTTTTCCTAAATTTTTCGAAAAAACATCTTTAAGTAATACAGTGAGATCTACAAGCCCATTGACAAATTTCAGACAGGTCAAAGAAACTTAACCTAACTCCTTCAGTTTTAGAAATATTTGAAAAACTCTGAAATACACCAGAACAAAGGCAGCTACATGTATTTTTAACCAAAGCATTGCCAACAAGGAATCCAATCTCATATGAAAGATGGCAAAGAAATATATTGTTGAAATATATTGTACATATTGTTTATTGACTCATTTAAAGGTAGTTTTGATGTTCTTGAATCAAACTACCTATCAAATTTCTCAAACATAAAACAACAAGTATCTGTCAAATTTTGGCATAGAGATAATATGGTATATCTACGTGTATAATATAAAACATATATTTTTATTCTTACCTCACTCCATTCATCAACAATAGTAGGAGCCTCATGCTGCTTGTTGAGGATTACATTAATCAAAATTTGCAGTTCACTATTAGGTAATTCTGCCTTACGCACCAAATTTGAGAGTTGTTCTATGTCAATTCCTTCCCCAGCAGCTAAGCAAAAGAAAGTCATATACATATCTAACATACATACAATAATTCTATGCAATATCTAATTCCAAATAATTTTCCAACTCATTATTGTTTATGACAAAGACTATATTACACGGACTATATTACACAAAAGGTTTTAACAATAATAAAAATGTGGAATGATATTGAGTTTTAAGAAATGACATAACCTGATAAACCAAATCAATATAACAATGAACGAAGTATTATCGTTATGCCACTTACCAAGTGGGTCTACAGGCTTTTTCTTCTTTTTATCTTTTGGCGGGTTAGCAGGCAAACCGTTGGTCTGTGTGCTTACCACCGTGTTAGCAATTTCCTTAGTTTGAGTCGAATTGTCAATTGGAGCAACCTTAATAGCTGCTGTCTTGGATTTTCCTTGGCTGGCTTGTTCTGGCACAGACTTGACAGCTTTCACAGGCTCCTCCTTTACCTCTTTTACTTCCTGTTCGTCGTGCTGCAAAACAATGCCGACCAGATTAAGACATGCTGCATTGATCGACACCATGTGTTTATAACTTAGCTTTGGAAGTGGGGTGTCAAGTGTAAGCTACAATAAAATATTTCTGGCAGAAAGAAGGGACTCTTGAAGTTTTTATGGCAACATAACGCAAAAACTACCCAACAAACATTTATCAAACGTTCACTTACAGAATACACCAATTTTAGAGAAAGTTTTTGGGTCAGTGTCCAATAGTACATTATAGCAATATAGAAAACTGATTTTCTATAATTTTGACAGACCACTCCTAAAGTTAAGTTATGGAGATTAGAAGAAGCAATAACAAGCAATTTTACAGATCTTGTATCTAATATGTCGCCAAAAAACCTTATAACATACAGGGTTTACCTAAAAAAATATTCACTCTTAATTTCCTGTTATTTAATGTTTTTTCCTATTTCTTATTACATACTAATCTAAATTAGTTTTATTAAACCAGCACCGAATTCAAAATATGAATTACAGTTGATTTTGTTGCGCATTAAATGTTGTAACATAGGAGCTTGCGTATAGTTTGTGTTTTGCTATAGTTAATGAAAACAAATCCTTATCTGTAGGTATCTTTATCTTCCAGTTGTACACATATGTTCATTGCAATACTTAGAATTATATATGACAATAATCTGCAATATTTGTTTTTGTTGCAAAATGTTTTGATGTGTTGCACTCTAAATGCCCAAATTTAATAAATATTTTGGTATTTTTGTGAAACATACGTCAACTGATTCAATTTGCAGAAACAAATTTTTATATAAGCATAACACTTCAAAATCTATGATGCAAAACCACCCAGAACTTCATTGAAACAAAGTATGAGTAACGAGTAGGCCTTGCAAAATATACCTCACTGGAATTTTAAAATGTAGTGTATTGTGTTATATCAGATTTTAAACTTTGTTATGTGATGTATACCCTGTATACTACGGAATTGTGCTACTGATCTTCAATTTGATAGTCTCAATTAACTTAGATGTATGTAACGCTTATGAATATAGGTACACTTCGAATTGTATTGACATCGCATGTACTTGTATATTCTTTTTTTGTTGTTTTGCCAGTCAAAGATACAATAAAGTGTTTAAATATTGCAATAATAAATGAGTTTTATTATAACAAAGTGACTGATAAAAAAAAATATATTTCCTGAAACTTTTTGAAAAGAGCAATGGAAGATGGTACCAATTTTAAAAACAATATGGAGACAGCAGGTATCCTAGGATAGCTAAAATTAGTACCAAAATTATCAAATTTCTGTCCTCTTTAACACTTCAGTGACGTTAAATAAAAAAAAGGTTTCAGACAAAACTTTTTGTTTTTTAAGCTATTCTATGATACCACACACGCCCTACTTTCTTTTCTGCTTCTACAGATGCTACCTTTTACAGTTCACTGTAATTCTGCTTACAGAATTTTGTTCTCCGCTAAAACTTGGTGTGACTCCTGTGACTCCACCAAAGTATACCTTTAAGTTCGTAATAGTTCTTTAATTTCACGTTATATATTTTTATCCGTTCTGCAGATGTCTAGTAGGGTGTATAAAAAAAAGTTTTTTTCGAAATTCAAAATTTCAAGCTGATAAAAAGTTGCCCATATGGACCTATCTACTCTACAAAAAAAAATTGGCGCAATTGAAAAATATTTAGGTCACCCGCATATAGTTTTCTGTAACAATTAGAATTTTTTTTTTCAATGAATTAATAAGTGATTTTTCTTTTTAAATACAAAAAGTTTAACAATAAGGTCTGAAATTATCGTATACAAAAATTTATTACTCTAATGCAATATTTAGATCAACTGCAGTTTATTTAGATTCGAAACAATTTTTTAAAAATGACCATTTTTGTATAATTTAAAAAATGTGCTTAAATGTTGATAAAAATTTATTTGTCACTAATGTTTTTATTATGTGTGGACATGTAGCCTTTAAAAAAGAAAAACTACTTAAGGCTCCGTTGTAAAATCATCGTAACTACAAAACAAAATGTTTAGATTCGATGTTTTTCCATCGGGGTCCACGTCTACGTCGTGGTTTACGTATCGATTAAAGCTTATGTGTCTGCGATGAGCTGAGCACACGTAACAGCCGAAATATGGTCATTGTTTACATATCTGACAATTATAGCATTTTTTGGTTAGCGGAAAACTTATGTTTGAGCTAAAATTGTACCTAGATAAAAAATCTATTATTGTATTGTGACTTTGGCTAGGGGTGTTATATTTGAAAAAAGAGAAATATGTAGAAGTAAAATTCATTTTCATCTCACCAAAAAATTATTGTTCGTCTAGCCAAATTCCTTATTTATCTAAGAATTTACACTGAGAATTTCATCAATTTTGAACGAAAACGCGGTGTAGCAGTAGAACTGGGTCTTAATATCTCACAAAAAATATGTAAAATTTGAATTTTCAAAGAAAATCAAACATTATACGTCCTGCGGGAGACCTAAATATTATTCCATTAAGGCAATTTTTTTTTGTGGTATATGAGGGGCCGCAGGGATTACTTGTTATCGGCACGAAATATTGAATTACGAAAAAAAAAAAAAAAAACTGTTTTTTGATAATGTCTAGTATGACCAGCAAAAAGTGGAACACCTCTTGTAATAAAGTTTTCAGTTGTTACTAACGACTTTAAAAAAATTTAACATACATAAATTTGATTTTGAATAATTTTTTTATTGTTAGTCGGTATTTATCTTGGTTTGTGTTTTGTTTTACAATAATCTAATTTATTTTACTTTCAAGTTATAATCAGACATCTTTTTTTCTGGCTGTATCAATAAATTAACATATACAAAATTGTCCTAAGAAAACAATTATCATGGGTGGAACAGAAAACCAAACGCATAATTTCTAAAATTATATATGTGCGTGTATCATTATAAATAAGAAGTATATCCTTCAAAACACAAGACAATAGAGTTAGAAATATTTACAGATGTGACTGCTATTGTTGGAGCACAAACAGTATTTAGATAACAAAAACACAACATGATAAACTATCTCATACAGCAGCTTAATTTAAATTCCGTTAGTAACACAAATATCTTTTGTTGTTGACCTTCAGTTAAAAACATCATCAAAACCAATGACAAATTTAAATCACCACACAATATCCCAAAATCTGTACCATCCCAAATTCTGCAATACATTTTTCAGAAACTAACTAACAAAAGCAAAATTTAATAAAGCACTAAATAGACGCACACCTGCGCAAAAACTGCAAACGCAGCACAAGAAGCTTGCGGGGCAACGTAGAAAAATAGCAACGTCCAATACCTAACCTAAAAAATATTTTTCTTTTAAGGGAAAACTACCGGCATCTATATAAGCGGGATACAGAAAAAAAATAAACCACCTACACCCTGAGCACTTACGCTGTGCATATGCATTAGCTCAAATTCGTCTTTAGGATGGAGTTCCTCGAAGTGATTTGCCGTCGGAAGGTCGACGTCGAGAGGTGAAATTTTCTCAACGGACATGTCCCTATTCAGCAGGATAGGGCGTACCTTATCACGCTTCGAGCGCCTCTGTAACCCAAGCGCATTTCATGCACAATCGAAATTACGGCAGCACACACCACCAATATATTTACTTATTAAATATATGCTTAAAAGTTCATGCGTTCGATTTGAAAATGAATGAAGGGTGCGTAATGGATTTGAGATGGGTTAGCGATGAATTATAATAACGATTGTAAGATGCAATTGAATTAGTCAAATCAGGATTATGTTCACTAACTTTGATAATAGAAGAATATTATTCAGAATTTTCTTGATTCTAATAAAATAAAATGGCAGTTTAATTGTTCATTAGTGTAAACTACAAAAAATAATTAAATGTTCACTAGAATTTGAGAAATTTTTCTATCAAAAACTTGTGTGTATGTATTTAGCTTTACTACGAACCCACAAACTGCCATGAAAACATCTCTTTTTAGCTTAAATAGTCATAAGTTTTAAAAACTTTGCTCCAGGTCTATAACACAATATTTATGATTATTTCATTTATTATAGTAAAATCATTATTATAGGTTTCAAAACAGCAAAAAGTCAAATTCCAGGTAAAAAATTGTTTAAATAACAAAATAAAGCAGTGTACAAATATTCAGCTTGGTGCTATTTTTAATTAAAAGTTACACGTTCCACTTGCAACAGTTTCTTAAAAAAAAAAAAATACACAAAACTAATGATAATTTCTTAAACAATCGTAATTCCCGAAACAAACCCTGAATTTTCACAATAAGAAACATAAAACATGGAATTATTTTGCTAGAATCTGATATCATATTCAAGTTTACTGCCAAATTCAACAAAAGAAACTGCTTAAATCTCAAATAGATCACCTCAATTTTGGAATTCCATTTATGCCACATCACCGAAGAATTGTTACATTTATAACAAGAAATATTTATGTCAAGGAAACAATTTTTTAAATTAAATAAATTAATGGCTCCGATTTCAAATTTAAACGTTATAACTCAATTTTATTATTCTTTACTATCTTATCGTTTGTTGTTAAGTCAACATGATTATTAACAACAATCTATTATTGTGCTATTACTACTGATAACTCAATCTATCCTGAAAATTAATAAGAATTGCACCTGTATTTTTACTCCACTTTAACTGTTTTGTATAACTGGAACGATATGTTAGGTTTAAGATAAATAAAAACACATTTTTGAGACACTCATTCTAAATTAAATTTAAAACAACATTACTTTATAACTTTTTTTTCCATCTGACTGTTTTGATAGTTTTGATAGTCTTTGGCAAACTTATATTTTTTAACAATCCTTGATTGTGTTCTTGAAGAAAAAAAAATCTGATGTGGCCAGGCACATGACTTTATCATACAATATATAAAATTAATACTTTAGCTGTATGAGAATCTATTTGACTGAGATAAATTGTGTCTGCATTTTGATAGTCAATAGTATCAATCGAAGGTATTGTCAAAGCACGCTACCTACTGCCATCAGAATAATAGTTGCTTAACTCACAAGTGCCGAAAGTACGGAATAGCACAACGAGAGGTGATATGGAGGTGATGCGGCGCGTCACCGATGACGAAGCGTCGTCGTCGCATGTGAGCGAGTCGCGCTAGGTAGTTTTCGACAGCAGTGACATCAACGTTATTTGTGTTGCTTTTTGAGAAATACGTATTTTTAAAAAAATTAAAAAATGGTTATATTTCGGTATAGAAAATGTTAGGTTGATACCACTTCTACGAAATGTCAAGTTTAAAAAGCTAATTCAAATTCTGACAGATTTATATTCGTTCATGACACTGTAGATGACGTTCCATAGCGGGTCTCCGAGTGTGACAGCGTGGTGACAGCCATAGACATTTCTGTGGTGACAGCACAAAAAAATATTTGTCAAAATCCTGGCTACTATGTAGTTTAATATCCATGCAGATTGCAGATGCGACCGATCTCGATCAAATAGAATTTGCTCTTGCAGCTAAACTATTAATTTTACCAAAAAATTTCATAGGCATAAATTATTCAAAATTTCCTCTGCTTTAATTTATTATTTAACTATTTTGACGAAATTACAGAAATGGCGGCTCATCTGCAAAATCCTTGAAAAAGGCTTAGAATAAACTACCAGTTCCTTTGGACCCTTTTGAACCAAAAGCTTTTCAGCTCTAAGTTTGGTCATAAAACTTCTAAATATAAACTTTCGTCCCGATACCTTTAGTAGTTTTTCCGGAATCGTCGTCACAAAAATCGTTTACACACGCACACACACACACACACACACACACACACACACACACACACACACACACACACACACACAGACATTTTTTTGTACCTTGGTCAAAAATGTTCAGGGGACCCAAAAAGACCTATTTCCGCTAAAATCTCAATTTTTTTTTTCGGCATGATTACAATACTTTATCTTACTGCGTATGATAAAGTAAAAAGGAAAATTCTTACAAAACATTAACATTTAACACACAGCAATATTAAAGTATTTGGTGTTTTGTTACAAACAAATCTAGAGTAAGAACTATTAAAAATGGCTTCCTCCAGGTGGGAAAAATTTAAATTAAATTAAAATTGGTTTTGTCAAACATTGGCACCCTGTATATTTTATACAGGCTGTTAAAAAGTAAGGATTTGTTATTAAACCGGCACATACAACAATAAAAAATCTGATGTGGCCAGGCACATGACTTTATCATACAATATACAAAATTAATAGTTTAGCTGCATGAGAATCTATTTGACTGAGATAAATCTGTTCTGCATTAAAATTAAACTACTTAGCCAGGATTTGACAGATATTTTGATAGTCAATAGTATCAATCGAGGGTATTGTCAAAGCATCACCATTTGACACTACCTACTGTCATCAGAATAATAGTTGTTTATCTCACAAGGGTCGAAAGTACGGAATAGCACAACTAGCGGTGATGCGGCGCGTCACCGGTGACGGAGCGTCGTCGTCGCATGTGAGAGAGTCGCGCTATGTAGTTTTCGGCAGGAGTGACATCAACGTTTTTTGTGTTGCTTTTTGAGAAATACGTATTTTAAAAAAAATTCAAAAATGAATTTATTTCGGTATAGAAAATGTTAGGTTGATACCACTTCTACGAAATGTCAAGTTTAAAAAGCTAATTCAAATTCTGACAGATTTATATTCGTTCATGACACTGTAAATGACGTTCCATAGCGGGTCTCCGAGTGTGACAGCGTGGTGACAGCCATAGACATTTTTGTGGTGACAGCACAAAAAAAAAATTTGTCAAAATCCTGGCTACTATGTAGTTTCATATCAATGCAGATGCGACCGATCTCAATCAAATAGAATTTGCTCTTGCAGCTAAACTATTAATTTTACCAAAAAATTTCATAGGCATAAATTATTCAAAATTTCCTCTGCTTTAATTTATTATTTAACTATTTTGACGAAATTACAGAAATGGCGGCTCATCTGCAAAATCCTTGAAAAAGGCTTAGAATAAACTACCAGTTCCTTTGGACCCTTTTCAACCAAATGCTTTTCAGCTCTAAGTTTGGTCATAAAACTTCTAAATATGAACTTTCGTCCCGATACCTTTAGTAGTTCCTCCGGAACCGTCGCCACAAAAATCGAATACACTCATACGCACACACACACACAGACATTTTTTTTGTACCTTGGTCGAAAATGTTCAGGGGACCCAAAAAGACCTATTTCCGCTAAAATCTCAATTTTTTTTTCGGCATGATTACAATACTTTAGCATACTGCGTATGATAAAGTAAAAAGTTAAAAAGTCAAAGAAGTCTTAAGTTGAAGAATAATAATTTATAAAATAACAGTTAAATATGTGTGCAAAGTTTGGTGATTTCTTGATTTGACCAATTCAACAATGAAACAATTTTCATAAAATAAATGACCTCAAAATATTTTTGTGGCATTTTAAGCTTTAATAAATTAACCTACAATATCTAAGTTGATAAAGATATATGTAGGTATTATTACTGAATTCATCTTAATAAACCAATAAATAACAAAGCCAGCATCTTGCATATATTAGGCGAGAGAGAGTATTAAATATATATTTCCTTGTGTATTAGTGAAACAACAGCTTTACGAGATGATATCAATAATACAAGCATCAAGGATGTACGTACCCACTTTTCTATCAGTAAGATAAGCAAAACCATGTACTACAATAACATTAAATGAGAAAGATAACTTTATTATCATATTAATTACTTAACTACTTATTTCAGTTATGACCCCTAAAGAAAAAATGGTTAGTGAACGAAATAAAAAAGAGATAAGCCATGAAAAAAAGCCTAGACTCACTAATAGCGAATGCAAATATTAACATACCTTATTAGCCTCCTTAACAGGTTCCTGTTCAACGGTAGGGTCTTTGAATTCGACGTGATGTTTCTGTTGAGTTGGTTGCTTGTGCGATGATTTCGAATCCGTTGATTCTCCGCCGTCAACCTCATCTTCGGGTTCTTTTGCGGACTTCTCCTTAACCTACAATTCGAGAAGTCTCTGGGTCAATATTTTTACACTTTTGACTAACATCAAGTTCATTAAAATATCACAATAAATGTAAAAAACATTGTTTAGAGCTGCCATAATGGCATTAATTTGAAGCCAGTAAATTGTCTCTATTTTTGTTTTGCAGTATACTTTAGAGCAGTGTTGTCAAACTTATACATGGAGGGAGTCCACTAAATTCTTCAAATCTTAAATTCTTCTTTCTAAATTTTTCAAGTAAACATTTTCAACTTGAAATGCTGTTAACGTTTACAGCAAATGTTACTTGATTGAGCATATTAGACTTTTGTGTCTAATACTAACATCAATTTAATTAAAAAATAATGACCACAAATTAACAGATAAGTTGATTTTTAACGTCTACTGGATACTATAATAACTTGTATGTCCACCTCTTATTGATAACAGCGTAGTTGTACCAGCGCAAAAAAATGCAAAATTTTACTTGTAGTTGCACATCTTCTACAAAAGTTCAGATACTGGTATGCATTAAAAAACAAAATGTTAAGAATTGAAATGGTTTTGTGAGAAAATACTTGAGAATACGCAAAAGTTCCGTAGTTATCCCACAGCATCACAAAAACTTGTTTTTACAATGTCTCAGAAAAACAATTAAAAACAATAACAAAAGTTATTGAAAATTAAACTTCAGCAAAATTGCTTTAAGCGTTCCTTTAACAGTGGTGGTGTGTATGTCATTTTTTTTTCTTTTTCTTAATACTTATACAAATAAATAAAAAAAACCTGTTCCCTTTTACTGTTTTGGTGATGTTTATTTTACTTTGTGTGCTGTTTCTCTCACTTTTTTTTGCTATCTTATTGTGTCCATACAAAAAAGTACGAAAAAGCCTCGTGTTACGAAAGAACTGCAAGTAAAACAGTTGTTTTTTAGTACGATTTTTTAAAAAGAATATGTAATTTCTGGTAAAAGTGCATTACTGTTGCAAAAAGTGGCAACATGCCTATGAATTATTAAAAATGTATGCAGCTCACCGAGAATACAGTGGATATAACTTGTTAATATCAAAAAGTACACATAATTATAGTAAAATCTTGATTGACGATGTGATCACTTCTTCATAGTATCAAATAAAGACGTCGTAAACACAAACCTGTTCAAGAAAAAGTTTATTAATGTTTACCTTCTTCCCGGCTTTCTTCTGTTTCTTCTCTTTGGGTTTTGGTTTGTTCAACGTACCAAGAAGGGCACTATTCTGGAGACGCTGTTCGGCTAGAGCCTCTTCGTAGGATTTCTCTTTTGTCACGAATACAGAGAAAATCCACCATCCTGACGCAAATACACAAACGATAACAAGCACAACGGCAACAACTTGAAAGTCCAACATCCTAAAAACAGCAAAGTTTTGATATCAAACCTGGGGCATATAAATTATGATGGAAAGTTATAGGCCACCCGAGCTTTTATTATTTTGTGTGATATCCTATGTTCTGGTTATTGTTTTAGATTGATCTTGTGTGAATTATCTAGACGGAAATCAGATGTAAAGTGCAGTTTTTAGAAAGTGCACGTGAATAGGAATTTTAACTGCGCGCTCGGTCAACCTCTTTTGACCCTAGATTGCAGCCAGCATCGCAAAAGTACCGGTTTATCCGGCAAAATACCTGATAAAACCAAGCCGGTTGTTACATAATTAGTAAAATTCGTCCCGACTTCTTCGTAAAAGTCCTACATGTGTAAATATAATAAGTAACCAAGGCCACGTAGGCCGCACTCCATGGTGGACAGATTAGAATAAGCCGGGACAAAACTGCGACGACATTGCGACAGAAAAATTAAGAATTAAAGGAGGGCCGCGTAAAACGTTTGTATTTTATCACGAATCGGTATTTAGTACGTACTTACCTGTAGAGCAATTAGTATTTGAAGTGCTGCATTCACGAGAAAATAAAAAAAGGCTCAGATAACTCCGCAAACGCCTCTAGCCGCCGAAGCCGAACTGCCAAAACAGCTAGGGATTGTCGGAGCGCATGCGCCGGCCACTTCTTATTTACATCCGTTGCATGGTTGGTTGCAAAATGCATCGGTTAGCGGTTTCTAAAGATGTTGTGTCCCGGTATTTGTGGAAGCGGTTATTTTTGGGTATTATCGATATGCTAATTGTCACATTCCTGATCGTTCATACTCATAAACGACCAGTCGCAGCGTTTATTTTTTATGCCGGCGTGATGGGCGCACGATTCACTTTTGCTGATACAAATAATTTTGATTACATTCCCTTATGAAAGAAAATTATAATAGCGACTAAATATTTTTCTGTTTAATTTTTCGACAAATGTCTGTCGTTAGATGTTCGCATGGTTATTGTTTTTGTCATAGTTTTTGTTAATATATTTTGTGTATCCCAAAGTTGGCAGGACTGTTCCAAAATGGTTCCCAAGAACAAAGAACTCAAAAACTTACTTCTGGTAGATGGCGCCACCATTTATGTCGACTGTTTTTAATTTATCATGTGGCGGTTTTGTTCTTGTGTGAAACTCTTTCTGTAATTTATAGCATTTACAATTTTATATGGATTGGAGCGATTGAAGACATTAGAATATTTACGAAATGTTTAATAATATTTTTTCTCGCATAAATTGTCGAAAGACAACTCAAAATACCCTCAGCTCATACGGGAAGAGAATGCTCTAACATGCTACGTGAAATAACTGCAAATTTACATTTATCGCGTTATTGGTGGAATTTATTACATATAATTCAGTGGCGTGCGGTGCATTTGTTCATAAGGTGTGCACTGTGTGCAGTGGAGAATAAATATTTGAAAATGTTTAGTAAAAGATGAGTTCCCTTAAAATGTATAAAAATGGTAAGCTTACAGTCAAAATCAAGTGCAAAACAAGAGGCACAAGGTATCAGACATCAGGCAACAGAATGATGCGTCAGTGATTTTTTATGTTAAAATTTTGCATTGTTTCTTATGAGTTATGATAGGTGTTTTCCTAGCTTTTTGTTGATAAAGATTTGTTGATCGAAACTTGTACCTAAGTAAACATTCTTGCAAAATCAAGAGAATTTTATTTAACTCCTGTCCGTTCTTAATAGTTATTTACCCAACAAGTATATTAAAAAGAGCGATTAATGATCGAGACTGTTAATCGCTCTTTTTAATATTCGAGTTGGTTACAAAATTTTTCCGTCGATCGTAATCTTGTAGCGTCGTCTACATAGATTTTTCTTCGCCGATGTCTTTTTAAGTTATATGACAATTTATATAACTTGACACTGACAGTTCTAGAGGGTGGTATGTTTTGATTGGACGATTTCATTTCACATATGTTCTATTGACCAATCAAACGACGTCAGTATGTCGTGTGATTGGCTATAACAAATCATGCATTAATAGAAATCGTGCATTAATGGAGTACTTTAATAAATGATTGTTTGCTTTCTGTTTTGTTTATCTTTGTTACTTCGTCTCATTGAGAGGTCTGTGCGAGCATTGCTAGAACACCCCCACAACTGCATGTTGAAAGGATTTCCCCTGTAAAGTGAATGTAGACGACATTTTGTTTTTAGTTTTTTCAAATGCATTTGCGATTATATATGTGCTTATGTTTGCATACCTTTTTCAGCTTCGCCCGTAGATGACCCTAACTAGGGTCGAAATCGATCGTGAAATAGAATACAACACAATTTTTCGTCAATAAAAGATCAGAGGCAACCTGGACTTTTATTTATTCCTCATATTCCTGACGAAAAAATGGAGAAATTTATCACTAAACTAACTCATAAATGAACGATCGACGGAAAAGATATTTAGATACTTACCTATAGGATAACTCAATGCCCATTTCCGCATTTTACCAACATTTATGATATTTTCATAAATATCCGGATAAATACATTTTAACTTTGATTTAAACCAGAAATAAAACTGACTGTAGTGTAAGTAGATCTGAAATAAATTTAATTTAATACGAATAATAATATGAATAAAAGAGTACTTTCATACAAATAGGCACCACATGCACCATGTTATCAAAATTATTGCGTTATTAATAAAAATCATAAAAACAGGTACACAAATAATTCATACTTCAAAATCAACAACACTTCCAACACAAATATAAAACAAGCCCCAAATGTCAACTGTGCATTGGAGCTGCTGCCTGCTCTCGTACCGGGTAACATGCTATAAACAAAATTATGCAAAAATTAAGGATTTAATTGTTCAATTACTACCTTGAAAAGTTATCGTTCTTTTTGTGTATTGATAATAAACTGCCCTGGTTCTCTCATGCAAGATAAGCAATGATTATGTAATAAACTTTAAACCTATGAATTATTGGGTAGTCTATAGTCTATATTTTATTATTCTAGCTCTTCTAATAACGGAATTTCCGGCATTGCATAATATAGCTTTTTGTGGGTCAACCACTAATCTAATGATTTTACAAAAATGGACATTGAAAACTAGCATTCCACAGGTGATATTACTTTTTAATTCGTTGAAATCTATAGATTATTTCTGGAGTAATTAATTGCTAAAGTTAAACGAATAAAATTTACGGGGCAAAAACAACGCAAATTCTTCTTAATTTTGAAAAGTCGGGAAGACGCCAACATATACAGCTTTCTAATTTTTATGAGTTGTAGCATATTAATCAAGGACAGCATCAGAATTTTTTCAAATTTTTTCGCCGCTGGTTCTACGAGAAAATCAACGTCAAAAGAAGGGACATAATATATGGCCACGATAGTACCTGCTCCAACACATAGGTATCAAAATCTGGAGCAGATGCTCAGTTGCCCACTCAGCAACGTTAGCGTCAATAAATTGTGAATAAGGTACCTCCTCTTTTTACTGTAATGATGACCATGTGCCATTGTATTTACCATTCATAACCATAGTAGGAAGTATTCAAAAGTGTTATTTCTCCACTCAACTGTAGCATCTACAGTAGAGAATATGGGTAACCCAGAATATAATTTAAAGTCAACATTATTTTCGTGTTTAATTACTGAAGGTTATACATTATCTGTTATTCATTATGGCAATTACTTTTTTTATTGTTATTACTTTGGTATTGTGTATAATTTTCATGTACACTTGTTGAACATGTAGAAATGTTATAAGCTCCAGATGTGGTTTACCAACGTAACATCTGCATAATCAAAATCAAGAACAGGTAGATCTCCACTCTAAAACAATAACCATAAACAAAAAAAGTACCAGTAACTGATTTTCGTCGCATGGCTACATCTTCAACTAGGTAACACGGACCAAAGACGTAAATTATATTATTTTTGATGTTTAAGTTATCTACTCTTTGAATAACTTGTGAAAGGCTTCATCAAATAGAACAGTGATGACAAGATCTATATTACCAGTATCAACAGTTTTCTATTCTAGTGACAGTCCTTCGAGCTTGAATCAATATCCAACCATTATGAGTCTGGAAAGTTCCACTAGCCCCGAGTCCTCAAGGAAAATACATAGGGAAGCAGAAGGACAAGTTTGCTTTGCATTCGCGGGTATATTTTTGGGCGCTATAGTAGGACTTTATGGTATCATCTATGCAATCGACAATATATTACCAACTCCTTTAACAATTAAGGATGAGGTGAGGTTCACCATACATTCTTCACACATGTAAGATTTTCCGAAACTATTTATTAGAAAAATATATAAGTATCTAGTGTTTCTATCTTTTTAGTAGTAATACAATAATAATGTTCACTGATCACACAATAAATAAAGAACAAACAAAAACCAAATCAGAAAATATTAAAATTGATACAAAATATTGAAATTTGATGTGTTTCGTTTACACATGTGAAACACTGATAGTTCACTTATGAGAAATTTAGCAATATCTTTAAGAAGAAGTAGGCCATCACGGCATTCATTTAGAAACTAAGTTACCGGAGTATGCCGTGCGTAAAATTCAAAATTGCTGACGTATCGAGAACTATCTTGTTCGCTTCTTCAGAGCTAACTTATACTGAAAACATAAACGGAAAACTTACCAAAAAACTCAATCTTATATGTATACCTGTGTTTACACTTTACTGCACACATCTGGAGCTACCGCCCCCATGTGTTTTTCCACTTGACCGCGATAAGATCGAAGTGTGGTTCGAAGGGGATAAATATCTCTAATTACCAATTCTCCACTGGTCTAAAGAAAATGGTTGAATTATGCAATCGCACCCATAAGAATACCTCAGGAGGAAATTATTTCGGAAGTAGAAGCTGAGGTCAATCGTCAAGAGGTTTCTAGAATAGATTAGATATATCGACGAGTTCTTGAAGGCTTACCACATGGTAGAGACAAACTTCCTGAGTTTGCTTGCTTGTTTACCATACGTCAGTGGGGTATCAGAAAGAATCGGTAGGTTACTGAAGAATCCTGGTACCACTGTAAGATGTAGACTATAGAGCATCAGCTAATGTTAAGGATCTCTTGCCTAAAACAAAAGATATCACACCACTCTGCACTCATGAAGAACAAAGGGGTAAACAAATTAACGTGCGACTGTAAAACGTGCTATGTAAGACGAACAGAAGTACACAGTAGAGACATTCTGCTAGACAAGGTTCAACAGTCTGCAATTGTTGAACACTGCTATGAGTCGGGGTACAGCGTACAGAACGGGCTTTGATGACGCGAAGATGTTGGCAAGGGTGAGTAATTACCAGGCTTACGAGAGAAGACAGAGAAATTTACAAACAACCCAACAAGGCCAATCGTGAGGACGGAACTGATACCAGTAGCGTCTGGAAATCTAATATCTATCCTAATGTGCTCAGATGAAAAATGCCAATACACTATACAGGCTTAGTCAAAATTACCGGAACAACTAAATCAAATAATATCAAATATTTTTCATTCAAATTGTAAATTTTAAGTCATCAATGTCAAATATTGGCGATTAAGGTTATAAGTTTGACAATTAATTGTCTGTATTGTCACTCAACTGTTTGTATTGTTATTCAACTCCGTAGATACGCATGTCCCTTGACAACGTCAAAATATTTTTTATCCTACACGATGCGAAAATGTCATTTTCGCGTCTCTATGGAGACACGAAAGATGCTATTTGCCAGCCAGCCCCAGCCCGGCCTGTAATGAACACTTTTCGAGGCTAGTCCGGAAAATGCAATATCTCTGTCCAATCAAAACACAGTTTCGATTCGGTTTGACGTTTGTGATTAAAACGTCAACGGATTTTATTTGTCAAAACCCAATATGTCAGAGATTAGTCTTTAGAAACGGGTGATTTTATTACGATATTGTTGTGTAGGATAAAAAATTATGTGTGCACCACGCCCAGAAACTGGTTTTCCGGGCCTCAAGAAGTGCCCAGGCTCGCTACGCTCGCCTGTGCAACTCTTCTCTCGCCCGGAAAAGAACCACTTTCTCGGCTTGGTACACAATATACTATATTAATATTATTCAAGCGGCAGAACAAAACCATTGTAGGACATAAAATTTTGTTTTTATCCTACACGATGTGAAAATGTCGAAAATGTCATATTCGCGTCTCCATGGAGACTCGAAAGATGCAATTTGCCAGGCAGCTCCAGCCCGGCCTGTAATGAACACTTTTCGGCGCTAGCCCTAAAATTATTGTACCCAATATAACTCTGTCCAATCAAAACACAGTTTTCGATTCGTTTTGACGTTTGCGATTAAAACGTCAACGGATTTTATTTGTCAAAAGCCAATATGTCAGTGATTAGTCTTTAGAAACGGGTGATTTTATTACGATATTCATATTGTTGTGTAGGATAAAAAATTATGTGTTCACCACGCCCAGAAAGTGGTTTTCCGGGCCTCAAGAAGTCCCCAGGCTCGCTACGCTCGCCTGTGCAACTCTTCTCTCGGCCCGGAAAAGAACCACTCTCTCGGTTTGGTACACAATATACTATTGCACCTCGGGCATTACTTGATGTTTATACCCTCGGGCGACTTAAATAAACCTCGGGGATCCGTGAAATGCTCTTGGTACATAAATAACTATTCCAACCGTGAATTTTTTTTTAAACAAATGTTTTTGGGTATATGCTAGCTACCGTTTAAATATATTTTTAATATACGCGCTGGTCATTTTATTCTGGAAATTTGGTAAACTTTACTTTTTCAGATGGCACACCCTGTATATTTTTAAATTTTTTAAAATCTAATATTAACTCTAGACTTTATATAACCTTTCATTTTAACCAATAAGATAAAAAATTAAAACTTAAGACGAAATAACAAAATAATTAAATAGAATTAAATTAAATGTAGAAATGCCCGCATTTTATAAAAAATATGATTCCGATAAACATTCTTAGAATTAATTTTTGATATTTAGAAATTTAATGTACAGTATGTTCTTTTAGAAAAAGAAAATGTTACCAAATTTCCATAATAAAACACCCATTTAAACCCATAACATTTTTGTTTGATTTTTTTAATTTTTTCTATTTGATAATATTATTTAGATGTTCCGGTAATGTTAACTAATTTTTATCACCCACTTATAACTCAAAAATGATGCATTTTATAAAAAAAGATAGAAAATGCTTAGAATTAATCTTAGAATAAAAAAATTTCAAAATATACAGGCTGTTCTATTTGAAAAAGGCAAGGTTACCAAATTTCCAAAACAAAATACGGTTGGATAATTATTCAGATGTTCCGGTAATTTTGACTAACCCTGTATGAGCTAGAGTTATTTGGTAGATTTTACGTATTCAACTACCTTTGATGGTTTGATGGTTTGCGAAATGTTAACAAATACGAATTTTGACGCACGCTGTAATCCTGAAACAATTTAACAACCAGGAAACAACCTTGATTTGCCACCACCCTACATGTTAAATCAATATTATGATTATGGTTATGGCGTTTCATCACATCTTATACATCCAAAACTTTTTATAAAGAATGACCTTTCTCCAGAAATGAAAATGTTGGTAGATAATCGCCGTTTTTAACACCTATACTGTTATAATCTTATTTTCAAAATTACAGTTCATTTTCTTTGGCAACAGGATAACCTAGAAGTTGCAGTTGTGTATTTACCGAAGGTTTTGAGAGCCAATAGTTTCGGAAAATTTAATGAAAATGTCGGAGTTTTGAGAACGTTAAAATAAAGAAACATACAGAACATAATATTTGTTGGCAATATGGTTTTATGATGGCAGCGTTTCAAAATAGAACAATCAGGACCAGTCTAGTTTTTCTATTGTCCATGTTATTTCTATCAATAAACCACGACCATTTCTATCCAGGTGAATAATCCGAATGCGTTCATCGCTGAAAGGGCTAGAGAGCATCTAAGGGAACTGGTGGCAATTGGTCCAAAGGTTACTGGCCACGAAGCAAATGAGGTTCGAGCTGTAACGTTACTGAAGACGAAAATTAACGAGATCATCGCTGGAAGCCATGTAAATCAAAAGATCGAACTCGATATTCAGGTGGTCTCTGGGACGTTGTATTTGTACGCTTACGCAAACATACAAAATATTGTCGTGAAGATCTATTCGGAAACGGAGTCGCAACACAGTGTCCTGATCAACTCGCATTTTGATACCGCAATAAACAGTCCAGGTAATTGACAGCACAAGTATCACGAACACTCATTAAAGATCAATAAAATAATTAACTGAATTGTAAATGTTTGATGCTATAACACAGATTCCACAATAATTGAACAAACAATTCAGGTAGAGGAATTGTTGATTAGTAAAGGCAAGAATTACTGCAGTATCCACGCAGAGGCTACCTTCTCCTGTTTTTTTATATCAGGAAAAAAAAAGCCAAAAAAAGGTCGTACAGCTAATTTTTACATAATGTAATATTGGCTTGTTTTTATTTGTCAACTTGACAGTTGATGCAATTGTTCGTACTTAAGATTAATGTCAGAATGACAGTGTATAGGTTATAACAGAAGTCCATTTACAAAACTAACTATAATATGTTCAGTATATTTGGTTGCATATTTGGTGTACTGTGTACGACTTTTTTTGCCAGCATACAACATAGACCAAGCAATAGAGATTTTTGCGTGACACCTGATTAATGTTTTTACAATGTACGGAAATAAACATCAACATAGTTAAAAGATTACAAAAGGTATACACAGAGAGAAATTTTTGTTTGATTCAAATAAATATGCATTGACTCAAAGAAATTTGTTGTTTCAATAGAGGCAAAGAAATATTTATTTGCGGATAAAAACACATTTATTTGAAATATTTGTTTGGTAGAAAGAACGTTGATTTGTGTCAAACAACTTATGTTTCTAGTTAAAAAGTTTGCAATTTGTGTATTATAAGAAATGAGATTTATTTACTTCAAATAAATATGATTGTGTTGGGTGAAAGAATTACATTTTTTTAAATTAACAAAATTGTTGGTCGAGTTAAAATGCTTAACATTATTAATTTGTTGAAGGAATTAATAGACAAGATTTTTCGGAAGGCTCGCCATGTGTCACCTCCTTTTTGGGATGTCGCACATCCTCGACCAGTGCTTGGTCGTCCCAACCCAACATATAGTCAAGGTTAAGTTAGTAAAGTGTACTCTGATTTGGAATGGCAACTTGAACCTGCATGCACTGTACTCTATAAGTTCTATACTGTCGATCACGCGGCTTTATACTCTCGATATGTACGAAGTGCGAGGAGAGAGTTTACAGCGCCATCTAACAATACAGTTGGATGACATTAAAAATATATTTATTTGAATCAAAATATGATTTCTTTGGTGGAAGTAAACCTATTTTAAAGCCAAAACAAAAATATTACTTTAAAGGAAATAAATCTCTTCTTGTGTACAAATATATTTATTTTAATCAACATATGATTTCTTTGGCGGAAGTAAACCTATTTTTAAGCCAAAGGTAAAATATTATTTTAAGCAAAATAAATCTCTCCTTATATACACATTTATATGTTAGAATCAAAATTATATTTCATTGGTGTAAAGAAACTTTTTTTTTTAATCAATACTAAAATATTACTTTAAAGGAAAGTAATTTTTGTTTGTATCCATATATATTTATTCCACTTAAATAAATATTTCAAATAAATTAATCTCTGCAAGCAAATAAACTAGAGTATTCAATGAAGTAAATATTGTTGGCACCAAAGAAATATGTTTTGACCCAAAAGAATAAATTCAAACAAATACATTTCTTTGAAACAAGAAATCTTTTCTATCTGTGTATGGAACACGCAAGTTTTTGTTTCCACGGATGAAAATACATCCACGCTCGTCATCCCCACCTTTTTATTGAGTATCGCAATATAGTGTGAAATTTATAACTTATTTTTACAATTTGGTTACTATTGCAACTAACAGTGTTATGTTTGGTGTACCTTAAACATGGCCAAACAAAATGCCATATTCAGTTGCTCAGTATATCTCATACATGATTCTAAAATCTGTAAACTCCAGAAAAAATAAAAACCTTTGTTGTTTGAACATTTTATTATACCTATACGTATTACGATTTTGTGGTTTTTTAGGTGGTAGTGATGATGGAATAATGGTCGCAGTAGGCTTAGAAATTATCAGAGTTCTTTCGCAATCGCCAACTAGACCTAAGAACAATATTGTCTTTTTGTTCAACGGTGCTGAGGAAACGAGCCTACACGGTTCCCATGGCTTTATAACTGCTCACAAGTGGGCGCCGGAAGTTCGCGTTTTCGTCAATTTGGAAGCTACCGGAAGCGCAGGAAAGGAGTTTCTATTCCAAACTGGACCAGACGAGCCGTGGCTTTTAAAATATTACGACGTTCCTCATCCGCACGGAAGTGCCGCAGGCGAGGAGGTCTTTCAGTCCAACATCATTCCATCGGAAACGGATTTCAGAATTTTCAAGGAGTTTGGCGGTCTGATAGGTAATCATTTTTTAATTTATCACACGCAGCATGATAGTATTGTATCTTTTTGGGTCCCCTGATCATTTTTGAGCAAGGTACAAAAAATGTCTGTGTGTATGTGTGTGTGTATGAGTGTATGTGTGTTGTGTGTACCGTTAAGCGTTTTTCAAGGATTTTCCAAATGAGCCGCCAGTTCTGTAATTTCGTCAAAATAGTAAATATAATTTTGTATAATTTATGTCTATGACATTGTTTGGCAAAACAAATAGTTTAGCTGCAAATACTATTTGATCGAGATCGGTCGTGTCTGCATTATTATAAAACTCGTTAGCCAGGATTTGACAGATATTTTCATTCCAATGACGCTGATCTTTTGACAATCCTGGCTAACGAGTTTTATTTTAATGCAGACACGACCGATCTCGATCAAATAGAATCTAATGCAGCTAAACTATTAATTGTATATACACTGTGTCACCGGATAGATGAAACGACTCTTATAAAACGTAAAAAAATATGATATTGACTTTATATTTTTTGGAGTTTAGCCCTGATTGGTTAAAGACTAGTTTCGAACATATTTTCAATTAAAAAAAAAAAACAAGTGAGTCTTGACAGTGATTAATAAAACTACTTTAGTGGCAGGTAAAGTCAATTTTCTGTTTACAGTACGCCAATATCTTACCAGACTTTGACCGAGTGGTAGCGCGCTTGGCTATCCCTGCGAATCAGCGGAGGAGGCGGCGAAGGCGGTGACGGTAACTGCGGTGCGTCCAGTGCGCGTTCGGCAGTAACGAGTGCGGGGTGTCTCGTGTTTAACGATATTTTTTAGCCGACAACGTTTTACAAGCCCTTTTTACCATTTTTGTAAAACATTTTATCGTTTTTTATCGTCGTTTGTTCTTATAATTTACCCGCCAAGCTGTTAATTGACTGGCGGGTAAATCATTCTTTGTTCCTTTTATTTGTTAACTTCGGATAAAAGGCACCGTATTTTAAATTTTTATTCGAAAATATGTTTGTTCATGTTGTTTTTTAATGATATTTAATAAAACTTTGTTAATGCTTAATGCTTAATGCGCTTGGCTATCAGTCTGGGGGACGTGGGTTTGAATCCCACGTCCTGCTTTGAGACTAAAGGGTTTTCTGTGGTTGTCCTTTACTCCACGGCGAATGCTGAAAGCCAAACAACTTAAGACGGGCCACAGACGCGGGCCATAATAATGATAATTCGGGCCTGCCGATGCCCCCGTAGTGGCGAAAGCTGTTGGGGGATGTTAAGGCGTGGATTATTATTATTATTATTATTTGTTCAGAACAAAAAGCTATGGCTATATGCAAATTTGAAAAATGATCAGTCTATTTTGATAAAATAGCAAACAATGGGTGTTATTCTCGTCAATAGTACTTTAATACAGTTTTTTGTCAAAATTCAGGTTTCGATAAGTTTGACAGATTAACATTGATAGGGGCGCAATTTGTTTTTCCATGGCACTTTCTGTGAGAAATAAAATTAATTAATATAAGTTTATAAAAGTAGGCCAATCATTTTTCAAATTCTTCTAAGTAAGATGTTGACGGAAAAGGTACTTTACCTGCCACAAAAGTAGTTTTTTAGTCACCGTCAAGTCTCACTTGTCTTTTTAAAAATGAAAATATGTTCGAAATTAGACTGTAACCACGCATGGCTAAACCCCAAAAAATGAAAGTCATTATCAAAAAACATACCTTTTATAAGAGTCGTTTCACCTATCCGGGGACACACATGTATAGTATGATAAAGTCATGCGCCTGACCACATCAGATTTATTATTATGCGTACCTCCGCAGAAAGTATTATATATTCAGTGGCTAGAAAAATTGTATTATTTTTCGTGGAAATCTTTTGGGATACCTAACCGCAATGAGTTCAAAACTTCATATGCGAAATAATACTAAAAAAGGTGTCACTTATTAATTTATAATACGTAGCATGACAAAGTATTGTAATCGTGGCATTTTTTTGTGTAAATATCTCCTTTTGGGACTCCTGCACATTTTTCACCAAGGTACAAGAAATGTCTGTGTGTGTGTACCCGTTATTTGTGGCGACGATTTCGGAGAAACTACTAAAGGTTTAGAGCTAAAAAGTTTTTTGTTCAAAAGAGTCCACAGGAACTGGATGTTTACTCTTAACATTTTTTAACGAGTTAATATAACACATTACATATATCTATTTGAATATTTTTCATTTTAAATTGCAGGATATGATTTTGCATTCAGCAGAGACGGATACAGGTACCACACGAAGTATGATGGTTTCGAAAACGTCGATTATGGCCGTTACCAACACACTGGCGATAATATCCTCCAGCTAGTTCAAAATCTGGCAAACGCCTTTGAAGTGGAAAACCCGAGAACCGGCGCTGGAAAAACGATATACTTCGACTTCTTAGGTCTATTCTTCGTCTATTACTCTACCACCACGGGCAATATTGTAAACTACGTCGTCGCTGCGGTCTCAATTCTGCTGATGGTTTGGTCTTTCTTGCAAATTGATCTAGGTAAGTGCAGAACTGACGTCAGCATTAAATACAAACACAAAAACATATCGATCGTAAATGTTTATCACCGAGGCAACAAGAAAATAACTATTTTGTTTATTTATCTAGGTGGCTATAAATTGGTGGCAATAGTCTAAAGTTGTCAACTTAATCGATGTTGGTCGATATTGTATTATATTTTATGTGTACTTTATGGGTACTCCCTAATTATTCATTAGATAATATTTTTTCGATTACAATAACACCAAATACTTGATATTTTGCTGAAAATTGTAGCGTGGAGTCTTTTAAACCAAGGAAATAAAAAAATGGGTTAATGATCATAGTCAGCGTAGACGTATGGATGAATGCTAACATTCGAATTTGACAGTTCTCTGTTTTGCTTATTGTTTGAGGTTATTGCCAGGCATTTTCCATTATTATTGTGAGGTATTAATTATTGATTCTTATTTAATTTGCTGTTTACATCGCGATTATTGTTGTTGCTGAATTCCAATTTAAAAAAATTTTGTTGTTGATGATGTTTTGTATTCAGATTGTCATCATGATTGAAAATATCACACAAATAATATTGGGTTCCATTTAGAATGTCAATGATTACGTAATTTACGGAAAATCCTGAAGTCAACTAAACTTAAAAGTATCCCAAACAATGGCATTTTTTATCTCAAAATTTCAATCGTCCAACACCAGTAAATAATAAAAACAATAAACTGGCACACCTGTTGCGTAGTTCATCCGGCATTTCCAACCGTAAAGGAAAACAAAATGTAGCAAAGCGACATTTACATAGAAAAAGTGAATCTTGAATGGTACCCAAAGGTCTTCATCATGTCTTCATCATTAGAAAAATCCGGACTTTATATTAGCAAAATGTCGTGTATTTTGAAAACATTCTGAAGTTACTAATCAACTATAATTCTCGAAAATGATTACACCCAAAGACATCTCCTTCAAATCCAAAGTGTAAAACCGGATTTCCACCAAACTGACAAAATCGCAACGATAGAACCATATTTTCACAAAAACTTCAACGTGTGTTTCCAAACTAAAAACTGTATTCCACTAATCGGACGCTTGTATTCGTAGAAATTGCCAAGAAAAAGGTTTTGGTTTGGACCTACTTTAAAAAATCCACGTCATATTTTTTAATATGTACACACAGCTCTCATGAGCTGTTCGAGAATATGCAAAAGATTTTTTTGGGCTCATCTTCATCCAAAATGAAGAGTTGTCATTGGGACATTTGTTTATCAAATTTAAACGATGAAAGCCCTATCCTATGATCTATGACCTTTTGTTAACGTTGCTCAGCGTTATCAATTTATTTTTTAAAAACTTAAAATCAATTTAATATATTTCGTGGTGAACTCAAAGTTGGATTTGATTTTTTTTTTAAAGTTGTTTCTCATATTTTTATTTTGTTTCTACTCCTCAAATTAGTGTTTACTTTGATTATTTTGTTTCTGTTTTGGATTTAGGTAACATAATTCAAAGCATACTGTACACCACCATAAGCACGTTCATCAACTTGCTGGGATTGGCTATCTCTGCTGCTATAGCTGCGATTATCGCCAGCATTTTGGATGCCACTAATAGAAGTATGGGGTGGTACGGCGAACCTTTGATCGCTTTTGGACTCTATATAACACCAGTCTGCTTCGTACTACTAAGTACTGCGACTATCATCAACCGAGTTGTCCGAAATGTAAGTGAAATCCACATCAACTTGGCCCACTAGTCCTTTTCATGATAATTAGTCATATTCGTTCATTTGGTTTCGTGTTTTTAGAAAAGAATTTCCCTGTCCCAGAAGGCAATTATTCAAGTGCAGATTAACAGGTTGCTATGGACATTAGTACTATTGGTCGGCACCATGATGGGCGTGAGGTCGGTTTTCATCGTCATGATAGGAGTATTATTCAACAATGCAATCATGCTGATAGTACAATGTCTTGGTCTTTATAAAAAGAGTAAGTATTTGACTGTCAAATTTCTTTCTTGGATCATCAGAAGTTTAAGTTTAGTTTGTCATAAATGGTAAAGCAATTACTCCTATAATTCTATACATAACACCTGACACACCTGTCTTTTATTTACCTATTTTTTATGATTAGATTTATGGCCGTTCTTGTATATTGTGGGCATGATATTACCAACAATGTTGACGATCAACTATGCTGACGAAGTATGTGCTCTGTTAATACCAACTATGGGACGCTTCGGCGCAGAAAAGAATCCGGACTTGATGTTAGGCTTGGTACTGGCTGGCTTCACCATTCTGATTTTATCATATTACGTAAGTAGTTTTGTGCAAACCTTTGAACGGTACACACATACATGTACTATCATGGCCATATATTATGTCCCCTCTTTTGAAGTCCATTTTCTCGCAAATCTAGGGGCGAAATATTTTTAAAAAATTCTGGTGCTGTCCTTAATAATATGCTACAACTCATAAAAATTAGAAAGCTGTATATGTAGGCGTTTTCCCGATTTTTCCAAATTAAGACGAATTGGCGCTGTTTTTGCCCCGTAAATTTTATTTGTTTAGCTTTAGCAATTAATTACTCCGGAAATAATATATAGATTTTAACGAATTAAAAAGTAAAATCACCTGCGGAATGCTAGGTCTCAATGTGCATTTTTGTAAAATCATTGGGTTAGTGCTTGACCCACAAAAAGCTATATTATGCAATGCCAGCAATTCCTTTATTAGAAGAGCTAGAATAATGAAATATAGACTATAGGCTACCCACTAATTCATAGGTTTAAAGCTTATTACATAATCATTAACATAATCATCTTGCATTTTCCCTACAAAAGATCGTGTTTAAGCATCTCATGATTGCTGCAATTGACGCGGCGTTCTTCGGTCTTTGGGGCGAGCGGGGGAAGGGATCGACAGCGACGCTTCCAGTAGTGGGGGATCTCACGTGCATTAGTTACTAGGAGAACAGTGTTTACGGACACAATACATATAACGACACGGCGATTATGCCTCGCCAAAGAAATTTTGATATCTTGCGACAGATTACCGAATTAAAAAATAATGGCAAAATGAGTCAATAAGATAACAGAACCACGAACAGGCATTTGGAAGTCCCATGGAAAATCTTGGCAATTTATATCGGGTTTCGGGATTAGCATTTAAAATTCATGAACGATGTGCAAAATAATCTGTGTCTACAAATTTACGATGCTAAATTTGCAAACGTTTTTTGATATTTCTAAGTTTTATACGCTCAGACCTGACGTTTGTAATGTATGTAATATATCAAGAGTTGGTATTTATTTTATATTGTTTGTGCATGTATTTAAATATTATTAATAAATAAACTGTTGAAACTGTTATAATAGTTTGAATATTTATATAACAAAATCGGGCATACTTTTTAAATATTTTTTTGGTTTATCAAGCAAACTTAATTTAGTATTCACCACTAATCGGAAAATCTGCTAACTCCATATTATTAGTAGAGACCGGACTTTAGGACACAATTTAGGACACCATTGGCGTGCCGCATATATTTTCAGTGGGGTATTTTTTATTAACTATACTGCCGTATTAGCACAGACGTATATGTAGGATTGGTGTCGTATCTTTTCAGATAGAAAAATTAAAATAGATTTTTTAAGCTGTACAATGGAGGCGCAAAATGTTTCTGAAAGGACATATGTAGGTACTATCGTGAGCAAAAACTAAAACGGGGCAGCAAACTGAAATTAGGCTCTTATATTCTGAACAATTTTAGTTCTGTAACATTTAAGTATCGTTTACATCCACTTAACTTAACGTAACATACGAAAAATTATACTTAACGTACGAAATATAGAACGATTCCATTTACATTCACTTACGTTTGGGGTGATTGTCATGACGTTTGACATAACACAAAATTAATCTATCGTTTTTACCAAACAAAAATGTTTATGTATTCACTAGTTTTATGAAGGTTGCATCATCCATGATCAAAATCTGTGAATCGATCTAAAAATATTGCAAAACAACACAAAGACAACAAAGTTTAAGTCGCACGAGATATTTTTTAGGTTATGTACCATCACCCGAATTGTCAAAATCGACGGCCTGTGATTGGTGCACTTAGCGCACAGATACTGTTACCTTGAAGTTAAGCGAACAAATCCGTATGTTACGTTATTAGGTTACTATCCACTATCGTATTTTTTCACGGCGAACTCAGGACCTATGAGCTAATTGACACAGGGTTAAATATTGAGTTATTTATTGTGCAACGCTTCTTTAACACTCAAGAGAATTGTGTTACAATGGCATTTCATTTATTTTATAAGAAATTCTAAATATTAATAAATGTTTCAAATATTAATAAATTGTGTTAATATATTACTATTGAAAATTTGAAACCCCCAGCAATTTCGCAGGCAACGCCAATGAACCGTCTCGATAGCGTAAACAAGCCCCATGGAGGAAGGACAAGCCCCGCCCACTAGATGGACCAGTTACGCACTTGACTTGAATCACAACGACTCGGACGTTGAGTTATCGCTTGCTGTGTTGTAATATAATGTCGTACGCCTATCAGCAACAGAGCGGGGCGACTAGTAACGTTGTAAGCGTACTGTTTTGTCTGGGTTGTTGTCGGCCGCTTACCCCTCTAAAAGCCTGAATTTTAAAGTACATACTTTTTTGTGCATGTCCGGTCTCTAATTATTAGATCTATCCGCTTCCATCAAAATCTTGTTTACAACCTTATGGTATAAAGCTGAAGAAAAAACGCCAATCGATAGAAGAGATTTCTCTCATACCGGGTCACATCTTGTAATCAAAATTATGCAAAAATTAAGAATTTAATTGTTAGTTAAAAGTACTACCTTGACAAGTTATCGTTCTTTTTGTGTATTGATAATAAGCTGCCCGGTTCTCTCAGCTGTGTCGGTTCTCTCCGACATGACAGCACCGCTAACGCCTCCCTTCCCCGCAGCACCCCAAAGACCGTAGAGCGTCGGAATTCACGCGGAGTTTCAGCACGATCTTTTGTATGAAAAATGCAAGATAAACAATGTTTATGTAATAAACTTTAACCCTATGAATTATTGGGTAGCCTATAGTCCATATTTCATTATTCTAGCTCTTCTAATAACGGAATTGCTGGCATTGCATAATTGATAATATAGCTTTTTGTGGGTCAACCACTAATCCAATGATTTTACAAAAATGCACATTGAAAACTAACACTCCGCAGGTGATTTTAGTAATTAATTGCTAAAGTTAAACGAATAAAATTTACGGGGCCAAAACAGCGCCAATTCTTCTTAATTTGGAAAAATCGGGAAAACACCAACATATACAGCGTTCTAACTTTTATTTTTTATTATTTTTTCTAATATCTTCCCCACAAAATCAGACTAATAAATAAGCGATCGACGAAAAATGTATATAAATATAACTTGAGAACGATACGAGTGGAGATTTTTTTTCGGTCTTAGATGATCGAAACACAATTTAAAGAACTTACACTTACAGATTCCTCTATTCGTGTACGTCAAGAGTCCATGGTATACAATTGGGCTCCTCGGAGCAATTTTCTTAGCAGCCTTCATCATGGTGTATACTACAGTCGGATTCCCGTACAAATTTGACCTAGAAAATCCGCGATTGCAGAGGTATTCAGTATACGTAAGTTTATTATTTGAAACATGCCAAATCTACCATTCTGTAGAATGGTTTCAATCAATTTACAATCTTTAGCATACGCATAGGAAGGTTATGAACGACAACAATGAGGTGCTTGGAGAAGATGCTGGTTTTTACTTAACAACACATGATCGGAATACGCCGCACAGTCTCGAAGGCAAGGTGTCCTTTCTGCAAAATGTCACCTCTTTGAGTACTGATTGTGAATTAACACTCGCTTGCGGAGTGCCAATTGGTAGTTTGCGAAATTTTAATGGCCTGTAAGATTTAGGCTTTCTACGTTTCCGTACAAGATTACAATGTCTTTATTTTTTTAGAGACAACATATGGATTCCTGCTGGCAAGCCCGAACTACCGTCCCCTGTAACGTATTCCTATACCAGAATAGATTTAGAAAACCAAATTCAGTATAATTTTGAAATACAAGGTAGGTAAACTGCTTAGTTTTAGGCAACAGTTTTTAGTTAACTAATAGTCCAGACAATAGGGATTAAAAAGGCCCTTACCCTACAATAGTTGCGGCAGAAATAATATTGATATGTTATTTATTCTTGGATTGAAGAAACAAAACATTGTTTAAAGGAACCTCAACAAATCCTAGACCCTAGAACAAAAATGTCTGATTTAAAAATCGGCCTCTTTGAGGATTTTTTTTAAATAACAAACCGTATTAAAGATTTTCTCATTTTCTATACTTTACGGTTATCATCTGTTTTAGTGTGCAAGGGAACCTTGCAATAGTGCGTCCTTCAACTGTTGGTGTTTTTATTTCTAGATTATATAATATATTTTGTATTTAATTTTGCTATCTTTGTAGTATGTTTATAGTCCTTTGATTGAATGCATATGTCATAGCCGTTTAAAAATTATAACTGCATTTCCGATTTCTCACGACGGAGACACGATGATTGATGGGAATTTTTGCAAGTTATTTCTCCAATAAAAAAAGTAGGAAAAAGTCCCTTGGGTTTGAATTTTTTTTATTAATTAACAGCACCTCAAAGGTACTTGTGTATAACACATAGTTTGCTGTTATACACATAACACATATACACTGTTATACATACAAAAGGTTTAGTTCTTTTGAGTCTGCGCACACTGTCAGTATTGTCAAGAAACTGGATTGCCTCGACATTCGTGTGGTGAAGAAGTCTGTTTTTATGATTTTCGGCAAACTTTGCGAGTTCATTCGTTACTAATCCCATCTCAAGATCCCTGTGGAGATTTTTGTTTCTTATATACCTACCAAAGTGCACCCACGATGTTTCGTAGCATCTTATTTTGGAAGCGTTGAATGATGGTGATGTTGCCTGGCTTAGTGCAGCCCCACAGATGTATACCATAGGACCACACAGGTTTAAGTACCTGCCTGTATAGTAGGAGTTTATTATATGTTGACAAAGCCGACTTCCTACCAATAAGCCAGTACATTTGTTTGTATCTTATGCCCAATTCATCTCGATTCTTTTTAACTTGTGCTTTCCAGCGGAGCTTGGTGTCTAGCGTCATACGGAGGTATTTTGCGGTGTTCGAGTAGGGTACGGTGGTTTTATTTATTTATTTTACCTGGAACGTATCGTATTCGCTTGTTGGTAATATTAATGTGAACACATTTAGTTTCGTTCAATGTAATTAGTCATCGTTGCATCCAATCACTAATATCGTTGACACTATTCTGCAGTTTTAGTGCTGGTCCTTCAACATTTGTATCTACTGCCATGATAGCAGTGTCATCAGCAAACGTGGCAACGGTAACACCATCTGGTTGCGGAAGATTATGAGTGTATAGAAGGTAAAGAATTGGGCCAAGTACACTACCTTGTGGTACTCCAGCTTTAATACATTTAAGAGTTGAGTACTCATTATCTTGCTTTATACGGAAGTATCTGTCAGAAAGATATGCTTTTAATTGTTGGATATAATCGAAGGGTAGTAGCAGGGTTGCCAGGTGTTCGGCATTGCGCCGGAGTCTGCAGCATTTGAGGCTCATCTCGGGTCTCCGGCAGGCATTCAAGCATCTCCGGCAAAATCAAACGTGAAGGAAATAGTTTTACATTATTGTCAATAATATATCGTCGGCTTAAAGGTAAAATGGTAATAGTCACTAACTAACAATTTGTTATATTTTATTGAAGCACGAATTAATTGTGGCCAAATGCTGATAAATTCGTATCTAAACGAAAATACGATCAATAAGTGTTATTAAAATCAGTTCAATAATTTCTTAAAATCTATTAATTCTCTGGAAAATGTCATTATATTTATTGGTATTCTATTGTAGTCAGGTTTTTGTAACTATTGGAAATGTTAGTTAGTTACTTTTACTTTTAGCCAGACGATTTACATATTCAATGTTATTCAAATTAATTTACACTACGAAATTTATCACGCAAAATGTTCTACAACTTTTTAAGCATAGTAAAAAATGCGTATAGTGCCATTAACAATAGTGTAAAACCGCTATTATACAGTGAGCACACAAAGTATTGAAACATGACAAAATCTCTTAATCGGTCTGTTATTTAAAAAAAACTCGGTTTTGAATTGCAAAATATGTACACTATTTATCGTAAACTAAATTCCGACCTTCAATGGTTTTTGAATTAAGACGGAATCGACATATTTTTTAAATGACACCATTGGCTTAATAACAGCATATAATAGTATGATGGCCGTACATAGGAACATTTTCTAGAAAAAGGTAGTTGTAAATTAGTGTTGCATTGTGTATTTTATACAAACTTTGTGATTTCTGGGAGATTCAAATGGTTTACATTTAATAATGTTGCTGAAATTACAGTTTTGACATTTGACCTCACTTTTCCGGATGTCTTGCGTAATTTTGAGTTCGCATTCGTATTCATAGCAAATAAAGTTCCAGAGTACATTTTATATTCCATTTACAACCTCCATGCTACTCAAAGTTATCAATATTTGCAATTTCAATTATGGTCTTTAAGCCTTAAATTTTCTTCCGCTACCATTAAGACATCTAAATGTTATATTAAAATAACTTTCAAATATGGGATTGCCATTACATCAAAATGTGTATTTTTATAGTAAAAAATCGACGTATTCAAAAACGTGTTTTCTTAGCCGTATAAGAAAATTGAAAAAGAAATAAAATTAAAAAGCTCAAATAAAATGCAACCCTGTAGAACCTGTTTGGGTTTGGGATATGCGAGGTGAAACTGCCTGACTTTTTTAATGACAGAATCATGT
This sequence comes from Melinopterus prodromus, assembly GCA_964023965.1. Lineage (NCBI taxonomy): Eukaryota > Metazoa > Arthropoda > Insecta > Coleoptera > Scarabaeidae > Melinopterus > Melinopterus prodromus. Next base: position 17,578,298 of record OZ030391.1, read on the forward strand.
TGACCCTACATTAATTATTTTAATATTTTTACTTTAAAAATAAATATTGCTTTTTAACAATTATTTTATATTTTTTGTAATCTTGTCGACTATACCTGCTCCCCCTATCATCTCCGGCATTCTTGTGAGACTAATCTGGCAACCCTGGGTAGTAGTCGATCCAGGTTATAGAGTAGACCTTCGTACCAAACTTTGTCGAAGGCTTTTGCCACATCCAGGAAGATAGAGGAGCATACCTTTTTTTCTTCTAAAGTTCGTTCTATTATCATTGTTATTCTGTGCACCTCATCAATAGTCGCATGTTTGTTTCTGAATACAAACTGATGAGCGGGTATAATGTTTCTTTCTTCTAAGATTGGCTTCAGTCGTTTTGGAAGTAGTTTTCAAACAGTTTGGACAATGTGGCCAGTAAAGAAATTGGCCTGTAAGAGGATGCTTCATTTGGTGGTTTTCCTGGCTTGGGAATCATCACTACCTCCGCAGTTTTTCAAATAGTTGGCACGTATTTAAGCCTAAATGCTGCGTTGCAGAGGTTAGTTATCTTAACTATGGGTTTTATAGGTAATTTTTGTAAGATGTTGTTAGGTAATTTTTGTTAGATGCTGTTATTAGCTCAAACCCAGGTCTTTTTGGTTTATTTTTTACTTCATTTATTACATCTTTAGGAGTAACAGGGGAGTAACAGGGGCTTTGTCTTTGTCAGTTCTAGCTCAAGTTCCATCCGTTTTTTTATAGGCGGAATTTGAGGGATTGGTGAATTTTTCTGAAGTTAATATCTTTATTTCACAAATTTCACTATACTATCCCTCGGATGAAAGTTTATTCTTTTTTAGGCTTTAGAGTTTAGGCGCTTCTAAAAAAAGGTCCGGGCCAGTTGGGACATGGATTTGTCATGGGCCCGTGTGCGCCGCACCCCGTGCACCACCGCTAGTTCCGCCATTGGTTTTTTATGTCTTCGCTTATATTATGTTCTTCGGGTTTTGCGAAGTATTGGCCAGGTGCGTGATGTCAAGTTTTCACGAAGTTTTGCGTTATCTGTAGTGTATAAAGTGGTCCGATCAAAGTTATATTATTTATTACAATATTGCATTTGTTATTATTTCTTCCTGGATTATTACAGTTGACAACGCAACACTTATTCTGTCCCATATCGTTGATACCAACGATCTGTTATGAGTTCTGACAGATCGTATCTCCCTGCAACGGGCGGTTAGATCGTTTCCCAACTCCAGTCCACGGGGTATGCACAGGGCCAATAGTAGATAGGTGTCATCAGTGCGTTGTTCCGTTTAGAGGTACATAATTCGAAAAAGTCGTTTGTGTATAAGATATAAAGAGTTGGTGGGATAGTTCCTTCCTGTGGTATTCCATACTCTACAAAAGATGTTTCGCTGAAGGTTTGGTTTATTCTTGGATTTTGTGGGCGATCTCTTAGATATGTAGGTATTTATTATGTTTAAGAATCTTCTCTTCACACCGATATGTAGTTTCTTTATCGATATTGTGATAAAAGCTTTCTTTTTAACTGTTTTTTCTTCCATCTCTTTGATTGACTGACGCAAGATTTCTTCCCATGGTTGCAAAGTAATAGTTTATTTCTGTTGAAATATCTTCTTTATCACTTGTTTCTCTTCCATCATGTGTGACTACTTTATCAATGATGGTGTTGGATTCTTTTTTCTGTTGAATTATGTATTTATGGGCTTCCATAATTGAGTAGTTTTTTTTTAAAAGTTTCTTTTCTCAGTTTTTATTATTTGTTTTGTTTCTCTTTTGCAATAGCTTATCTGACTATTAATTGGAAAATCATCTTTTAGTGTGTTTATTCCTTCACTCTACTTTGTAAATGCATTATTTTTCGTAATTATTTCCGCAATATATCAGAAAAAATCAGCGTTAAAAATTGAATCACAAAAAGTCCCGCCAAAACGATAGTTTCTGTTGTACGTCGATCACGTGATTCTTGTGACGTCACACGATACTAGATGTCCAATCGGCTCATATGGTCTGGATGGTCTGTAAGCATCGGCTTCGTCGCCGTTTGGTAATTGTGTTGTGTAATTTGTTGTTTTCACAATTTCTACATAAAAATTGATTATAAATTGTGTATAAATCCACAACGCAGAAATACGTCAATAAAAACTCCGGATAAACTATTTGTAGCTGTTCCGCAAGATTTGAAACTCCGAAGAAAGTGCTTGAGACTAGCTCGTAGAAATCCCAATGAAATAAATAGCGGCCAATGCAAGTGTATTTTGTTGTGAAGATTACTTCGACATAAGTAAAACAGACTAGAATAAGTTATCTATCGTATTTTCGATCCAGGTATAATCTGACAGTTTAGGTTAGGGCTAACCCAACCTACAAAGTTATGTTTACATTGCACTATTTCACACGTTGCTTAGTTCCGGAGTGTAAAAATACGGATTATGTTTAAAGAAGAATCCCACCATCAAAGCGTTAACCTTCGGTAGATTACTACTAACCGCTTTAACAAAGTTGTTTTCTATTGCTTGTAAATTAGCGTAGTAAATTCAAAGGGGAGATTCATAAGCGTAGTAACGAATGACGTCACTGGAGACTGAGCCAATTACAGAGCGTTTTCAATGACTATGAACAAAATTAAATTTAAATTTTGGTTTTTAATAGAAATAAAGCACATTTTTTTTGAAAAGTAATAGCAAATAGATTCTTTAAACTGCAATCTATTAGGATGACTATAATACAAGCCATATTTTTAATACAGTCAAATACCCTATTGTGGTATTGTTGTGTCAGGATTTCGTTGGTTGGTCTTTTTACGCGTCTTCTATAGTTTGTTCCTTGATTTAATTTTGCTGATGATGTATTCACATATCCATGGACACTCTTCCCTTCTCTTTATCCTTTTGTTTGTTTGGTTTGTTAAAAATATTTTTTCGGGCATTTAATTAACCACAGCTTTAATCTCACTCAAGGTTATAAAAATACTCAATCGTTTTCTGTTTTTGCGACGCCACACCAGAAACATCCACAAACACTCTTTTGATATTGCTTTTCTGGATTTAAGAAAAAGACACTGAAATTAAAAATAAGCAAGAAATGTAGCTGTTAAAGAATTACTTTATTATGTATTAATTGCTAATTAATTACCTACTTCATGAATTATAATCTAAGAGCTTTATTTTAATTTCTTTCAATTATTTAATATCATTAAAACAATATTTTAAGACATGTCACATTAACAGAACGTCATCCTCTAATAATGACCAGTCTGCATTCGAGATGTTCTTAAAATAGGATTATATTTGCAGAACAATTTAACGTTTGATTTCTTTTGTAGGCACAGACAGGATAGATGTGTTTTTATCCATAAGAAATCAAGTTAAGCTTCTCAACATTAGCTTGATCAACAAAGTGACCGAACCTAACTTTTACTGGAATGGTCAACGTACCTATTACATGACGTTTCTCTATGGGAAAACCGCTGCCCCGTTCCAGTTTTCTTTCACCGTAGAAGTTCCGGATAAAATGAAAAATATGGCCACCGCTGACGTAGCCTTAGTTGGGAAGTTTGTTCACGACGACATCAATCGGAGAACTGAAGAGTACCAACGGTTTCTGGACGAGTTCCCAGAATGGACAGTGTTTGAAATTAGCGGCTTGGCTTATTACGAGAATGTTGTACTGCAGTCTATGAATTATTAAACTCGCGTTGTGTTATTTTTTAATTTAGTTTTAATGCTACGTTCAGTGTACCCAGTAATCATGGTAAAGATGAAGATCATATTTTGTATCGACTCATGCTGCCCTAATGTTATGACTTTTATTTCAACTTATCAACAAAGCAAAAAATATTAGCAAAAGTTGTCTGCTATTGCGTGTTCATACAGTCCTTGGGTTTGCTCCACCAGTATTCGAAGATGGTAACCATAAAACCATATCCAAAACAACATATTTAAATACCGGAAAGAGGAGCATGATAATCAACAAACTCCGAAAGAAATTAACGGGAATAGGCGTATGAAAATAAAATCCTGGTATTGGGGATCCTGGTATTGTCAAGTACTAGATCTGACCTATCATCCGATAAGACTACCGTCTTCCGATACCATCGTGGATACCAATACGAAAGATGCCATGATCATTGATCATATGTATAAACGTCATGCACAATGTTCTGATAGTAATTTATAAATTTAGCTACGACTCACATACACGGCTAACCTTGAAGGAGCATATTCACCATATTCACAAGCAATTTTGGTTAAATAACGTACCTACAGTCTATTTCAAACTTTAAAGTATCAACAAAATTGTATTGAAGAAATCGTCGAAGGCCGGCCCTGGTCAATAGGCGGTCGCGCATGACTCGAATACGGTTGCAAACGTCCGTTTAGACACTTATTAATTGAAAATTAGAGAGATTAGTACGTACCTAATCCAGAAATGTGATGCGGATTTACAACATTGTGATTGAAAAGTGATATCCGTCGAACAAAACAAACTGACTTAACACATCTATTGCTTTTCGCGGCCGATCAAAGTGATGTCGCATTCTAGCCGTAGAATTGTCATCCATCCGTGTCTGGTACTACACAAATCACTACACAAAACAACCCCATTAGGACCCCACAATCCAAAATATTCTTATTGCGGATAAACCAGCAAACAGCTGACCACCATTGTACGTATATCTTGCAAATTTAGGTCATTGTCACGCGGAGCGAGAAAGGCCGGAGTGGAACGATGCCGATATGTTGCCCACGTCGCTGATTTGTCACCGGTTGCAACACAACTGTGGAGGAGTGCCGACGATTTTCTCTCGTTGAACAGGGACGGACTCCGTCTTTCTTTATTAATTTTTTTTAATAATGGGTTAAGTTAGACCATACGCTATTTGACAAAACATGGTTATTACGTCCTTGGGCATATGCTCCTTCAAGGTTAGCCGTTATTTATGAAACACCCTGTATATTAAGTTCATTGCATACGTATCTATGGCTATATAATACCCATCATGATACACGCCAATGCTTATAATGACACTAGCTTTGTATAATATGACAGTTCGTTCAAATTATGACTTCATAATTTGAACGAACTGTCATCGTTATACAACGCTAGTGTCAAAGTGTGTCAAAACCTACGTGGATAACAGTTACGTGACAGTTCGCATCGCCATCATTGACAACTACATTTAAAATATTTCATATAAAATGGAATTTATGAATCGTAGATAAAACCTCGTATTCGACTCGAACACAACGGATATAAATCGCTCGCCTACGGCTCGCGTACAAACTTCGTGCTAGCGGTTTATATCCTTAGTTATGTGCTCGTCAAATAATATACCATTGCTGTAATTAATATAAACAACTTAGAAATTTGGCGATTACATATTTCAAAATGGCGATTTTATTAAATCTTGAATGTCTTACCTTTCATCAAGGTATTGTTTACAATAGTACATTATTATACAAGTTTTATAAGACGTCATTCGGTCTAAATGTCAACTAGTTTCATATAATGCAAATACGACCGATCTCGATCAAATAAAGTTCGCTCATGCAGCTACACAATTAATTTTACCAAAAAATATCGTAGAGATAAATTATTCAGAATTTCCTCTACGGTAATTTATTATTTAACTATTTTGAAACAAAGCTCATTTGCAAAATCCTTGAAAAATTCTTAGAGGAAACATCCAGTTCCTTTGGACTGGAAACTTCTAATTCTAATGAAACTTCTAAATATGAAGTTTCGTCCCGATACATTTAGTAGTTTCTCCGGAATCGTCACCACAAAAATCGAGTGCACACTACACACATACACACACACACACACACACACATACACCCATAGAATTTTTTTGTACCTTGGTGAAAAATGATCTGGGGACTCAAAAAGACCTATTTCCGCTAAAATCTCAATTTCTTTCGGCGCGATTACAATCCTTTATCATACTATGTATGATAAAGTAAAAAGTGAAATCTAGACTGATTTTTAATTATATCTTCATTTTTATCGTGATATACTTTATGTTTGCTAAGCAAAAGTAATAATAATATTTCTAATCATTATACTGTATGTATTTATAATAGGTTACTTACAAATACGTCAAATCTTTGAGGTGCCAACATGTCAAAATTACCGGTCTATGGGAATCCTACAGGTGCTAAGACGAGAATTATACTTTCTATACAACTTCCTATGATTAAAACCGTATTTCTTTATATAAAATCTTTGTCGAAAATCTAAAAAAAGAACGATTATTAAAATACCAACAAAGTCCGCACTGTAATGATGACTATGTGCCATGGGCATAGCTATTCATAAACACCTCAATAGCAGGAAGTAATCAAAAGTGTTATTTCTACACACAACTGTAGCACTTGTATTGCAGTACGTATATTATTTATATTCTACATTATTTTATTCTTTACTTACTACAGATTATACGTTATCGTTAATTCAATCTGGCAATTACTTTATTATTTCTGTTACTTTAAGTTGTGTGTACCTGCTTTTGATGTACAATTGTTGAACACGTTGAACAATCTGGAGAATGCTCCAAATGTCCTTTTATCAATGTAAATTTTGCACACGAAACTCACGATCAGGTAAATTTCTACAAAAACACTCTAAAACAATAACAATAAACAAAAATGTACCACCAACTGATTTGCTTATCATTGCATAGCTACGTTTTCAAGGAGGTAACGCGGGCCAATGACGTGAATTATATTACTCTTGATATTTAAGTGATCTAATCTTTGAATAACTTGTGAATTGTATCATGAAATAGAATAGTGAAGATAAGATCTGTGTTACCAGTATCAACAGTTCTCGGTTCTAGTAGTCATCGTGCGCGGGTGAAACAATATCCAACCATTATGAGGCCGGACAGGTCCATCAGCACCGAGTCCTCAAGGAGAAGACATTGGGAAGCGGAAGGAATCATTTGGTTTCCATTCGCGGGTATATTTCTGGGCGCATTACTAGGACTTTATGGTATCATCTATGCCATTGACCATACATTACCAACACCTTTAACAATTGAGGATGAGGTGAGATTCACCATACACTCTTCACCCATGATCATATTGGTACACGTGTTATATTTTCGCAAGTGTTCCGAAACTTTTTATTAGAAAAACATATAAGTATGTATCTATTGTTTCGTTTTTGCATTAGATACACAACTTATCAAATAATCAGAAAGTCAGTTGTCAGAATCTATTGTTGATACTATTGTCTACTGACCAACCAAAATATGCACAAACAAAAAGCAATGTGATGTGTCTTAGGATTAAATTAAATTCAAAACTCTTTTACCTTTGACATTGGATGACAGTTAATTGTGAAGTACTCCTTAACTTTTAAGAAAATTTCGATGAATCTTCAATAAGAACGTAGATTCTTATGGCCAGAATCATTAAGAAAATAATTTTCCGGATTATGCCGTGCGTAAAAATTCGTAATTGCTAACTGAATACGGAAAACTTCTCGAGCTAACGCCCCCATGTATATTTCCACTTGACCGCGATAGGATCGAACTGTGGATAAAGTAGTCTGACATAAATCTACGGAAAATTATTGAATAGCCGTCTTGTCAGAAATTCCAGATGTGCAAGCAGAGGTCGTTCGTCAAGATGTTTCTAGGCTAGATTATGATAGATGATAGAGATATGTATGTGATTCATTGATGGTTTGGCCACATGGTAATAACAAACTTACTGAATTTTCTTGTTTGTTAGTGGGGCATAAGAAAGAATCGATAGGTTACTGAACAAATCTAGCATCACGGTAAGGCATAGAGAACCAGCTAAGCTAGAGGATCTTTTGCCTAACCGAAAAGGTATGACACCACTCCTTAAGAACGAAGGGGTGTACAAGACAAACCGAAAAACACAGTAGAGACACCCGAAATTTACATCCCAACAACATCAATCTTGAGGACGGCACTGACATCAGTAGGAACTGGATATCTATCCTAATACCGTAAAGTGGGAAAAGCGCATATACAGGGTGTTGTAGAAATAACGGCTAACCTTCAAGGAGCATATCCGCCATCAAGGACAGATAAGCAATTATGATCAAATAACCTATAGTATATTTCAAACTTTTAAGTACCAGCAAAATTGTATTGTCTGAGGCCTGTCCTGGTGCATAGCCGTGCGCGCATGACTGAAATACCATTGCAAACAACCACGGCAAACAACAAACATTTACGAACATTTATCAATTGAAACATAGAGAGATTAGTACGTACCCAATCCAGATGTGATGCAGATTTACAAACATTGTGATTGCAAAGCGAAATCCGTCGAACAAAAATCGATTTAACACAGCAATTGCGTTTCACAGCCGATCAAAGTTATGTCGCATTATAGCCATACAATTGTCATCCATCCGTGTCTGGTACTACACAAATACTACACAAACACACCCTATTAAGGTCCCACAGTCAAAAAGATTCTTATTGTTAATAAACCAACAAACAGCTGATCAGTCTTGTACGTGAACTACGGAGGTAGGTCATTGTCGCTCTGAGCGAGAAAGGCCGGAGTGGCGGGAGGCCGATATGTTGCCGGCGGCATTGATTTGTCACCAGTTGCAACACAACTGTGGCGGAGTGTAGTCCATTTTCTTGCTCTGAGCAGGGACGGACTCCATCTTTCTTTATTAATTTTCTCAAGAATGCGTTAAGTTAGACCATAGGTTATTTGACAAAATATGCTTATTACGGCCTTGGGCATATAGCCTTGAAGGTTAGCCGTTATTTCTGAAACACCCTGTATAAGCTACAATTATTCTTCGGTAGGTTTTTCGTCTTCCGGTAGCTTTGAAGAAGTGAACAACATAGATTTCAAAACGTCAACAACCAGGAATTTTGACGCACGTTATAACCCGGAAACAATGCATTTAGCAGATCTTGATTTTAAACATGTACGTTAAATCAATATTCTGATTATGGCTGTGGCGTTTTTATGACATCGATAACTCTTAATATGTTACTCGAGAAATGAGAATGTTTGTAGAAAATCGAAGTATGTAACACTTGTACCTATTTCTTCTTATTTTCAAAATCTCAGTTTATTTTCTTTCGCCATTTTTTGCAGCAGCATGCTGGCAAAAATATTCAGAATCAAACACGAATATGTATGTTTTTATAATAACAGTGGCAACACGATAAACCAGAAATTCCAGTTGTGCGTTTGCCGGAGGTTTACAGGGGCAATAGTTTGGAAAATTATATGAACATTTTTAGTTTCGAGAACAATCAAAATAAAGAAAAATACAGTACAAAATATCTGGTGATCATGATTGTTTTATGATGGCAACGTTTCATAATAACACAATCAGCACCTGTCTAGTATTTCTATTGTCCATGTTACTCCCAACAATAAATCAAAACCATTTCTATCCAGGCGGATAATCCGATTGCGTTCATCGCTGAAAGGGCTAGAGAACATTTAAAGGAGTTGGTGGCAATTGGTCCAAAGGTAGCTGGCCATGAAGCGAATGAGGTTCACGCTGTAGATTTACTGCTGAGGAAAATCAACGAGATCATCGCTGGCAGCCATCCAAATCAAAAGATTGAATTCGATGTTCAGGTGGTCACTGGATCGTACTATTTGGATTACAAGCCATATGGGGCAGTGAACGCTTACGCAAACATTCAAAATGTTGTCGTGAAGATATATTCGGAAACGGAGTCGAACCACAGCGTCCTGATCAACTCGCACTTTGATAGCGTACCAAACAGTCCAGGTAATCGAGACAAGTATCACGCACACTTATCATATATCAATAAAATAATAAACTTATAAACTAACGGCGAATATTTGAGATTTTATCGTTCGAAAACATCATATCTATTAGAGTATATAATAATAGTCACACGTGTTTTAGTCTTCCAAGATAGTGGTCAAAACTTCTGGCGTGTTCAATCACCCTACATGTTTATGTTCTTCATATTTTAACTAAACATTTTGTGTCGCCATATTTAAGACACTTATTTTTACGCCTTAACGCAAAAATAAAAGAGCAATAACTATACATACATGATATATACTATATCTGATATATACTATACATGATAAAAGTCAATGAATTATTGATGCCAAAACTGAGTTAAAAAATATCATTATATTTAAAATAATACAGTTGAAATCGTAACAGTATTTCAGATTAAACATTCCGATAGTTTGTATTCTATTGTCACATTTTCAAATTTATAGATATAGTGGAACATCAAAAGCTAATCTAATGGATAAATTGTGGGTATAATATGTACTCAAATTTGAATATTCTAATTTTCATTATTTGCAAAATTTAGGCAGATCTTATCCATAGTGAATATTGTGAATAATGATACGATTGTATGAACACAATACGGTTATTGTGTCTGGATATTGAGTCTGGCATATTTAATTATGAATGAAATTAAATGAATATTTGACAACAACTCTAAAAGTAAACTTAGTACCCACATTCCATATCTAAACCTAATTCCTCTAAAATTTCAAGTCGATCAATACATATTAACCCGTGTCCCAATGGGCTCAAAATCATTTATAAGTGCGATGCATTTTTGATTTTTTGCGGTTTTATAACACTGAATTTCTCAAAAATTTATTTCAGAATTTCTGCCTTGAGATTCAGCTTCTCCGTAGAGCATATCAGAAACAGTTTTAATGTATTTTGTGCATTGTTTGCCAAGATCTTAGCTTAAATTATTGTATTTTTGAGCAATAAGTACTCGGAAACATCTTTAGCTATCTTGACTTTTTACTTAATGTATTACTTTTAAGTTTAAGTTAATAACTGTGGTATGTAAGTTTATTGTAGAAGATCAAAATAAACATGTCTTTTAATATCATTAAAGCAAACTTATTCTTGTTTTTCTCAAATTTCACAAAAATTGATTATGGATATAAAGAAACACAAAGAAATATAAAATTGTTTAATGTACTAAAAATATTAAGTTGTTGTGCTATTATAATCAAACTAATGTATCAAAACAGCACAATACTAGTTTAAAATAGTCTAAACTGTAATCTTGATCATTGTTTGGTTCGTGTCTTATTAGCATATCTGATTGAACTTTTATTCCTTTATTATCAGAAGAGATAGAGACGTAGTAAACTGAAAAGAATATACCTCTGTTTTTATTTGCAGATAGAAATCAATTGTATTTTATATTGATCTTATTTATTATTTACAGTATGTCATCATTTATTCATCATATTTGTTATTTATTCATCATTATATTATTTCATTATTCATCCGTATTCTTGTAAACCGGACATGTCTAAATAGCCTTTGGCATAATGATCAGTGGCGTAACTAGCGGTGGCGCAAGGGGTGTAAAAAAATCAACAAATTTCAACCTCAAACTGAAGTTCTGTTTTCATAATAGACTTAATTGTAACACTGCTTTCAGTTTCATAATAAAAGCGTAAGTAACATATTCTAACATAATCTAACAATTTCCAAATTTCCAGTAGGGACGCATTGGTTCATTTGGGTACTCCTCGCTGCGCTCGTTGTGCGCCAAAATGGTCATTTTCTAATTGATAGTTCTAGTTTTTATTCATAACGAACTTAATGTAATATGTTTTTAGTATCATAATGGAAACAGTAGGGACAGATTGGTTCATTGGGGGGCACTATTCGCTGCGCTCGTCGCGTCGTGCGCTAAACCAAAATTACTTAAAAAAACTAACTCCAATGATTTGTAACACTCGCCTTTGGCTCGTGGCTCGCGTTGCAAATATCATTCTCATATCTAATAACTGATATTACTTGGTCATTGTAAAGTATTCAAAAATTCATCAAAAAATTCTATGTATCGAAAAAACAAAACATAAATAAAAACATTTCAGTCTCACAGTTAAAACACAAAGTATCGAAATTTCATTAATAATAAGTTGCTCGAAAGGTTGTCAATGGTATTTTATAATAGTTAGGTACTCAAAGAAAAACAAAGAGCTATAAAACCAAACGTTTCGGGTTTATAGCATTTAGTTTTGTGTTAAAAATTAAAAACGAATTCAAAATGTTAGTTTTTTTAAATCTTACAATTACCTATAATTAGAGGCATGAAAGAAATGTATGCAACAATTTTTTAAGAACATTTGTCTTATGTAGCAACTTATTGAAATACGTTTGCTATCCGAACAAACATTTAGGCATTGCTGTTTATGGGGCCAAACTCCGAGCGTCTAATGGCTACTAGATCTTTCCATTGCCAATAATTAAAGGTACATAAGATAGAAATGGTACGATTTTTGGAAAAGTTATAAACCTTTGTATGTAGCAACTGATTGTCTTTAAATCTTATACAGTGTATTCAAAATTTGTAAGCTCAAGTATTACTTAATTGATTACTGTAAAAGCTATACAGGCTATACATAATATGTACATATATTGCAATTTTCTTAGGTGGAAGTGATGATGGTATTATGGTCGCAGTAGAGTTGGAAATTATAAGAGTTCTCTGTAAATCGCCAACTAGACCTAAGAACAATCTTGTCTTCTTGTTCAACGGTGCCGAGGAAGCGGGCCTACTCGGTTCCCATGGCTTTATATCTGCTCATAAGTGGGCGCCGGAAGTGCGCGTTCTGGTTAATTTGGAAGCTACCGGAGGCGGAGGAAAAGAGATTTTATTCCAAACTGGACCAGACGAGCCGTGGCTATTAAAATATTACGACGTTCCTCATCCGCACGGAAATGCCGCAGGCGAGGAGGTCTTCCAGGGCAACATCATTCCATCCGATACGGATTTCAGGATTTTCAGGGACTATGGCGGTCTGATAGGTAATCATTTTTTTATTATTATGCGCACATATAGAAAATAATATATTCAAAGTTTGAACGAGAACTAAAATTAGGAAAGTGTTATTTTTCAGTTGAAGCGAGTTAAAAAGAAGCGTAATATGCAGATTTAAAAGATTTAAAATAAGTTTAAAGTAATATGCAGAACTAAAATATCTAAAACAAACAAAATTTAGAACTTGAAACTGAAATCCGTTTTCGAAAATTACTGGGTCAGTAGACGTGAGAAATGTCAGAATCTGCATTTCGATTTTTAAAACAACTTCATACGTTCCCTATAACGGTTTGACATATTGCGATTCACAATAAACTTTTTGCTTTACAAGAGAGCCGCAAAAACTGCAAAAACTCGCTAAAGCCTAGTTGCGAAAAATACATAAAATGTAAACATACAGTTAGACCAATAGAACGCTTAAAATTGTGTACAAATAACCTTGTATCATCTGTGCTAACTAGCTTTTCGAATTTTACCGCAAAGCGGCCACAATATCGAAATTTTATCTCATGTACCTACAAAATTAGTCGACATAAAATTCTGCAAAAACCGGTACATTCACGTTTTCTTAAATACAGTGTTAAATACACGAAGGGGTTGGGTGAGGCGGATGCCGGATGGGCTATTTTCTGACATCACACTCTATTGCTGTTGGGCTAGTCATGGGCTAGCATTCATTTGCTACCTATAGAGAGGCGCAGCGCTATTGTGCTCGGCAGCAGTTTGACATGACTCTAACCAGTCTAACCTATGTATTTTCGGTTACTCTTCGCTTGCTATTTTACGGCTCTTTGAACAATAATCAAAAGTGAAGGCGAGATGTAATACTTCAGAAGTAAGTGGAACTCAAAAAGCATGTAAGTGGCTCGGAACACTCATTTACATAGAGATTAGTCATTATGTTGCAGTGCACGGACCCACTAAAACGACGATATTTCAATAGTCGGAAAAACTAGACTAAATTTTTTTAGTCTAAATGTGTTTTATGTACTATCGTGGCCATATATTATGTCCCTTCTTTTGACGTCGATTTTCTCGCAGAACTAGAGGCGAAAAAATTTGAAAAAATTCTGCTGCTGTCCTTGATTAATATGCTACAAATCATAAAAATTAGAAAGTTGTATATGTTGGCGTTTTCCCAATGTTTCCAACTTAAGAAGAATTGGCGCTGTTTTTGCCCCGTAAACTTTATTCGTTTAACTTTAGCAATGAATTACTCGAGAAATAATCTATAGATTTCAACGAATTAAAAAGTAAAATCACCTGCGGAATGCTAGTTTTCAATGTGCATTTTTGTAAAATCATTGGATTAGTGGTTGACCCACAAAAAGCTATATTATGCAATGCCAGCAATTCCGTTATTAGAAGAGCTAGAATAATGAAATATAGACTATAGGCTATCCAATAATTCATAGGTTTAAAGTTCATTACATAATCATTGTTTATCTTGCATTTTTCATACCAAAGATCGTGCTGAAACTCCGCGTGAATTCCGACGCTCTACGGTCATTCGGGTACTGCGGGGAAGAAAGGCGTTAGCGGTGCTGTCATGTCGGAGAGAACCGACACAGCTGAGAGAACCGGGGTAGCTTATTATCAATACACAAAAAGAACGATAACTTGTTAAGGTAGTAATTTTAACTAACAATTAAATTCTTAACTTTTGCATAATTTTGATTATAATATGTGACCCGGTACGAGAGAAATCTCTACTATCGATTGGCGTTTATGTTTTCTACAATAAGGTTGTAAACAAGATTTTGATGGATGCGGATAGATCTAATAATATGGAGTTGGCAGATTTTCCGATTAGTGGTGAATACTAAATTAAGTTTGCTTGATAAACCCAAAAAATATTTAAAAAGTATGCCCGATTTGGTTATATAAATATTCAAACGATTATAACAGTTTCATCAGTTTATTTATTAATAATATTTAAATACATGCACAAACAATATAAAATAAATACAACTCTTGATATATTACATATATTACAAACGTGAGCGTATAAAACTTAGAAATATCAAAAAACTTTTACAAATTTAGCATCGTAAATTTGTAGACACATAGATTATTTTGCAGATCGTTCATTAATTTTAAATGCTAATCCCGAAACCCGATTTAAATTGCCAAGAATTTCCATGGGACTTCCAAATGCCTGTTCGTGGTTCTGTTATCTTATTGACTCATTTTGCCATTATTTTTTAATTCAGTAATCTGTCGCCGGATATCCAAATTTCTTTGGCGAGGCATAATCGCCGTGTCGTTATATGTATTGTGTCCGTAAACACTGTTTTTCTAGTAACTAATGCACGTGCGATCCGCCACTACTTGCAGCGTCGCTGTCGATCCCTTCCCCCGCTCGCCCGAAAGACCGAAGAGCGCCGCGTCAATTGCAGCAATCATGAGATGCTTCAACTCGATCTTTTGTAGGGAAAATGCAAGATAAACAATGATTATGTAATAAGCTTTAAACTTATGAATTAGTGGGTAGCCTATAGTCCATATTTCATTATTCTAGCTCTTCTAATAAAGGAATTGCTGGCATTACATAATATAGCTTTTTGTGGGTCAAGCACAAATCCAATGGTTTTACAAAAATGCACATTGAAAGCTAGCATTCCGAAGGTGATTTAACTTTATAATTCGTTGAAATCTATAGATTATTTCCGGAGTAATTAATTGCTAAAGTTAAACGAATAAAATTTAGGGGGCAAAAACAGCGCCAATTCGTCTTAATTTGAAAAAAATACGTCAATTTATTGGCCAACATAAAGGTATGACAGGAAATTATGAGGAAACGTCCTTAAAACTCAATATCCGTGAGCAAGAAGACTTAGATCTTATCAAAGAACCGCCTGCTGCACCCTCCTCACGTCCTCGAGCCCTGCCGAACATTTTCTTTCAAAAGATCTTAATGCAACAAACAAAAACAAACAATATTAAGACAAAACAAGGTCGGTAAATAAAATAAGTTCCGCGGATTTGGTCACTAGCTCTATAGTTGAATTTTAAAAATGAATAGCTGTAGAAAAGGTTACGGACGATAGCCACCTACTTTTTATTAAAAGTTTATTAAATGATGTAAACCAATTGTCTTGTAAAATGCAAAGAAAATATAAGACCGGTGTACTGTCGCTTTGAAATGAATTGTTGGATGAAGATAAAGAAGATGGAATCCGAAGCCTAGTCCATCATGCAGAGTGAAAAAGTTTTGATGGGATGGTTGTGTATTCACGAAAACAACACGGATAATGTTAAACTTGTTGATTGGTTCCTTATTAATTATAGCATTTAATAAACATTATGATCTTAAAGTATACAATAGCCTTTTTCTGAAGATATACTTAGTCCCCATTTTGTATCTTTCTTTATATTTTTGTTCAAATATTAAACTAAATAAATAATCAAACTAATTTGGGCTCATCCGAGTAAAGTTTTTAAATTTTGCTTCATCTGCTCTTAACACACTCTTAGCACTGTTCATCGCTTCTTTTTAGGTTAATAGGGTTTTTTAGCTATTATATTTTCCTGGAGCATAAAGCATTGCCAAAACACTAAAGATATCTCGGTGGCGTCGTGGACTGACATGATTTAAGTATAACTATAAATTGACATTGGCATTTATGTTAACATTTACGATTTACGTTTTCGTTTAAACGTGTTTTGTTCCACCATGATTGATATATGTGCGCCCACACTAAATGTGATTTAGGTAAAATGAATAAAATAAAGACGTTATATCATGTAGACGGAACAACTGACATTTTAGGACGTTGTGGTGAATTTACATCAAAGCATTACGTATAAAACTTATTTAATCAAATGCCAAATACCAGAAAAAGTAAACGTTGGCATATTTTTTACTCGTTTGTGATGAATGCATCCAAAAATAAATATTGCCATTTAAGATAAGTAATATCAACGATATACGATTCAGAGCGTATTTGGGGATAGCACCCAATCCCCAAAAACGCTCTGAATTGTTAATGATTACTACAGCCGAGAATACATTTTCACATCTGCAGTATTGTTTTGCAGCACATATCTTCTTGGAAGTCATTTATGTAGAGTCTACATTGTAGACGTTGAATAGTGTTGGTCCAAGAATGGAACCATGTGGGATGAATATTTGATTACTTGCTTACCACTTACCAGCATACTTTGAAAATCAAAGTTTGTGTTTGACGATTGGAATGGCAACTAATTTTCAAACTCTACAATAAAATAGCCCGCAAAAACAACGGGGTTTAATTACAACCCCCAATTATTTTCAAAAATTCTGATTTACGCAATTTGAAACCATTCTGTACAAATTAATTTTGATAATTTGATATTGTGACTATCTTTCTTTAAGTAGTGCGCACGCCGAGTGATGGATTTTCTTTATTTAGAGATTTTCTTAATCCAAAGTGACAGTCAAGCACTGCGGATAACATAAAAACATTATTTATGCGAATAATGCAATTAAATGAAACGGTTATCTAGCCGCAACTTCATCATACCTCCTTACTGCTTACGCCTTCGGATGTGCGGGCGGTATTTGACAACACAAACATAGTTTTCCCGGGCTCTAGTTATAAATCATGAACTAGAACGATATCACCATTGAAATTATAACCAATCTGCGTAACTCAAAACAAAACAAAATATCCGTTATTTATAAAAACGTGAATTCTATTATTATTTCTAATATTAATTAATAATAAAATTATGATTGTAAATCATACTCCTGTATTTTTATTAAAATATGTGGTATGATTTGACAAAAGAACGAGCATTGAAAAATAATGAATAATGTAAATAATTAATATCTTATATAAAACTACAATTTTACCATTGGCATTAAAATCGAAGAACCACGTGCATAATCTGATATTTCTAACGTATATTGGCCCAGCTGCGATAATATCACCGTGATTTTTTTAGTGATAAAAACACCTGTTAAAGTTTGCATTAATTTACGTACAAAAACTTCCATACAGCGATAAATGCATCTCAAGCATCAATAATAAACATTAAGTGCGTCATAAAGCAAAATGAGATGTTTATTGATTATAAATCAATGCTGCTGATCAGTGCGATAACACTAAAATTCCTACATCAGATATAATCAACATCAGATACACAATAGATACACATTACAATAATTGGACGTGGTAACAATAAGGAGTTCATGCATTTAATTTCCCATTGTAACATTAATTCACTGAACGAAATGGGTCTACTTATTGCTGTTTTACTACTTTTATAGTACTATTATATGCATTGTATGTTGAATGAGTGTAGTAGATCAATTTAATAGTGGACTTAGTTTTGGATAAGTCTACATGGTGGAAATTCTAACATATTTGTAATCATATTATTGCCAGAAACCGATAACAAACTATTGCCCAAATGACATATTTTCAAAAATCTTTTTTGTTTTTATTTCGAATTGCAGGATATGATTTTGCGTTCACCAGAGACGGATACAGGTACCATACGAAGTATGATGGTTTTGAGAACATCGACTACGGTCGTTACCAACACACTGGCGATAATATCCTCAAGCTTGTTCGAAATCTGGCCGATGCCTCTGAAGTGGAAAATCCGATAACCGGTGACGGAAAAGTGATATACTTCGACTTCTTAGGTCTCTTCTTCGTCCATTACTCTACCACCACGGGCATTATCATAAACAGTGTCGTCATTGCAGTCTCAATTCTACTGATGATTTGGTCTTTCATGAAAATTGATCTAGGTAAGCTATGTCACTAAAGCCATAAACATACTGGACTGTATAATGATTGCGATCAAAGGAAGCATCAAGCAAAAAAAACATCAAAAGCTTAGCACGAACTTTGATTGCTATCCTCGCACCTATCATCCACATTCCACTATGGTTCAGGCCAGCTGGTATTTCAAAAACCAGGCAAAACTTGCTGACAAATTGAAAAGGCAAAAATGAAAGACTAATTTAAAGTTAACCATCATTCTAACATTCTCAAACTAGGAGTGTTAATAAAAACAATGGAAGCCTCTATATTTATCCTTGCTTTAATAAAATGTATTTATCTACGATTCACATATAAGTTCATTGCATACGTATCTACGACTATATAATCCCCATCATGATACACGCCAATGGTTATAATAACACTTGACAGTTCGTTCAAATAATGACTTCAGTATTTGAACGAACTGTCATCATTATACAACGGTAGTGTCAAAGTCTGTCAAAACCTACGTAGATGACAGTTATGTGACAGTTCGCCTCGCCATCAATGACAAATACATTTAAAATATTTTACATAAAATGAAATTTATGAGTCGTAGATAAAACGTCGTATTCGACTGACACAACGGATATAAATCGCTCGCATATTTACACGCTCGCCTACGGGTCGCGTATAAACTTCATGCTCGCGATTTATATCCTTAGTTACGTGCTCGTCAAATAATATACTATTATAATAGTAAACATGTTTCGATTGTTTAAACCATATTCATCCCTAAATCTGCAATAAATAGACAGTTTCTGATATAAAATGTAAAAAATACAAACTTAACCTAAATTAAACACTTTAAACAATTTTTTGTGTGGTCACATGTGGGAAGGGTGTATTGAGGAAGGATGATAGAGTGTGTTATTTATTTTTAATTCAAATTAGCCGAGGTGAAAGTTTAAATATGTGAACAGAATGTTTTATGTGAAAGTCCAAATGGTAATTTAAAAATTTACTGTTGGGTCTATTTTTTGTTTAAGTATCTCCAGTTGTTCCAGTAGATACATTTTAAAGCTTTTGTCATAATTATGCAACAAATGTCAGCAAATATTCAGCAAATTTACATCTTTATAATTCATTTTATCACCAGATTCCAAAGTATATTGGTCGATATTGGAAGACGATCATCGACCAGTTTGACCGACATATATAGAGTATAGACTGGCAATTACAGCAACTCAGAGAGTAAACTTCACAACGATCAGTAACCTGTTTAACCTGTAATTGGTTAACTTTTTTAAAATCTGATTATTATACGTATATGCCGAGATTATTTTAATTTTGTGTGAGGGCCTTTTCACACGGGACACGGCGTCCGTGCGTTTTTATACCTGTACGGTTCGAAATGTATGAGATTAAATGATAGCTTTCACACGTACCGTGCCTTCGCCGTCCACCAGGAAGGCACGGATTCCGTGCCGACCTTTTCACACGGGGCACGGCGACCGTGCGTTTTTGTCCATGTACGGTTCGAAATGTATGAAATTAAATCATAGCTTTCACACGTACCGTGCCGTCGCCGTCGACCGTCTGGTCGCCGTGCCTCACCAACGAAGGCACGGATTTGGTACGGCAATCGTCCGCTCGAAAATGCATTGAGTTAAATCGTAGCATTCACACGCACCGTGCGTTTTTCACACGGTTTGTATTCTTGCACTGGTAATAGGTATATATTAATAACAAATACAACGCCAAAAGTATCCTCATAATATCAACGTACGTTGTAAAATCGCTAATTCTACTAGTTTTCGTCATACGTCGATAGCCATTGCATCAATTTTAAATAATGGAGTAGCCGTTGTTTTTTTTTTAAACCAAGTTCTTTTGTTTCTGTTCTAATTACATAAACTGGTGGTAACTTACATATTTATATTGTTATTATTTTATTATTTATTGATTATGTATCATTTTTGATTATGTTTGTGATAATAGGTTTGTTCGAGCAGCAGTAAAAACAATTGGGTATTCTTCTGCGCATGCGCAATGATGGTTTTAGACGGGCAAAACACCCATTCTGCATGCGCAGAAGTAAGAATAAGTGCTTTATGCACCTATTTTGGTGTTGCTCGAACAAACCTACTAATATACATAAATTAATTAACAAAATTCTTTTCGTTTCTTTTGATTCATTTACGTTATGGACCAATTGCTTCACATTACAAAAAATTTCTTAATCCCTTCAATACTACAGCATAATCACGCTAATATTATATAGGTGCTTGGACATAGGTCTAAAAATAAACCTAGGTTCAGATTGCAAGGGAGTGGAGTGTTCGAGGGCGTTTGGTTTCGTACGGATTAATAGCTAGAATACATTGTATTTCCAATCATGGGCGCCGTTACATATGGGCAGGGGGGGGGGGGGGGGGGGGGGGCGTGCCCCCCCCCCCCCCCCCCCCCCTGGATTTTGAACCCAACTATATCCAAACTATTCGGTGATATATGGGCGTTTGCCCCCCGTACTGAATTAAAAAAAAATCCTACTGACATTTTATATAGGTACTATAGTATATTGTGTAGTAAGACAAGAAACTGATTCCTAATCGAGGCTGGGCACATTTTGAGGCCCCGAAATCATTTTTTGCGCGGCGCACACATCATTTTTATGCTAATGATGACTCTGCCGATTATAATCATCACCAATGTCAGTTTCATTAGATTGTTTACCTCCAGTTTTCGTCGTGAAAGAGTCACGAGTCAGTGCCAATTTTACGGTTTTGTGCTTTAGTCCAAACAACGCTTTTATTTAATCATACTTATTAGGTTTAATTACAGTAGAACGGCGATAATCTGAACCTCGATAATCCGAACGTTCGCTAATCCACCCAAAAAATCAACACCCAAAAAGAAACAATAATAAAATAAACCACTGAGTAACCTAGAGAACTTTGTTTTCGGTTCCTGTTTACAGAAAAATGTTGTCTTTGTTTTATATCTTCTATTCACTACTCGTGTTTTCTACTATTTAGCTGCAATATTTAATAATCCGAATCACCTTCGGTCCCAAGTAGTTCGGATTATCGCCGCTCTACTGTAATAAATAAATAAGAAATAAATCATAATTAATAATAAAAAAGTTATAAATAGATCCCTTCGATATCGGTAAATTGCTTCAATATCCCTTCGATATGCTTCGATATCCCTTCATATCGCTTTGATATCCTTTCGTTATCCCTTCGATTTTGACTTTTTTACATTCTAATAGATTATGAAGAGCGGAATCGAAATGTGTTGGTTTTTTAAGATTGAACTTCTATCCAATCTTATTTTCTGCTATTTAGTTGCAATATTTGGTAATCCGAACAATTTGATAATCCGAATGACTTTCGGTCCCAATTAGTTCTGATAATTGACGCTGTACTGTACTTCGCATCTTTTTGCACTGTTCAGCTGTTTATCTAAAATATAGTGGGTGTTAAAAATAAGTGTAAAATATAGGTAAAATATACTGAACTTATGATATCGAACTCATGTTCACACGCCTGACACCGTTTAGGTACTGCATAGAGCTTTAATATATTATAGAATATATAAATAATGTGTATGTAAAACTTTATATGTTTAACGTCTCTATAAAGAATTCAAGATAACCCAAATTTGTCAAAATTAGTATCAAAATTACAAAACGGTTGTCATTAACTCCTTTCACAGACGATAAATAATAAAAAAAGTCACACAAATGTTATTTGACTTTAAAAGTGCCGTCCTATGATACATGGCACTATTTTTCCTATGCTGTTTGTAAAATTGGTTCAATCTTCCGACTCTCTCCAACGTTCAAACAATACATTTCCGGACATGAGTTCATTCAAAAATTTGTCTACTGTGGTCATACAGACCATTCATAGCTTATATATAACAACAAATATTATTAACTAGTTAACTTAGTATTGTCACCGTTTAAGTGTTTACGTATAATAGTAATGATAGTAAGGTTGAATTTCGTTATCGATAATAATCGTTATCACAGAATTATCAAATTTGTCAACTTTTCTTTATATTTAGTCATTGTTTTTCGTCCATTTTAAAATAATATTTTCACCTTTTATTGTTTACCAATTTCTTATTACTTACTTTTTGTTGGATGCTCGATTGATACGATTATAGAGTTAATATATCAATTGTGTTCATTTGGTGCCTGTATTTTTGGCTTTGAAAGGTGCCAGTTGCTCATTATACATTAGCCCTTGCTCGATGAACACGAGCTGAAAATGCTTATAAAAAATGAGCAATGTTTCCTCCAAAATATTCCAAAGTAATAAAAAAAAAATCAATATTGGTTGGCAATCAGACCAAATCGAAAATTTTAGGATAAAAGTTCAATGATTCTGAAACAAAAATATAAATACAAATAATATTCTTATAATAAAAGGCAGCAAATTTTCTTGCAATTCACTTAATATCAATATGCCATACATAAGTTGCCGAGCATACAGGGGTATCAACCGCGGCTAATGACATAAAATAATGTGTAAAAAATGACACAACCATAAAAGCAACAGAGATTTTCAGGGTGCATGCAATTTAAATTTGACGAATAATATGGGCTATTGGGTATTCTTTTATATTTTTTATATTTTTATGTTTGTTGTGTGTCAATTTTAGAATCCTAACTAATAAATACGAATATGTCTCTATCAGTGCCATTTATAACAAATAAAACAACGAAAACGCTACAAAATAATTAATAGTATAGTCACCTTTTATTACTAAAAAAAAATCTTGCCCCCCCCCCTGGAACATTTTGTAACGGCGCCCATGTTTCCAATTGACATTAATACTCACTGTTATTCGTATATCATCGTCCACAAAATACTTATCAGAGAAACTTACAATAATTATCATTCTACACTTTTTAAAAAATAAGACTAGGAGAACATGTTTATTTATTTATTTATTGTATATGGAAAAATAATCGAGTATTAACTGTTACCATAGAAACAATTATTTTGATTAGGTACTAATATCATACCATTTGTCTTGATCTGGTATTACTTATTTCGGTTGCAGACAATATTGTGCAGTACCAGTGTTAAAACAATTACTGCCTTAGAAGTTACTAGTTTCATGCGTAAGATCCAATATTGTCTTGTGACACAAACTCTTGTTTACGTAA
Organism: Melinopterus prodromus; assembly: GCA_964023965.1. Lineage (NCBI taxonomy): Eukaryota > Metazoa > Arthropoda > Insecta > Coleoptera > Scarabaeidae > Melinopterus > Melinopterus prodromus. The sequence goes on from OZ030391.1 coordinate 17,602,002, forward strand.
TAAATGTATTATATATATACAGGATGATTATAGTTGATTGTAGTCGAAGTAGGCCGTGTCAATGTTAATAATTTTTGTGCCGCTATACCCAAACAACTGTCAAAAGTGAAATAGGTTATGTAACCAAATTAGCTTTTGTGTATAGAACAGTGGTGTTCCATTCAAATAGACCAGCAACCAGCAATATTTACATTTGATTTCATGGCATACTTCGACTACAATCATTCTATCTCTATTAATAACAAAATTTGAGAATAATTGTCAAGTTTTCACGTTTAAGATTTATTGGGTGCACCCAATAAATTCTTTGTCTGCGTTTCTGCCGTTGCCGACGTCGGTAAAAAAAACCATAACGCAATTATGCGTGCACGCTCCATAGCGAATGAGATAGTACTGAACCGTGCGTGTATGAGTTTAAATGGTAGCTTTCACACGTACCGTGCCGTGCCGTTTTAAATCCGTGCACGGACGCCGTGCCCCGTGTGAAAAGGCCCTAACACTTCGAACCGTACACGGCGTCCATGCGGATTCGACCGTCCACGGTCGTTGTGTGCTTACACACAGGCACGGATTTCAAACGGCACGGCGCGGCGCGGCGGCGCAGTTGCTGCTGGCAGTTGGCTGACAGTTGCGCAGTGTTTGCGACGCACGGTTCAGTACTATCTCATTCGCTATGGAGCGTGCACGCATAATTGCGTTATGTTTTTTTTTTACCGACGTCGGCAACGGCAGAAACGCAGACAAAGAATTTATTGGGTGCACCCAATAAATCTTAAACGTGAAAACTTGACAATTATTCTCAAATTTTGTTATTAATAGAGATAGAATGATTGTAGTCGAAGTATGCCATGAAATCAAATGTAAATATTGCTGGTTGCTGGTCTATTTGAATGGAACACCACTGTTCTATACACAAAAGCTAATTTGGTTACATAACCTATTTCACTTTTGACAGTTGTTTGGGTATAGCGGCACAAAAATTATTAACATTGACACGGCCTACTTCGACTACAATCAACTATAATCATCCTGTATATATATAATACATTTATTACGTAAACAAGAGTTTGTGTCACAAGACAATATTGGATCTTACGCATGAAACTAGTAACTTCTAAGGCAGTAATTGTTTTAACACTGGTACTGCACAATATTGTCTGCAACCGAAATAAGTAATACCAGATCAAGACAAATGGTATGATATTAGTACCTAATCAAAATAATTGTTTCTATGGTAACAGTTAATACTCGATTATTTTTCCATATACAATAAATAAATAAATAAACATGTTCTCCTAGTCTTATTTTTTAAAAAGTGTAGAATGATAATTATTGTAAGTTTCTCTGATAAGTATTTTGTGGACGATGATATACGAATAACAGTGAGTATTAATGTCAATTGGAAACATGGGCGCCGTTACAAAATGTTCCAGGGGGGGGGGCAAGATTTTTTTTTAGTAATAAAAGGTGACTATACTATTAATTATTTTGTAGCGTTTTCGTTGTTTTATTTGTTATAAATGGCACTGATAGAGACATATTCGTATTTATTAGTTAGGATTCTAAAATTGACACACAACAAACATAAAAATATAAAAAATATAAAAGAATACCCAATAGCCCATATTATTCGTCAAATTTAAATTGCATGCACCCTGAAAATCTCTGTTGCTTTTATGGTTGTGTCATTTTTTACACATTATTTTATGTCATTAGCCGCGGTTGATACCCCTGTATGCTCGGCAACTTATGTATGGCATATTGATATTAAGTGAATTGCAAGAAAATTTGCTGCCTTTTATTATAAGAATATTATTTGTATTTATATTTTTGTTTCAGAATCATTGAACTTTTATCCTAAAATTTTCGATTTGGTCTGATTGCCAACCAATATTGATTTTTTTTTTATTACTTTGGAATATTTTGGAGGAAACATTGCTCATTTTTTATAAGCATTTTCAGCTCGTGTTCATCGAGCAAGGGCTAATGTATAATGAGCAACTGGCACCTTTCAAAGCCAAAAATACAGGCACCAAATGAACACAATTGATATATTAACTCTATAATCGTATCAATCGAGCATCCAACAAAAAGTAAGTAATAAGAAATTGGTAAACAATAAAAGGTGAAAATATTATTTTAAAATGGACGAAAAACAATGACTAAATATAAAGAAAAGTTGACAAATTTGATAATTCTGTGATAACGATTATTATCGATAACGAAATTCAACCTTACTATCATTACTATTATACGTAAACACTTAAACGGTGACAATACTAAGTTAACTAGTTAATAATATTTGTTGTTATATATAAGCTATGAATGGTCTGTATGACCACAGTAGACAAATTTTTGAATGAACTCATGTCCGGAAATGTATTGTTTGAACGTTGGAGAGAGTCGGAAGATTGAACCAATTTTACAAACAGCATAGGAAAAATAGTGCCATGTATCATAGGACGGCACTTTTAAAGTCAAATAACATTTGTGTGACTTTTTTTATTATTTATCGTCTGTGAAAGGAGTTAATGACAACCGTTTTGTAATTTTGATACTAATTTTGACAAATTTGGGTTATCTTGAATTCTTTATAGAGACGTTAAACATATAAAGTTTTACATACACATTATTTATATATTCTATAATATATTAAAGCTCTATGCAGTACCTAAACGGTGTCAGGCGTGTGAACATGAGTTCGATATCATAAGTTCAGTATATTTTACCTATATTTTACACTTATTTTTAACACCCACTATATTTTAGATAAACAGCTGAACAGTGCAAAAAGATGCGAAGTACAGTACAGCGTCAATTATCAGAACTAATTGGGACCGAAAGTCATTCGGATTATCAAATTGTTCGGATTACCAAATATTGCAACTAAATAGCAGAAAATAAGATTGGATAGAAGTTCAATCTTAAAAAACCAACACATTTCGATTCCGCTCTTCATAATCTATTAGAATGTAAAAAAGTCAAAATCGAAGGGATAACGAAAGGATATCAAAGCGATATGAAGGGATATCGAAGCATATCGAAGGGATATTGAAGCAATTTACCGATATCGAAGGGATCTATTTATAACTTTTTTATTATTAATTATGATTTATTTCTTATTTATTTATTACAGTAGAGCGGCGATAATCCGAACTACTTGGGACCGAAGGTGATTCGGATTATTAAATATTGCAGCTAAATAGTAGAAAACACGAGTAGTGAATAGAAGATATAAAACAAAGACAACATTTTTCTGTAAACAGGAACCGAAAACAAAGTTCTCTAGGTTACTCAGTGGTTTATTTTATTATTGTTTCTTTTTGGGTGTTGATTTTTTGGGTGGATTAGCGAACGTTCGGATTATCGAGGTTCAGATTATCGCCGTTCTACTGTAATTAAACCTAATAAGTATGATTAAATAAAAGCGTTGTTTGGACTAAAGCACAAAACCGTAAAATTGGCACTGACTCGTGACTCTTTCACGACGAAAACTGGAGGTAAACAATCTAATGAAACTGACATTGGTGATGATTATAATCGGCAGAGTCATCATTAGCATAAAAATGATGTGTGCGCCGCGCAAAAAATGATTTCGGGGCCTCAAAATGTGCCCAGCCTCGATTAGGAATCAGTTTCTTGTCTTACTACACAATATACTATAGTACCTATATAAAATGTCAGTAGGATTTTTTTTTAATTCAGTACGGGGGGCAAACGCCCATATATCACCGAATAGTTTGGATATAGTTGGGTTCAAAATCCAGGGGGGGGGGGGGGGGGGGGGGGGCACGCCCCCCCCCCCCCCCCCCCCTGCCCATATGTAACGGCGCCCATGATTGGAAATACAATGTATTCTAGCTAATCCGTACGAAACCAAACGCCCTCGAACACTCCACTCCCTTGCAATCTGAACCTAGGTTTATTTTTAGACCTATGTCCAAGCACCTATATAATATTAGCGTGATTATGCTGTAGTATTGAAGGGATTAAGAAATTTTTTGTAATGTGAAGCAATTGGTCCATAACGTAAATGAATCAAAAGAAACGAAAAGAATTTTGTTAATTAATTTATGTATATTAGTAGGTTTGTTCGAGCAACACCAAAATAGGTGCATAAAGCACTTATTCTTACTTCTGCGCATGCAGAATGGGTGTTTTGCCCGTCTAAAACCATCATTGCGCATGCGCAGAAGAATACCCAATTGTTTTTACTGCTGCTCGAACAAACCTATTATCACAAACATAATCAAAAATGATACATAATCATAATCATAAATATGTAAGTTACCACCAGTTTATGTAATTAGAACAGAAACAAAAGAACTTGGTTTAAAAAAAACAACGGCTACTCCATTATTTAAAATTGATGCAATGGCTATCGACGTATGACGAAAACTAGTAGAATTAGCGATTTTACAACGTACGTTGATATTATGAAGATACTTTTGGCGTTGTATTTGTTATTAATATATACCTATTACCAGTGCAAGAATACAAACCGTGTGAAAAACGCACGGTGCGTGTGAATGCTACGATTTAACTCAATGCATTTTCGAGCGGACGATTGCCGTACCAAATCCGTGCCTTCGTTGGTGAGGCACGGCGACCAGACGGTCGACGGCGACGGCACGGTACGTGTGAAAGCTATGATTTAATTTCATACATTTCGAACCGTACATGGACAAAAACGCACGGTCGCCGTGCCCCGTGTGAAAAGGTCGGCACGGAATCCGTGCCTTCCTGGTGGACGGCGACGGCACGGTACGTGTGAAAGCTATCATTTAATCTCATACATTTCGAACCGTACAGGTATAAAAACGCACGGACGCCGTGTCCCGTGTGAAAAGGCCCTATGAGTTTAAATGGTAGCTTTCACACGTACCGTGCCGTGCCGTTTTAAATCCGTGCACGGACGCCGTGCCCCGTGTGAAAAGGCCCTTAGGGTTTTATGTATTTATGTCATTTTTGTCGTATTATTTTTAAACTTATTCTAAATAATTCTATGACATCGATTTGTTTTCGAGTGTATCAGAATGTGCAAAAAGTAAGATTTTTTTGGGACCATCTTCATCCAAAATGATGCAATGTGATGGGGATTTTGTTTACCAAATTTCTATGACGAAGGCTCTATCCCAATGGCATTTCCAGTTTTAAAAAAAGGTCGCAAAATGTTTTTCAGCGTTATCTGTCACATATTTAAAGCGTTTCTTCCTGGACTCAAGGTTGGATGATTTTTTGATATAAAAACAACATATAAGACGCCATAAGACGATCATTTTGTTTTTACCCCTCTTACTGTATAACCGGGAAGGCTTTCAGAAATCGTGATTTTGATTGATCAATTTGTTCGTTTTTTGGATTTAGGTACCTCAATTCAAAGCTTGCTGTACACCACCATTATTGCGTTCATCATCTTACTGGGATGGGCTATCTCTACTGCTGTAGTTGTGATTATCGCCAGCATTTTGGATGTCTCTAATAGAAGTATGGGATGGTACAGCCAACCTTGGATAAATTTTGGACTCTATATTGCACCAGTCTGCTTTGTACTACTAACTACGAGGGCTGTCATCAACCGAGTTGTCCGAAATGTAAGTGAAGTCCGCATCACCTTGGCTCACTAGTCCTTTTCATGATTATTAGTCATATTCCTTAATTTGTGTTTCGTGTTTTTAGAAACGAATTTCCTTGGCAGAGAAGGCGATGATTCAAGTGCACATCAACAGGTTGATATGGACGTTAGCTCTATTGGGCGGGACCATAGTTGGTTTGAGGATGGTTTACGTCATTATGGTAGGAGTATTATTCAACACTGTAATCATGCTGATAGTGCAATGTATTGATCTTTATAAAAAGAGTAAGTATCCATGCAGTAGAAGAATTTGTAGAATAGTAGAGAGAAGTAATGCTTAATGTGCAAAAGCAATTACTGCTATAATTTTTATTTTTTATGAATAGATTTAGCTGAGAAAATATGGGCGTACTTGTACATCTTGAGCATGATTTTACCAACAATGATGATGCTGAACTATGGCCACGAAGTTGTTGCGCTGTTTATACCAATTTTGGGACGATTCGGCGCAAGTACGAATCCGGACTTGATGATGGGCTTGATGATGGCTTTCTTCACCATTATGATTGTATCTTATTATGTAAGTATTGACCCTTACTAATCTCTGGGATATGTCTATACCATAAGTGATATTTACGAACGAAATTGGGAACTTATTATTGAAAGGCTCCACGCTGACATGTTTAATGTTCAGGAAGGATGTATTTTATTCGTATTAATACCATCATGAACACCAAACAAAGCGACATCTGTCAGTAGAAACGACTCGGTTCTCTTGTTCTTATGAGGTGCGTATATAATTCGGTTAATTTTCTCCAAAGTTATTTAGCAGAAAACTGAATCTATGTTATATCTTTTCATTATTATGTTTAAGAACACCTGCAGTTTAAGCGCATACTTTTTGTTTTCGTTATATTGCATTTGATTTTGTCTGCGTATCCTAATTTTGCCTCTTTTCGCTTTTTTGTGTGATAAAATGTATAAATAAGTATTTGTTTTTAGTTTTTCTTATACTTCATTGTTGGAAGTCAAGAAAAAGGAAGTCAAGATCGAGATTTATTGTTTTTCTTTGTACACATAGGTTTTTAAATTTTTAACATTAACGGTTTCAGATACTAGAATTATTAGGTAAAAATAATGAGTTATATTATTAAAACATTACCAGTTTCACTTGAATTGTAATAGATAAATAGAAAAATAGATTTTTTTTAGACGTGAAGTGGTACTTAATTTGTCCATTCAATATTTTTTAGTTATAACCTTGTATGCAAATGGCTTATAATAAAAAATAGCTTTCTTACTCCTTCTTCCAATTGGTGACAAGCTATAGAAATTTCAAAATTTGTTATTTTTACGTTGCCTCTGATGGAACCAGGACAAAAATCTGAAACTTACAAAATTATTTCATCTTTTCATAAGGTTTAATAATAAATAAACGCATTCTTGTGTATTGCACTGTGTTTGGAATAACAGCCTTTTAAAATGAGACGATGATGACGGTAAAACAAAATTAATTAAAAATTCTCAGTAAATACAAAACAAAGCATACAATTCATAACAGTTATGTCATTTTTTTTACAAAAGAGACTTATAAAACTAAGTGATCTTCATACGTTTCTGAAGTTGATATGATGTAACATCTTATTACACGTTCTGTTGGTTGAGGAGAGAATTTGTGAAAACTTCTAGTTCCTTTTATCTCTTTGGATCTCTGAACTCTATCATAAAGGGTGGTTTTGTGTTCTGAAGCCTCTTCTTTTGCCACTAAGATGTAGTTTACCCCTGGTAGGTGTCCATGACAAAAGAACATATCTTCTACATTAACGATTTGGCGATTAAGTGGTCTTTGAAGACTGGCTTTAGCCACTAGTCGCTTCGTTGTCCCCCCTATACCGTCGCATGCATTTTTTCCATGTGCACATCCAAAAAATGCCATTCTGCATCTAACCCAAAATCTTTTTTGTGATGCGATAAGTTTGCAAAGTTCTTTTTGTTCTTGTATTGATTTCCTGCACCACCAGAGAAATATATAAGTTTTGATATGCTTGACAGATTTTGTTTTATATAATTAGTTAAATGTTTCTGAAAACAGTCACATATAACTGGCTTCTGGGTCAGCTCATTAGTTGTAAGCCTGTTAGAACAGGCTCACAACTAAGGAAGCGGTGGAGACAGTCCAGTAGTGGCCAACATTAACATATTGAAAACATCTAAGCCTACTGGAACTGTTTATGTACATTATATTTTTATAGAAGCAGTAATATAACATATTCTTACTGATATTGTATGTACATTATTATTTAGAAATATGTGTGTTGTACAATTAAGTAATTATTCTATTATAATTATTTTAAGCTGAATAAAGTTAATAACATTATAATAAAATGTCATAAATTTAAATAATTGTGCTTTTCCAACTTCAGGACGGAATTATCGTATTTGTCAGTAAGCTCTGATTAACGTTTTTCCCCATGTTTTACTCCAAACACGGTGCAATACACAAGAAAGTTTTTATTTATTATTAAACCTTATAAAAAGGTGAATTAATTATGAAAGTTTTAGATTTTTTTGTCCTGGTCCCATCTGAGATATTTTACATTAAATATTGCAAAAATGAGAAATTTTCAAATTTTAATAGCTTGTTATCAATAGGGGAAGGAGTAAGAAAGCTATTTTTTACAAGGCCTTTGCGTACAAGGTTATAACTAAAACATATTGAATCGACAAATGAAGTACGCCTTCATGTTAAAAAAAATCATGAAAACGGCTCCTAATAAGCTATTGTAAGTAAACTTTAGGATATTTTTTAAAATAGAAAATAAACGTAATGTACACGTATTATATACTTAACAGGTAGCTTGAAATCTACTTAATAGACTGGTTTTATTACAACTCTCTAGGACCATCTCGGAAAAAAAATATGTTGTTTAACGCAAACACATACCAATGTCAAAAATGTCGGATTCGCTGACACAAAACTGGGCACCATTTCTGAGCGGAGTAAAATAAGTAAAAAAATAAATGGTTTTGTGCTCCCAGGCAAATTCATTTAAAAAAAATGTGATTTTCTTCTGAAATGGTCAAGCGAGAACCTCTGGACCACTTCAGATGGATTGACCCACTTGTCAAAAACGTAGATACGACTTCTATGCTTAACACGGCAGAAATAGATCGTGAATAACAAAGAACTATAAAACTGGAGAAGTTCTGTTTCGGTCTAAGATGATAAGACATTCAATTAATTTAAACTTACAGATTCCTCTATTCGTGTACATCAAGTATCCATGGTATACAATTGGGCTCCTCGGAGCAATTTTCATAGCAGCTGTCATCTTGGTGTATACTCCAGTCGGATTCCCGTACACGTTTGACGAAGAACATCCACGATTGCAGAGGTATTACATATACGTAAGTTTACTTTTTGAATAGTGCCGAATCGTGCCATTCTGTAGAACGGTTTTCAAACAATTTACACTCTTTAGCACACGCACCGGAAAGTTATGAGCGACGACAATGATGTGCTTTGGGAAGATGCTGGGTTTTACTTTACAAAACTTGATCGGAATACGCCGCACAGTATCGAAGGTAAAGTATCCTTCCTGGATAATGCCGCAGATTTGGATCTTGACTGTGAATTAGCCCTCGCATGCGGATTGCCGATTACCAATTCGCGAAATTTGAAAAACCTGTAAGATTTAAGCTTTCTAAGTTCCAGTACAAGATTACAATGTATTTTTTTTAGAGATAACAGTATATGGATTCCCGCTGGAAAACCGACACTCCCCTCTAGTATAACGTACTCCTATACTCGAATAGATTTAGGAAAACAAATTCAGTATAATTTTGAAATAGACGGTAGGTAAATAGCTTCTGGAATGCTTAGTCCTAGATTATCATTTTTTTTTCGGGAATTAGTGACCGTATAGTGTGCTACTCAAGGCCATTTGTTAAACTTAGCCATACCTTGGTGGTTGCACAATTTTCATGGGTTGACACAACCTTTTTTTGCGGCGCTACACAAAATAAATAAGCAAGAAACGTAGAATTGAAAAAATTACATCATCCAGAAGCTGTGCGTGTTCTTCAAATATTTAAATTGGCTACAAATGTACTGCATTTATAATCCTAAGATAAAACACTAATACAAAACATTAAAACAAACAATAATTGGGTGGTTTCAAATGGACGGTGCTCCAACGCACATAACTGTTGCAGTAAGAGGCTTGCTTAACGAGATGTTCGACGATCGGTGCGTTGCGCTCAATGAGTCATAAAAATATCCACCGCGTTCCCCCGACTTGACGCTAATGGATTTTTTTATTTGGGGAGCTATTAAAGACGTAGTTTATGAGGACCCAATAATTGATAAGGAGAACATGAAAGATAGAGTTCGAGCTAATTTCAATGAGTTATGTGCTAACTCAATCAGGGACGCCACCATCAATAATATGTTTAATATTGTGTTTTATTGTAGGCTTATAATTTTATAAATACTAAATTAATTATAATGAAAAATGACCTTAAAAACTTGCTTAATAAAGTTCTGTTAATTCAAAATTATTCCGTTGTATTCAGTTGTTTTTAAAAGCAATCTAGATTTGGCAATGTTTGCAATTTCTACGGTGATGTTTAAAAATCGATTTCAGTACGTACAAGTACATTTTAGGTATAGGACATTATACACAAAGTTACTGTAAAATTTTCCATAGATTTGAGAAATGTATTCATATGTTAGGGTTGCTATTTGAAAACATCGACTTTTAGTACTTTTCTCCAATTCAATTTTGATCTTATAATTTGAACACCCTGTATAACTTTTAGAAGGGTTCAGGGGTTCAACGGTCACAGGGGATAATGTATAAGTAATTGAAGGTAACAGTGCGGGTGTCATTTTTTAATGAAAAATATTAATACATATATCAAAAGAGACACATGTTAGGTATAGGGAATGTAACATAAAATTGATCTAAAATTTAATGACGATTTCAAAAATGCGATAAAATACAGGGTGTTCCGTTTGAAATATAAAAGTTGACATCATTTCCGGTGTAACCGGAAGTAACCGAAAACGGAAAATATTTTAGTTAAAACGATCGTGTTCAACAAGAAACAAGTGTCCACAAGATTTCAATCCCTCATTTCATTGGATTCTCCATATACTTCTAATGGCAGCTCGTCGTGGAAGACCCTGTATAAACATGTTTGGTCTGCGGCGGAAAAACTAGGCCGTAAAACAAAACTTCGTCATAATACCAAAAGGCATTAGCGAAAGACTTATAACGATCGAGCAAAAGTTCTGTCAATTTGATGACGTAGTATAAACTGTTTGCAAAACAGTCGCTCATTATTGCTGTTCGTAATATTGGATTATATTTGCAGAAAATCTTAAAATTTATGTCTGTTTCTTTTGTAGGTTCAGACAGAATAGATGTGTATTTGTCCATAAGGAAACAAGTTAAGCTTATCAACATTAACTTGGTCGAAGAACTGCCAGAAAATTACGTCGAATGGAATGACCAACGTACCTATTACTTGTCTTTTGTATATGGGAAAACGGCTGCACCTTTCGAATTTTCCTTCACCGTTGAAATTCCGGATACAACGGAAAATATACCCACCGCTGACGTAGCGATTGCAGCGAAGTTCGTACACGACGATAGAAATCAGAGAACTGAAGAGTACCAACGGTTTCTGGACGAATTTCCCGAATGGACAGTGTTTGGAGTTAGCGGCTTGGCTTATTACGAGAATGTTGTACTGCATTCTATGTAGGAGTATTATTAAATTCACGATGTTTTATTTATTAAATTTATTTTAATGCGTTGTTCACTGTTAGTACACAATTTAGTATCGAGTTATGTTTTTAGTATCTCTGGAGCAGCCACGTCGACACCAATAATATATCGGTAATCTTTGAATCTCCACAGGCAGCTAGCACGTACCATCAACAAGATGTGTACAATGTCCCCAATACTTCGTCGAATATTGTCAATACTACTTACCCTAATGGCATTGGGCTTTTATTTATCAACAAATCAAAATCTAAGTATCAACAAAATATCTCTCCTACTTGCATGCTCATGTAGTCTTTGTGTTCAAGCGATAAATAAAAAAAAATGCCACTAAATTTGTAGGGTTCTGAGTAGAGTTGTAACGGAAGTGATATTCGCGGAAGCGGATGCGGATGCGAAAGCGAAATGGTCGCGGAAGTAAAAGTGAAAGAGGAAACGGAAGTAAAAAAAACATTAATTATAAAAACACAAATAAGAAGAAATTGCAACAAAACTTTATATAAAACTATAAACTTTAGTATTTTTTATACCTTTCTGGTTGAATTAATTTCATTACTCTCGTAAAGACAATAGTAACTACGAGAATCGGAAAGAAAAATTTCTCCCGGTATAAAATGTTTTTAGCTTATCTTTTTTGAAAATTCCAAAATAATGTGACAATATTGATGAATTTAATCGGTAAAAGATTACAAAAGTCAAAAACAACAAAGTTTTGTCAAGGCCAAGCGTTATAGCCCAGTCGTTTTAGATTACGTTCAACCAAAACCCTGAAAAAATAAAGTAAATTTGCAAATTCGAATACATATTCCTTCTATTTAGTGAGCTGAACAACATACTAAAAGTCCTGAAAAGTGCTAAGTCCATGCTTTTTGAGGCTTTTTACCCAAAACTACCCTACCAACTACCCCTATCTGAAATCGCTCATAACTCCTTCAATATTGAAATTTGCGTTTTCCAATGTCTATACAAAAGTGCGAAAACAAAAGTTGCAAAACATGTATAGATAAATAAATAGCTAAATATTTTTTTACAAAACGTTATAAAGGTAAGTTTCTAAAGTTATTGGTAGTTAATGGTTCAAATTACCAAAAAAAAACACCAACTGCAATTTATACTTTATCGTTTATTCAATATGTGTGTACTTTTGATGTACAATTGTTGAACACGAAGAACAATCTGGAGAATGCTCCTTTAACAATGTAACTTTTGCACACGCAAAATCACGATCAAGTAAATCTCAACACCCTAAAACAATAACAATAAACAAAAATGTACCACCAACTGATTTGCTTATCATAGCATAGCTACGTTTTCAACGAAGTAACGCGGGCCAATAACGTGAATCATATTACTGTTGATATTTAAGTCATCTAATCTTTGATTAACTTGTGAACGGTATCATAAAATCCAACAGTGAAGATAAGATCTGTGTCATCAGTATCAACAGTTCACGGTGCTAGTAGTTGTCGTGCGCGGGTGAATCAATATCCAGCCATTATGAGGCCGGACAGATCCGATAGCACCGAGTCCTCAAGGAGAAGACATACGGAAGCGGAAGGAATAATTTGGTATCCATTCGCGGGTATATTTCTGGCCGCATTACTAGGACTTTATGGTATCATCTATGCCATCGACCATACATTACCAACACCTTTAACAATTGAGGATGAGGTGAGATTCACCACACACTCTTCACTCATGGTCATATGTACTAAACAGTATTTACTGTTTCTTTCTTTTTATTAAAAGTACTACATATCAAATAATCAGAAAATCAGTTGTCAGAACATGTGGTTAATAATGTCGCCCGATCAAAGAATGAAATAAGAACAAGCGAAAAAACAAAAGATAAAATATTGAAATTGATAAAAGATATTCAAAAATGGATGTGTATCTTAGCATTAAATTAAATTCAAAGAAAAAACACCTTTTGTTATTGACATTGTACTGTTAATTGTGAAAAGCTGATACTTAAGTACATTTAGCAAATTCGTAATTGCTGACATTGTGCCAACCATGTTGTTCGCTTCTTGTGAGCTAACTGAATGGGAAAACCTACCAAAAAACTCTGCCTAGTATACCTAGTTTACACCTTACTAGACACACCAGGAGCTACTCCTAAGAAGGAAATTATTGCGGAAGTAGAACTGTCTTGTGTAGAAGTCCAGGTGAAGGTATAGACATATTTCATACATTCGTCAAGAGGTTTCTAGGATAGGTTAGATATGTCGATGAATCTTTGATGGTCTGGCCACATGGTAGTGAGTAGTGACAAACTTTACTGAATTTGCTTGCTCATAATTGGGGCATCAGAGAGAATCGGTAGGTTACAAATCTGGTATCGCGGTAGGGTATAGAGCACCAGCTAAGGTGAAGGATCTCTTGGCTAGTCCAAAAGATATCACACCACTCCTGAAGAACGAAGCGGTATACAAGATAACGTGCGAGTGCAGAATGGGATATGAGGGATAGACATGACGAAGCAACGAATGCCAAACCAAAGAACACAATAGAGACACCCGAAATTTAAATCCCAACAACTTGAATCTTGCGGAAAGCACTGACATCAGTAGTACCAAAGAGGTACATCTGTTAGCTAGATTTTCCTTATTCCTGTAGCTTGGAAGAATTGAACAACATGTATTGCAAAACGTCAACTATCAGGAATTTTGACGCACGTTATAGCCCGGAAACAATTCATTTAGCAGATCGTGATTTTAAACAACATCGTATGTTAAATCAATATTCTGATTATGGCTGTGGCGTTTTTATGACATCCTTAATTTTTTATAACGACTAACTCTTTCTCGAGAACTGAGACTGAGAATTGCAGTATTAACACTTGTCCCTATTTTTTCTTATTTGTAAAATCTCAGTTTTTTCTTGGCCATATTTGCAGCAGCATGCTGCCAGAAATATTCAACACAATAAACTAGAAATTGCAGTTGTGTTTATCGGACGTTTGGAGGGCCAATAGTTTCGGAAAATTGCATTTAAATGTCGTAGTTTTGAGAAGGATCAAAATAAAAAAAGTACAGTAGGAAATTTCTGGTGGCCATGATTGTTTTATAATGGCAAAGTTTCATAATAAAACAATCAGCATCAGTCCAGTATTTCGATTGTCCATGTTATTTCTATCAATAAACAACGACCATTTCTATTCAGGCGGATAATCCGAATGAGTTCATCGCTGAAAGGGCTAGAGAGCATTTAAGGGACCTGGTGGCAATTGGTCCAAAGGTAGCTGGCCATGAAGCGAATGAGGTTGACGCTGTAAATTTACTGCTGACGAAAATAGACGCGATAATCGCTGACAGCCATTCAAATCAAAAAATTGAAGTCGATGTTCAGGTGGTCACTGGGTCGTTCAATTTGGATTACAAGCCTAATGGGGTAGTGAATGCTTACGCAAACATTCAAAATGTTGTCGTGAAGATATATTCGGAAACGGAGTCGAACCACAGCGTCCTTATCAACTCACACTTTGATAGCGTACCAAGCAGTCCAGGTAATTGACACACGTATCACGTACACCTATCATATATCAATAAAATAATAAAATTAACGGTGAATATTTGAGATCACAACGTTCGAAAATTGATATATATCAGTGTATATGATGATAGTCACGAGTGTTTTAATCTTCTAAAAGTAGTCAAATGGGCAGGCCTAATAGACCTGTGGGCACCGATCTAGGTAGACGCGTGACTATGCTCCTACGTTCGGCGCGAAGAGAACAAAATTATCGATAACGGGGCCGAAAATTGACGAAATCGAAAGCCTAAGCGGTGAATATCGTAATTTAGGCCGGAATTTTCGCTTCCCCCTGGAGCAGATCCTTCCCCCGTTTCATCGATTAGACTTTTAGTATATATAGATAGATAGTGGTCAAAACATCTGAGGAGATTATTCTTATTTATCAATCAGCCTATATGTTTGTATTATTGGTATTTTAACTAAATATTTTGTTTGGCATGTTTAACACATTCATTTTTACGCCTTACCGCAAACATCAAGAAGCAATGATTAAAAAAATCATTAAAATTAAGAATTAGCATGTATGAATAGGGAAACCCGATATAAGTCATTAGATTATTGATAACAAAAATGAGTTAAAACTAGTAAGAAAATTATGCCCCACTGTAAAATAAAAAAAATCTGATGTGGCCAGGCACATGACTTTATCATACAATATATAAAATTAATAGTTTAGCTGCATGAGAATCTATTCTATTGAGATAAATCGTAGGTATTGTCAAAGCATCAGCATTTAACACTACCTACACTACGTCATTACAATAATAGTTATTTATGTCACAAATGCCGAAAGTACGGAATAGCGCGACGAGCGGTGATGCGGCGCGTCTCCGAAGGCGGAGTGTCACCGTCGCATGTGAGCGAGTCGCGCTATGTAGTTTTCGGCAGGAGCGACATCAACGTTTATTGTGTTGCTTTTTAAGAAATACGTATTTTAAAAAAATAAATAAATGATTTCTGTATAGTAAATGCTAGGACGGTACCACTTTGACGAAACGTCAAGTTTAAAGGTGCATTCCGATTGGTAGGTAATGGTCAAGGCCGGTAAAGCCTATTCTACAGAGGTTGCGCCGACCGGCATTTGCGGGGCGGGGACGAGGTCGGCCAGTGACGTCACAAACGCTATCTCGTAACACGCTAAACTCCTGTCCTGACTCCACTGACGTCACATTTTCGTGAGTTTGTAGGCATCTGCGGGGGTCGCTATAATACATTGGCATTATAGGCATCAGCGCAACCTCTGTAAAATACGGCTCTACCAGCCTTGGGTAATGGTAGCTAATGGCGGTGGTAGAATACGAAATTATAGTATTACTTACATATCGTGATAATGACACATATTAGTTTGCATGTACATAAACATGAGTCACTAGCAATTTTCTATTGGAAATACTATAACGGCGTCTGCTACCACTGCCATTATCACTAATGAAAACGCACCTTAAAAAGGTAATTCAAATTCTGACAGATTTATATTTGTTCATGACACATCCCTACCAACATACTAAAATAAAACTACACTCATCGCTATACTTTATTTATAATTTTCTCAATTTATCGTTTTTAGAATTAGATATAAAGACGGGTTGATATTTCTTATCAACAAACATTCAAATTGGTGTTCTTATTTTATTTGAAATTTGTATTTTATAATTTGCCGCATTACATCGGCAACGTTCCATAGTGGTTCTCCAACCTCTGATGAGATCAGCTGTTTTCGAATGTGACAACACAAAAAAATATTTGTCAAAATCCTGGCTACTATGTAATTTCATATCAATGCAGAGGCGACCGATCTCGATTAAATAGAATTTGCTGTTGAAGCTAAACTATTAATTTTACCAAAAAATGTCATAGGCATATATTATTCAAAATTTCCTCTACTGTAATTTATTACTTATCTATTTTGACGAAATTACAGAAATGACGAAAATCGTTGAAAATTGCTAAGAGTAAATAGCCAGTTCCTTTGGACCATTTTGAACCAAAAGCTTTTCAGCTCTAAGTTTGGTCATAAAACTACTAAATACGCACTTTCGTCCCGATACCTTTAGTAGTTTCTCCGGAATCGTCGTCACAAAAATCGTTTACACACGCACACACACACACACACACAGACATTTTTTTGTACCTTGGTCAAAAATGTTCAGGGGACCCAAAAAGACCTATTTCCGCTAAAATCTCAATTTTTTTTTTCGGCATGATTACAATACTTTATCTTACTGCGTATGATAAAGTAAAAATAGTGAACCAGTTCTGCTCATTCAGGAACGTGTCCTTACCTTTTAAGTGATAAGCTTGTATACCAAATTTCAACTCAATTACGTCAAAGTTACGGCAGTTATCGTGTAGACAGACAGACACACAGACGGACAGACAGACGGACATCGATACTAAATCGATACAGTTTTCAATGCTGAGTAAACATATATGTACCTATACCCGCCACGCTTCCTTAAGGGTGTTACAAATGTTGTGACAAACTCAATATACCCTACCACAGTAAACGTGGGGGGTATAAAAGATAAAATTATCATTACATTTAAAATAGTAAAGAGTTATTTTAGAATAGAAATTCCGATATGGTGTATTGTAGTATCAAACTTTCAACAATATACTAGAGGAACATCTATCGCTCCTAATGTATGACCTGTGTATAACATATGCTCAAATTTAAATATTCTTAAGGTAATTACATATTAACCCGTGACAGTATTATTATTAATATTGACATTATTTACAAAATTAGCAGATCTTATCTATATTGAAAATTGATCCGGTTGTAATTTGGGCAGATCTTATCTATAATCTATATAGTAAAATATGATGCTGTTGTATGAACACAATACGGTTATTGTGTATTTGCGTCTGGCATATGGAAGAAAAATTTTCAAATAAAAAATTTGACACATTCCTACAGATCTTTACATCATATTTCAACATGGCCTACCCAAAGACCAAAACAAAACAACCGAAAAAGCTAAGTCATCAAAATCCAGAACTTCAACAATTAGAAGATACACTGTGGTTGGTTAACGACTGCATAAGGCAAAGCAACAGCATGAATTCTAGACGGACTGTCTAGAATGTATGGGGATCTGAAGAAGACATACATCCAGAAATATTAAGATATAAGAAGATAACAGAACAACATGCACATAGCCCAGGCACTAAATAGACAGAAAGCTATTTGGGAGGTGACAAAAGAGCAGTCCAATCGCAAAAAAAGGAGCACGCCGAGTGATGCCCACGTGTGAACAACTTCAACAAACGTTTTTCCCTACTAACACACAAGACTTATTACCAAACACAAACCAACAATGACAAGAACCCACAACGTTTCCTCTCTAAACTAACCACATCAAACAAGTCCATGTTCCTCACACCTACATGTCCGAAAGAAGTGCTCACCCATATCAGAAAACTAAGAAGTACAAAGACAACAGACATCTACGACATGAACACCATCCATCTAAAGCTTGCTGCCGAATACATCTGCGTTCCCTTGGCATACATCGTAAACACATGCTTGTGTTCCCAGAAAACCTGAAAGTAGGAAAAGTAATCCCTATATAAAAGAAAGGGGATTCAAAAGATGCATCAAATTGTCGCCCAATAACAATACTACCAGCTTTATCGAAAAACTTTGAATCCTTACTGACAACTAGACTTGCCCACCACTTTAGTGCCAATTAAGTTCTGACGGAGTGCCAGTATGGTTTTCAGGCGGGAATAAGCACATCGGCTGTTCTGAATTTGCTGCATTATATTGCAGATGGGCTGGAAGACGGAGAGCATTGTCTCACGTCTCTGCTGGATTTGTCTAAGGCTTTTGACCGCGTATGTCAGAAAATCCTCCTGCAGAAACTTGAGTTCTATGGTGTGAGATGGTGCTGCAACTGATGAGTCGTATCTGAGCAACAGGCGACTGAAATGAACTGTGGAAGTCCGTGTACAAAGTCCCATAGTTCAACAGTTAGTTAAGGATTATTTTATTTGCCATGGCAAATATGATGTCGAAAGACGAAATCGATAGCTGAATATTTTTAAATATATACTCGTCAGGACTCGTTCTGTTTTTAATTATACAGGATGTTGAAAATTTGTCAACTCAAGTATTACTTGGGCTGTAAAAACCTTTGTTATTTGGTTACTTTAGTATTATACCTATACATATTATAATTTTTCTAGGTGGTAGTGATGATGGTATAATGGTCGCAGTGGGGTTAGAAATTATCAGAGTTCTCTCTCAATCGCCAACTAGACCTAAGAACAATCTTGTTTTCTTGTTCAACGGTGCCGAGGAAGCGGGCCTACTCGGTTCCCATGGTTTTATATCTGCTCATAAGTGGGCGCCGGAAGTGCGCGTTTTCGTTAATTTGGAATCTACTGGAGGCGGTGGAAAAGAGATTCTATTCCAAACTGGACCAGACGAACCGTGGCTATTAAAATATTATGATGTTCCTCATCCGCACGGAAATGCCGCAGGCGAGGAGGTCTTCCAGGGCAACATCATTCCGTCCGATACGGATTTCAGGATTTTCAGGGACTTTGGCGGTCTGATAGGTAATCATTTTTTACTATTATTATTATGCGCACGTAGAATATAATAATCCAATAATCCGCAAGGAGGGGATCCCTTTAAGACCTATAGGGTCATGTGCTGGTTCTCCCTTTTATGAACTGTCTAGTTTTGTCGCTGACATTTTGACGAGAGCCTTTCACGATTACACAGAGTTTAACATCAGAGATTCCTTCACCTTTGTGGAAACGTGCCAAGGTTTTGTGCTGCCACGGAATCATGTTTTGGTATCTTTTGACGTTGTCTCGTTGTTCACTTGTATCCCTCTTCAACTGGTCCTTCAGATAGTTGAAGAGGAGTGGGGACTCATTGAGGATTTCACAGTTGTCGATAAAGCATTGTTTTTGCAAATACTAAAATTTGTGTTTGAGTGTAATTATTTTAGCTGGGACAAGAGTTTTTACAGTCAGATTTTCGGCACCCCAATGGGTTCCCCGCTCAGCCCTATCATCGCAAACATGGTTTTGGATTATGTTCTGTTGCGTGTTATACCAACGTTGCCTTGTCAGCCAGGTTTTATAAACAAATATGTTGATGATTTGGTACTATCTCTGCCGTCAGACTTTGTTGATGTTGTGTTGCACGAGTTTAATTGTTTCAATGTGCACGTTCAATTTACGGTCGAAAGGGAAGTCAACAACTCTTTACCCTTCTTAGATGTTTTATTACTCAGAGGCGAGAATGGCGAGATTAGGACAGATTGGTACCGGAAAAAAACTAACTCTGGCAGGTTTTTAAATTTTTACTCCAACCATCCAATTAACCAGAAACTCAATATTGTCACCGCGATGAACAGACGAGTTATGAAGCTATCACATCCAGCATTCCACAAGAAGAAAAAAATAAAATATTTGAGATTTTTTTAAATAATGGATATCCTAGACATTTATTGAGAAAACTTAATTTTTGATACCGCACCTTATAGGCGTATTACAGATTTGACGGCTCCTCCCAGGACGGACGTGGCAATTTATAAGAGACT
This sequence comes from Melinopterus prodromus, assembly GCA_964023965.1. Taxonomy (NCBI): domain Eukaryota; kingdom Metazoa; phylum Arthropoda; class Insecta; order Coleoptera; family Scarabaeidae; genus Melinopterus; species Melinopterus prodromus. The sequence goes on from OZ030391.1 coordinate 17,622,470, forward strand.
TCCTTTCATTCCGAGATTTTCACATCTGATATCTCGCCTTTTTTGCATAGACCGTTTGAGAGTTGCTTATTATAATATAAGAACTGTGTGCGAATTGAGTTATGTGGGTCAAACACATAATTATCTTAAGACCAGGCTCGACCAACACAGAAGGGACATCAGAAACAAAAAGTTAACTAGCGCCTTATCCCAGCATGCCGTAAATGAAAACCACTACATCGACTTTGAGAATGTTAGAATATTGTTCAAAAAACGCAACTTGCGTGAGATATTATTTTTTGAAATGATCGGTATAATGTCAACTAGCAATACTATGAATTTGCGGTTGGACACTGACAACTTGACATATACACTATAATATGCAGTTTTTGTACCGATTTGAGCAAAAAGCAGACGCAACAACTCGAAACTATTAAATATGTAAAATAATAAAAAAATATCTAACTTTTAATTAATTAATTTTGAATAAGTACCTAAAGCAAATGTTGAACTTAAAACGTGATGTACGTTTTCGAAAATTAGTAGATCAGTAATACCATACGTCAGAAATATCTGGGATTATTAAAGAATATTTGTAAAAAGTAAGAAATTAAATATTTCACATATTTCACTTAAAACTAATCACAGCTCCGCTTTTTTGCCGCATTGTTACTTCTATGGCGTAGGTCATCTTTGAAACGTTAATGATAACAACAACCGATAGTACATTTTGACATCTAGTGGTATTGTTTTGCAGCACATATGTGCTGGGAGGTCATGTATGTAGACTTTGTATAATAGTGTTGGTCCAAGAATGGAACTCTGCGATACGTCATTTTTAATGGTTGCCGGAGCACTCTTCACTCCATTCCGGATTACCAATTGATTTCTGTTGGGTAGATAATTCTTTAATGTATCAATGTATCCATCGCTTACCACTTAGGTACCAGCAGAACTACAATATATTGAAAAACAAAGTTTGTGTTTGACGGACGGACTGGCACAAATCTTTAAGCTCTACAAAAAATAATCCCGCAAAACGTCGTGTTTCAATTACAAGAAAAATTGCAAGCCATATTTAAAACAAAATCGGACGTACACAAAGTAAAAGCATTTGTACAAAACCTGTGGACAATTAATTTTGATAGTATGACTATCATTCTTTAAGCAAAATGAAATGTTTATTGATTATAAATCAATGCTGCTGACCAGTGTGATAATACTAAAATTCCTACATCAGATACTCACAATCAGATAGACAATAGATGCACATTACAATTGGTTGTGGTAGCAATAAACAAAAATGGTTTTGTACTCCCAGTACATAGAACATTCTCAAGCAAGCAACTTATTTTTTTTTTCGGGACCATTCCATATGGATTGGCCTTTGGGTGCATTTGTGCATTGTAAAACTTGTTGAATACGCTTAATAGATTAATATTTTACGGAGCTTAGTTTGGGATATGTAGTAAGTGTAAATTTAAAGATGTTTTGTAAGCATTATGTAAGTATTTTATTACCAGAAATCGATAATAAATTATTACCCAAATTACATATTATCCCAAATCAAAAATATTTTTTGTTTTCTTTCGAATTGCAGGATATGATTTTGCGTTCACCAGAGACGGATACAGGTACCATACGAAGTATGATGGTTTCAAGAACATCGAATACGGCCGTTACCAACACACTGGCGATAATATCCTCAAGCTTGTTCGAAATCTGGCGGATGCCTCTGAAGTGGAAAACCCGATAACCGGTGACGGAAAAGTGATATACTTCGACTTCTTAGGTCTCTTCTTCGTCCATTACTCTACCACCACGGGCATTATTATAAACAGTGTCGTCATTGTAGTCTCAATTCTACTGATGATTTGGTCTTTCATGAAAATCGATCTAGGTAAGCTATGTGACTATAGTATTGTGACGATCTTAACAGCCGCGAAGGCGCCAGAAGTTCGAGGTTATTCTCAAGGCGGCCCACTCCAGAGAGATCTATCCGGACGGCGAGCGCGAGTAACGACTGTTCTGTGCCAGAGTGGAAGATTCGCGAAGGGTCCCGCACGGATCGATACGGGTATATAAGCGAGCCGTCGCTCGCTACCGGCCAATATGGTTCTGAGTGCAGTCGGAGTACTTGGCGCGATTATCGATCGACATAAATAGTTAGAAATAAATACTGTGAAGATAAATGTTTATAGTAGCCTTAAGTGACAGTTAGTTTTTAGTGTTTGTGTTTAGTGTTCGTGTTTAATAATTAGGTAATAAGACTGTAATAGTGTTAAATAAATTAGTTGACTATTTTAATATACCGAGTGTTTTAATTCACACCTTAACGAACGAAAAACGCTACATTGGTGTCAGGTGTCGGGTGTGAATTGGACGTTAGTCAACTGGACATTAGGGAATATAAAATAGAAGTGAAATAAATCGGACTAATTAGCGTGCGTGAAAATGGCGAAACTAGCGGACTTAAAGGTTAGTGAGCTGAAGAAGGAGCTGGAGGAAAGGGACTGCGATACGACGGGGAAGAAAGCGGACTTGCAGGAGCGGCTTCGTAAAGCATTAATTGAAGAAGGCAATGACCCGGACAACTTTGTTTTTGCTAGTGCAAGTGATATCAGCCAAATGCTGCAATGTTTGGAGGCTAAGTTGGAGACTAAATTGCTAGAAAATTCCGCCGACCTAGCTAAAGTGCTAGAAAATTCCGCCGACCTGGAGACTAAATTGCTAGAAAACTCCGCCGACCTGGAGGCTAAATTGCTAGAAAATTCCGCCAACCTAGAGGCTAAATTGCTAGAAAATTCCGCCGACCTAGAGGCTAAAGTTTGCGAGCTTGGGGAAAAGCTAGGAGAGAATTCTGCCAAGTTGGAACAAAAGATGGCAAACTTAAAAACGGAATTACACGAAGAAATTTTAACAAAATCTTCTACACTGGAAGAGCGAATTCTTTTGATTTTGGAAGGCAAGATCCAGGAAGTTCAGAACAAAATCACAACGTTGGACGTCAACACCTTCCAGGAGTTGCCCTATCAACCTTCAGCAACGGACAACAAGAGCAAAGTTAGTGGCAATCAGGATTCCGTTGGGCTGATGCGCCTCAAACCACCGCAATTTGATGGTTCAACGTCGTGGAATGTTTATCAGCGTCAGTTTGAAGCGGCTACAAAAGCGAACGGTTGGTCATCAAGGGAGAAGGCGACCGCCCTTACGTTGGCTTTGAGAGGAGATGCTGCTGCTGCTATCTTGCAAAGAATGTCCCCGGAAGAGCAAGAAGTCTACGACCACCTGGTGAGACACTTGGAGACGCGTTATGGCCAGTCACACCTGGAACATGTTTACCACACTCAGTTGAAAAATCGGTGCCAGAAGTCAGGGGAGCCCTTACAGGAATTTGAGGCAGATATTGCACGTTTGGTTCGACTGGCATATCCAGATGCCCAGGAAAAGATCATGGAACGTTTGGCGGTTCAAGCATTCCTGGACGGACTCCGTGATGGTGAAATGAAGCAAGCCTTACTACTAGCACATCCACCTAAGCTAGTTGATGCACTAACACGGGCCCTTGAATTCGAAGCTGCCAAGAACACGAACAAAGGTCAAGCTCGTGTCCGACAAGTGATTCCAGGAGAGGACGACTTCGAAGAGTCAGTCAAACGGATCGTCAGGGAGATCAATAGAGAACGTAGCCGCCAGGACCGGAAGTTGGCGTGCTGGAAATGTGGCAAGGCAGGCCACATAAGAAGACGCTGTCCAGAAGGCGTCAGTCCCACTTGCGCCAATCCGGAAAACTAAAAAAGGTCGATGCGAGGGGGCAAACGTCGACCTGTATTCAGCAAGCCCCAGCAAATACCGCCCAGGTCTCCTCACTGCAACACCATGCCAACAGTGTTTTCGTCGACGCGTGTGTGGATGGAACCCTCCGCACTGTGCTGCTGGATACAGGTGCAACGAAGACAATCATAAGGCCCGACATAATAAAACCTGCAGCTAAGGTTCGGCAATCAAAATGGCGTCTACGAACAGCAACGGGAGATCAAGCAAAAGTGCATGGTGAAACAAACGTCATGTTTACCATCGGGAAAGCCACGTTTGACCATCCTGTGGTAGTGGCTGAGATTGAGGATGAGGTGATCATCGGGACTGACGTAATGGACACCAAGGGCTTCGAGTTAAGCTTTAGGCGGGGAGTTCTGCGGGTAGATGACGAGGAAGTTGTTTTACATCGAGAAAAGAATTTAAGTGTTCAGGTCCTACTCCCGGAGGAGACACTAATACCAGAACGGAGCGAAATTATTTTGGACGGCTGCATTGATGGCAAGACCACAGATGGTGAGATAGTCATGTTCGAACCCGTAATGCATGACGAGGCTGTTGGTCGAGGAATAGCGGTCGGAAAGGCCCTTGTGCGGGCTGGCAGGAGTATTCCTGTGAGGATAATGAACGTCAATCACTATCCTGTGTTATTAAAGGAGGGCACGGAGATAGGACACTGCTCTGGAGTTTCTGCGATACTGCGACATATTACGGCCGTGGAATCCAGCCGGGAAGCCATTCCAAAGGAATTAGAAGTGCTGGTATCGTCGTCAGGCACCGGTCTAAGGCTAGACCAAAGAAGGAGGCTGAGACATTTGGTCCATAAGTATCGAGATATTTTTGATACTGGGAAGAAAGGGAGGACAAATATAATCCAGCATAAAATCAATACGGAAATACGGAAAATGCTCGTCCCATTCGGCAGACAGCTAGAAGGCTACCGCTGGCTAAGAGAGAGGAGGCTGACAAGATTATTGAGAGTATGGTCGAGGAAGGAATCATAGAACCATCCAGCAGTCCATGGTCTTCACCGGTAGTACTGGTAAAGAAGAAAGACGGCTCGACCAGATTCTGCGTTGACTACCGGCTGCTTAATAATGTGACCAAAAAGGACAGCTATCCTCTTCCTCGCATCGATGACACTTTGGACACCCTGGCCGGATCGAAGATCTTTTCCACGCTGGATTTGAAGAGCGGGTACTGGCAAGTTGAATTGGCCCCCGAAGATCGGGAAAAGACAGCTTTCACGGTGGGTGCTGGATTATGGCAATTTAACGTGATGCCATTTGGACTGTGCAATGCTCCTGCTACTTTCGAACGACTGATGGAAACGATTTTAAGAGGACTGTCCTGGAATACATGTCTGGTCTATCTTGACGACATTATTGTAGTAGGAAAATCGTTTGAAGACCACATGCGAAACCTAGAAGAAGTGTTCCTGAGGCTACGAGGTTCAGCACTGAAGTTGAGCCCAAAGAAATGTCATCTATTTCAAAGAGCTGTGCAGTACCTGGGTCACGTTGTTTCCAGTCAAGGAGTGGCGGTTGACAAGGCAAAGATCCAGACTGTCAAAGATTGACCAGTTCCCAATGACAAACATGAGCTGCGCAGCTTCTTGGGATTATGCACATACTACCGACGCTATGTGAATGGATTTGCCAACATCGCAAAACCATTAACCAGGCTCACCGAAGGAGAACGAAAATTCCAATGGTCCCAGGAATGTCAAGAAGCTTTCAATCACCTAAAAGGGGCTCTGATAAGCGCACCTATCTTGAGCTATCCCCTACCTGAAGGAAAATTTGTACTGGACACCGACGCTAGCAATGCGGGCATAGGAGCCGTGCTGTCCCAAATTCAGGATGGGCAAGAAGAAAAAGTCATAGGCTATTTTAGTAAAACGTTGTCCAAGCCAGAGCGTAACTACTGCGTCACCCGCCGAGAGTTGCTAGCTGTTGTGAAAGCGATGGAGCACTTTTACAAGTACCTCTACGGAAGGAAGTTCCTGCTACGAACAGACCATGCAGCTTTAAAATGGCTCCTTCAGTTTAAAAATCCAGAGGGACAAGTGGCAAGATGGATAGAGAGGCTACAGGAGTTTGACTTCGACACCGAGCACCGAGCAGGGAGAATCCATGGAAATGCAGATGCCCTATCAAGAAGACCCTGTCCACAGGACTGCAAGCATTGCCAGCGGGCAGAGAAAACAGATGCTGATTTGTTACGAACTACCATAGTCGACGATACTTGGCACAATAGAGATCTTATAAAAGACCAAGAGGAAGATCCCGATATCCAGATAGTCCTAAACTGGATGAAAGAAGAGAGGAAGCCAACCTGGGGAGAAGTTGCCAAATGCCAAGTATGCTCCTAACATCAAGTCGTATTGGGCACAATGGGACTCCCTAATTCTGGAAGATGGACTCCTGCGGCGGAAAATAATTGACCACGACGGCAAAGAGGAAAGAAGGCAAATTGTTGCGCCCAAATGTCGGATTGCGGAACTGCTAAAAGAACTCCATGCCGGTGTGTCAGGAGGACATCTCGGAGTGACAAAGACGCTGGGAAAGGTGAGGGAAAGATTTTACTGGGTCAATAGCAAGGAAGACGTAAGGGACTGGTGCACAAAATGCGTTGTATGTGCGGCAAGTAATGGGCCGCAGAGAAAGCAGAAGGCTTTGATGCGCCAGTACAACGTGGGAAGTCCCTTTGAAAGGATTGCTATCGACGTAGCCGGCCCGTTTCCAGAATCCGAAGTAGGAAATAAGTACATCGTGGTCGTGATGGACTACTTCAGCAAATGGGTTGAGGCATGCGCTCTGCCAAACCAGGAAGCCTCAACAATTGCCGACGCCTTGGTGAAAGAATGGATTTGCCGATTTGGCGTACCTTTGGAGCTACATTCGGACCAAGGGCGAAATTTTGAATCCAGTTTGTTCCAGAACATCTGTAAGACGCTCGGAATCAAGAAAACAAGAACTACTGCGTTACACCCGCAGTCAGATGGAATGGTGGAGCGCATGAATAGAACCATTAATCGGTATCTGGCCAAAGTGGTCTCCGACCACCAAAGAGACTGGGATAGCTTTCTTCATTTGTTCCTCCTGGCTTATCGATCGGCCGTCCACGAAAGCACGGGAGAGTCTCCGGCTCGGATAATTATGGGAAGAGAACTCCGTCTCCCATGCGATCTGAAGTTTGGTTGCCCGCCAGGAACTGATGTCGCCGGGGAGGACTACGTCAGTGAACTGCGAAGAAGAATGGATGCCATTCATAGCCAAGTTCGCATTTCAATTCAAGATGCCAGTACTCGGATGAAGGACACATACGATGTCAATGCCAAGGACCACAGGTACAATGCCGGTGATATGGTTTGGCTCTACGACCCTAAGAGGCGCAAGGGACTGTCGCAAAAACTTCAAACATCCTGGGATGGCCCATACAAAGTTCTGGAAGTTATCAACGACGTGCTTTACCGGATACAAAAGCCACCGCGGGGTAAAGCTCGAGTCATTCACTTCAACCAACTGGCTCCTTACTACGGAGGCCACGACGACGCGGAGCTGCGGCAAATCCAATCAGAGTCGGATTTGACATTCGACAAATTCATGGCCCGTCATTCTAATGGTCAAAAGAGTCGGTTCGGTGTGACCTGTGAAGTGCAGCGGGACCTGTTTACTGCTCCAGCTGGGTACGCACTGGCACATTGTGTGGCTAAGGACTTGCAAATGTCTAGAGGGATAGCCAAGGTTTTCCGCGGGAAGTTTGGAAAAATTCCAGAGCTGCGTCGGTCTAATCCCAGAGTCGGACAAGCACTCAAGGCAACCGACGAAAAGACCGGCAGAAAGATCTTCCACTTGGTTACCAAAGAGACGTCCGATCAGAAGCCAACCTATAGAGATGTTTGGGACACTTTGTGTTCTCTAAAGGAAGAATTGCTAGCCGAGGACCTGAGAAGCCTGGCGATTCCCAAGCTGGCATGCGGACTCGATGGCTTGGACTGGAGGATGATTCGCAGCATGTTGGAAGCAGTCTTCAGGTTGACGGGCGTACAAATTCTGGTGTGCTGTTATAGCCCTCAACGTCGTCCCCTGGAGAGAACCGTGGACTGTTACTTCCACAAGAGGTCTTGCTGCTCCAGGTCTTGCCACTCCAGAGAGATCTATCCGGACGGCGAGCGCGAGTAACGACTGTTCTGTGCCAGAGTGGAAGATTCGCGAAGGGTCCCGCACGGATCGATACGGGTATATAAGCGAGCCGTCGCTCGCTACCGGCCAATATAGTTCTGAGTGCAGTCGGAGTACTTGGCGCGATTATCGATCGACATAAATAGTTAGAAATAAATACTGTGAAGATAAATGTTTATAGTAGCCTTAAGTGACAGTTAGTGTTTAGTGTTTGTGTTTAGTGTTCGTGTTTAATAATTAGGTAATAAGACTGTAATAGTGTTAAATAAATTAGTTGACTATTTTAATATACCGAGTGTTTTAATTCACACCTTAACGAACGAAAAACGCTACAGTATATTATAATATATTATAATAATAGTTTTATAAGACAAAAATTGGCGCACGTGTTGTTTTGGGCAAGACGAGCGTAGCGAGGAGTACCAGTGTCAAACTGTCAGACAAACATATGTACTTACCTAGAAGTTGGCCAACGTGTATGACGCAAAAATGTTGGTTACTGGTGTGCTGCCAACTCCGTCCATTCAGTTCGCCAACATGTTGCCATTTATCCAGTTTTAGCATACTGCATAGTGCGTACTAAATAACCAGTATCATAATAAGCATTATGAAGTCAACAACACGTATAAAATATCATTGTTTCATAGTAAGTACATATTTGTATTTTAAGGGCGTTCTACAAGCAGTTCTTCATTGTTTAGGGTTCAATACAATACAATACAATATAATAATCTTTATTTCCCAATACAACTCCACTGAAGGCATTACAGAAAGTCACAACAACAACAAGGCAAACAACGCAGCAATCCTAACCTAACGCTAGAACATACTATTAATTAATTAATAAACTAATAAACATACTATGAATCAAGATTTGTTGCTCTCGTGCTGAATGCAATTTTCTGCGTTTTTGGTGTATTTAAGCACAATTTGTTGGCGCTGAACCACTGCTTAGATTCCGCAAGACTGGTGTCTTCCCTACGAAGTAGTTCATCCACCGTCTCAGCGGTGTTTATTATTGTTGTGTCATCCGCAAAAAGAATTGATGTACTTGCACTCAGATTGCTACTCAAGTCATTCACATAAACTAAAAACAAAATAGGCCCCAAAATTGAACCTTGTGGAACTCCATGCTTTATGATCAGTTCAGAAAATTTTCTATTTTTAGAAATGACCACTTGTCTCAAATTACTAAGATAAGACCTCCCATAATGTTCCAACTTCTGCAAAAGATTGGCATGACTAACACAATCAAAAGCTTTTGACAAATCCATTAGCAATGCCGATGACTAGTTAGAGCTTTTTTTGTGAGTATCGTTTCAATCAGACTTATTAATGCCTTCATTGTCGAACGATTCTTCAGATAGTCAAATTCGAGCCAATTCAAGGGCATTACTTTTTTTGTTCAGTGTCCATTCTTATTCAAATGTATTAAAGCAATTACTATTTTCAAGAGTATCAAAAAGTGCTAGAAATAAGAGTTTTTCTGTGCATCATCTTCATCCAAAATGATGTGATGTCATGGGGACTTTTGTTTACCAAATCTCTGCGACGAGAGCCCTATCAAAGTGATGGAACGGTCATTTGTTTCGATTAAAAAAATCGCCAAATGTAGCTCAGCGTTATTAAAAAGCTTACAAAAAAAACAATCAAATATTTATAACGTATCTTCCTGGAGTCTAGGCTAGATGATGTTTTGATATAAAGCGGCCTCTTATATTTTTATTTTGTTTCTACCCCTCATATTGTAAAATCTCGAAAGCGTTCAAAACTGCGTGTTTATTTTGATTAATTATTTTGTCTATTGGATTTAGGTAACTTCATTCAAAGCATGCTGTACACCACCATAATTGCGTTCATCATATTACTGGGATGGGGTATCTCTGCTGCTGTAGTTGTGATTATCGCCAGCATTTTGGATGTCTCTAATAGAAGTATGGGATGGTACAGCCAACCTTGGATAAATTTTGGACTCTATATTGCACCAGTCTGCGTCGTACTACTAAGTACGAGGATTGTCATCAACCGAGTTGCCCGAAACGTAAGCGAAACCCATCATCAACCCAAATAGTCATGGCAAAGTCATGGTCCTTCTGACGATAATTAGCCATATTCCTTAATTTATGTTTGGTGTTTTCAGAAAAGAATATCCTTGGCAGAGAATGCAATGATTCAAGTGCATGTCAACAGGTTGATATGGACATTGGTTCTATTGGGCGGCACCGTAGCGGGGTTGAGGATGGTTTACCTCATTATGGTAGGAGTATTATTCAACACTGTAATCATGTTGATAGTGCAATGTATTGATCTTTATAAAAATAGTAAGTATCCACGAAGTACAAGAATTTGTAGAGTTGAAAAAAGTACCTAATGTTTAATGTGATTACCTGACCTATTTATTAGATCATGTGAAGTTTAAGTTTAGTTTTACACGATTCTATATTTTCTTATTTTTTATGAATAGATTTAGCGGAGAAAATATGGGCGTACTTGTACATCTTGAGCACGATATTACCAACAATGTTGATACTCAGCTTAGGTCACGAAGTTGTTGCTTTGTTTATACCAATTTTGGGACGATTCGGCGCAAGTACGAATCCGGACTCAAGTCCGATGATGATCGGCTTGATACTGGCTTTCTTCACCATAATGATTGTATCATATTATGTAAGTACTAATCTCTGGTGTCAGTTTATAACATAATAGTTTATCATTTGACGAGCACATAACTAAGGATATAAATCGCGAGCATGAAGTTTATACGCGAGCCGTAGGCGAGCTTGTAAACACGCGAGCGATTTATATGCGTTGTGTGCGAGTCCAATAAGACGTTTTATCTACAACTCATAAATTCCATTTTGTTTCAAATATTTTAAATGTATTTGTCAACGATGGCGAGGCAAACTGTCACATAACTGTCATCCACGGACGTTTTGACAGACTTTCACACTAGCGTTGTATAATGATGACAATTCGTTCAAATAATGAAGTCATTATCTGAACGAACTGTCATTATTATACAACGCTAGTGTCATTCTAATCATTAGCATGTATCATGATGGGGATTATATAGTCATAGATACGTAGTAAAGTAAAGTAAAGTAAAGTTTATTCTTATAACATATACCTACATGTCAAAAAAAGTCAAATTGGTTCCATTCACTGGTTAAATATTCCTCTTGGGTATAGAAGGCCATTTTAGCGAGGTCCTTGATCTTAATTTTGAAGACTGGTGCTGGTAGATGTCTGATGTGAATCGGTAATCTATTGAAGTATCGGTAACCCCAATATCTGGTGCCTGTTTGGCCTTTCTGTAATCTTATTTGTGGAGTATGTAGATTCTCTCTTGTTCTGGTATTGTGGATGTGGAAGTCGCTCCGTGTATTCAATTCCTTCTCAATGCTTCTCTGATACACCAAATTTTGTAAGATGTACGCGCAGGCCATTGTCAATATTCTCTGTTGCTTGAATATTGACCTGCAATGTTCTCTTGGGTGTACACCCACAACAGCTCTGATCTGACTGCCTTCTTCTGTAGGGTGAACAGTCTCGAGGCGTGGGGAGAATTTACGAAAATCATGAGGCTATAGGTCGAGACTGTGGAAGAGGGAAAAATAAACTGTTCTTGCCGTGATTCCATCTGATACGCGTCTGATTCGTTTAATGGCATAGATTGCTGTGGATAACCGCAATTTGATGACATCTATGTGTGGCAGCCAGGTCAACGTAGCATCCAGTTGGATGCCCAGAAGTTTCGCTGATTCTGTTTCATCTCCAGCTGTTTCCTTCCGTGACCTGAATGAGATGGTCTGGTTTTTGTCCGTGTTGAGTTGGAGCAGGTTGAATGTGAACCATTCCATCGCACTATTCTCAACCTCCGCGTTACAGATAGAATTTCCGTACAGGAAGGTGGTATCGTCAGCAAATTGTATGGTTTGTGCAATGGTCTGTGTATGGTCTTGGTAAGTCGTTCACATAGAGAATAAATAGAACGGGGCCAAGAATACTTCCCTGTGGTAGACCGCAGGAAGCTTTCCGCAGGGTAGATTCACCTGTTGAGGTTTGTGTTTTCTGGAATCTGTTGCTTAAATATGATCGGAACAGAGAAAGAGGAACTCCCCGTATGCCGCACCATTCTAGCTTGCTAAGTAGGATATCATGATCCACCGAATCAAAGGCTTTGCTAAGATAAGATCGCAAAGCATAGTATGGTTCTCAGCTTTATCATCGAGGTTGCCAAGTATTGATTCGGTGATTCGGACCATTGCGGAGATTGTTGACCTGTTCCGGCGAAACCCAAACTGGTTATCTAACAATACGTTTGCCTCAAGATACCCGACAACTCTCGTCTTTATCGCAGCCTCATATGTCTTTGACAGCACTGGGAGTATAGATATGGGGCGGTAGTTGGTCTCTTGGGTTGAGACTCCCTTTTTGTATATGGGGTGTATCACTGCATGTTTGAGTGGATCCGGGAATGTACCTGTAGCGAAAGCTTGGTTAATCAAGACGTAAGCGCAGGGACAAGTTCCTGTGAGAGCCTTTTGGCCAAAGTGGTGGTAATTCCATATATATCGTTACAGTTACTTTTTTTCATTGTCTGTATTAGGTGTTCTATTTCATGTTCATCCACTGGGTACAAGAAGAAGGATGTATGCAACGAGCTTATTATATGTGAGTCGTAGATAAATAATATTTATCTACGACTCACATATAATTTGTACACATATAATTTGTTTATTATCTTTTCTTAATTTTATTTACATGCAAAAAAATACAGCACATTTTTAAATTTAGCGTTTTACCACTTTCCAAAAACGTAAATACGATGCCTTACAATCCATATGTTTAACATGCATAAATCGTGCATTATTAGAAAATAGAAATCCTTGCATTTATAGAGCTGTTTAATAAACGATTTGGTATTCACTAAACAGGCTAATAAATAACCGATCGACGAAAAGTGCACATTAATGAAATTTGAGAACGTAACAAGTGGAGAATGTGAGTTTAGGTCTAAGATGATAAGACAAATTAAACAATTTAAACTTACAGATTCCTCTATTCGTGTACATAAAGAATCCATGGTATACAATTGGGTTCCTCGGTTCAATTTTCATAGCAGCCGTCATCTTGGTGTATACTCCAGTCGGATTCCCATACATGTTTGACGAAGAACATCCACGATTGCAGAGGTATAACATATACGTAAGTTTACTTCTTGAATCAAGCCAAATTGACCATTCTGTACAATAGTTTTTAATAAATGTATTATCTTTAGCATAAGCACAGGAAGGTTAGGGACGACAACAATGTGATCCTTTGGGAAGATGCTGGGTTTACCTTTACAAGACTTGATCGGAATTCGCCGCACAGTCTCGAAGGCAAGGTGTCCTTCCTGGGTAATGTTGCGTCTTTGGATCGTGACTGCGAATTAGCCCTCGCTTGCGGATTACCGATTTCCAGTTCGCGAAGTTTGAGAAACATGTAAGATTTAAGTTTTCTAAGTTCCAGTACAAGATTACAATGTCTTTATGTTTTAGAGATAGCAGTATATGGATTACTGCTGGCAAGCCGACACTACCCTCTAGCATAACGTACTCATATACTCGAATAGATTTAGGCAACAAAATTCAGTATAATTTTGAAATAGAAGGTAGGTAAACTGCTTCTGGAATTCTTTGTTCTAGGCAAAACCTTTTCTTTTGGGCTATATTAACCTTATTAAGCATTTACTGGTCTAGTCAAAGTTATTCTTTAAACTTAACCACACCTTTCATTTCAGTCAAGGTTATAAAGATACCGTTGGCAATAAAATCATCAAACAACGTTTTTTTAGTGTAAGAACAATGCTTGACATAAAGTCATAAAGTAATATTTTTTGACTCAATAATATCTACAATTTTTTCAAGGACGCCAAGTGCACGTAACACGTAACAATAAATTAAATTGTAATACGTCTTCTCTACTCTCGCGAGACATAGCGAGAGACCGCGAATCGGGAGAGTGTGGATGCCACATTCACCCAAATTCGCTAGCATTCGAACTGCCAGAAGTTTCTACGGATGTAGATAGTTGGACAAAAATCACGCGTTCGGCGAGTGTCTCGCCATAAACCGCTTTATTTAATCGCGTTCGCGTCGATCCATTCAATGTCGGTCTATTGACGCGGCTCAAAGGGTTTTTTGTGTGTACCCAAAGGTATTATTTACGACAGGCAGGGGTCTGATTTATGACATCAAACACGTGCGGTGCATCAATGCAACCCAAAAACTAGGGAACGAATGGAAAAATTATTTACTATTGATATTAAATTTAATATCCGATAGTTTTTTTTCTTTTTGTGGCGTCCCCATTACTATAATTTGTTAGGAAAAAGATCACATACGTAAAGTTAAAATGGAAAATATACCTACCAGATAATGATATTTATTTCTGTACTATTGAAGAAATGCAAATGCATATCAATAACTTAACCAACCGTACTATAAGATTACAAATTAAAAGTAATAGCAATATTAAATCTACAATTAATTAATTAAAACTAAAGAATTAATTATTATTTATCTCTTTCAAATTAGTCTTATCAGTTCCAAGTTATTCCAGTCTTATATTTCTATGATGTCTGAATATATTGTATCGTTTTGGTACAGTTCTTTGATTACTTGGGCCAATCAAGATATTTTACCCTCATTAATGGGGAATGTCGCATAGGTGCTTCTCGTACATTGGCGAAAAGAAATATGTGTTCACTGTCGGCAGACATTCAACAGACTTTCTTGTTTTATCTCGACAATCGCAAATTACGACTGCGATCTACAAAGAACAATTACTAAGTTATTGATTGATAATATCGTTGTTACATACCAGTATACAGGCTTGGTCAAAATCACCACAGCACCTAAATAATTGTCCACCCGTAAACATTTAAAAAAATATCAAACAAAAGTTGTTTGATTCTTTAACTATCGTCTAAATATATTTATAATATACAGAGTGCTTATTTTATCAAAGTAACTGGTAACCTTTCCTTTTTCTAACAGAACAAATATTTTTACATTTTTTAGTTCTAAGATTAGTTCCAAGAACTTTTTGTAGGAATATTTTTTATACAATGCATCATTTTTGAGTTATACGCAATTAATCAAAACTCATAAATTTAAATTTTAACTAATCGGATAAAAAGTAACAGGACAATTAAATAGAATTAAATTAAATGTTCAAACTGCAAATTAAATCAAAGTACCTACAGGAGTTTTAGTTAATTGCTGATACATAAAAATGATACCTTTTACGAAAAATGGTTCGCACAGTAAATCCGTAAACATTTTAAATATGCGGTATGTTCTATTTGAAAAACGAAATGTTGCCAAATTTAGACAGTTTGTTTATTAATAAAATTTCTTTATTAACTGTAAGTAAGTTACAATTTATGGTGAAGTATGTTCACTGTATATACCTAACGATAATATAACATGATAAACACATCTTCTTTCGTCCCTCTGTCCTCGCCTCGGGGTTGGTCTTCCAGCATGTAGATGGGGTCTCCTTCCTCGGGTTATCGGTATTGAGGGTGCATTTTTTATTTATTTTTATATGTATATGTATCTATATATAAATATGTATATATATATATTTTTTATTTATGTTTTTTTTTTATTTTATTATTGTTTTTTTGTCTATAAATAAATTTCTTTTTTTTTATTTATTTATTTATTTATTTATTTTTTGTTTGTTTTTTTATTTATTTTTTTTTTCTCTCTTTTCAGTATTTTTTTTTTTTTCATTCTATTAGTCTACAATTTGTTCTCTATGAGTAGCTTTTTAATACTAGTCTTGAAAGCATTCACCGGTGTCACTTTTAGGTGGTCCGTTAGTCCATTGTATGTGTTGATTGTCTTTGTCAGTAGTGTTTGAGTATATTTGTTCTTCTTGAATTTGTGAGTCCTTATGTGTGTACATGTTCTGGTTCGATACTGATGAAAGTCGTTGCTTATTTGTAATTTTATATTGGTTTTTATTTTCTTTTTCTTGATCTTGTGTATGAGTGTCAAATTGTTACATGTAATACTTTTGCTAATATTCAATATTTTGGTTGTATTGTAAAGTTCAGTCGTCGGCGTCAGTCTATTTAGTCCATATAGTATTTTGAGTATTTTGTTTTGTTGTGTCTGAATTTTATTAACGTTTGTTGCTGTTGTGTTTCCCCACACATGAATCAGATAGTTATTTTTCGATGTAAATAAGCTGTGATATATCGCTTTCTTCATTGTGTGAGGTACCAAGTTCTTCAGCTTCCACATGGTTGCAATTGTTCTTGCGTTTTCTCTCATCAGGTTTTCGATGTGTTTGTCCCATTTCAAGTTATTTTGCACTGTTAGTCCAAGATACTTCACGTGTTTCACTCCTTTGATTTTGCTGCCATTTATTGTTATTTCAAATTTGTTGTCTGTTTCTCTTCTTCCTTCGAAGGCCATGTATTCGCATTTATTTTCATTAATTGTCAGTTGGTTGTCGTAGAACCACTGCTCCAGAATCTTCACATCGCTGTCAATTTTATTTTGTACTTCTTGTTGGGTATTTCCTGAATATATGAAGCACGTATCGTCTGCATACATGTAGTGTGTGGCTTGTATGTTTGTCTCTGCTAGGTCGTTTGTGTAAATGATATAAAGCGTAGGTGGGAGGTTTCCTCCTTGTGGGATTCCATACTCTCCTGAGTATAGTGTCTCGCTTGTTGCTGCGTTTGTGTTCGTATATTGAGGTCTGTTTGTCAGGTACGTGTCTATCAGTTTCAGGTTCTTGCCAGTAACATTTATTGCTTCTAGTTTTTTTATTAGGTTTTTCTTAGATATTGTGTTAAAAGCTTTTTTTAGATCTATGAATAGTGTTACTACAATCTTTCTCTCATCGAGTCTAGTTTTTATTTCGTGTATCATGTCATAAGCCGCTGATGTTGTTCCTGAATTTCTCTGATAAGCATACTGCTGTTGGTCTATGATTTTAAACTTTTCTAGATGTTCTCTCAGACGGCTTTGGATAATTTTTTCTAGTACTTTGTTCAGCGTAGATAGTAGTGCTATTGGTCGGAAGTTCTCTGGTTTATTTTTTTCGCCTGACTTGAATATTGGTTTGACTATTGTTGTTTTGAGGCATTCAGGATAGTTTCCGGTGTCGATTACTTCATTCGTTGCTTTGACTAGTAATGGCGTTAATGTCTTTCTATTGTTCTTTATTACGGTTGTCGTTATTTTGTCGTACCCTGGTGCTGTGTTGTTTTTTAGTTTGCTTATTATATAGTTCATTTCATCTTCGTTGGTGTTGTGGAAAACTGCATCTTCTGTACGTATATTTGTCGTTGTTGTGGCCTTTGGTTGTGTTAGTTTACCTTTTGCTTGGTTTTCTGCTAGTAGTCTCCCGACATTTGTAAAGTAATCATTTATTGTGTCTGCTATTTCTCGTGAGTCTGATGTTGTTGTGCCGTCCGGTTTGCTCATACTTTCTATAACTTGTTTTTCTCTTGTGTTGTTTGTTATTTTTTTCACTATTTCCCACATGTTTCTTGAGTTGCCTTTATTGCGGTAAAACAGTGTTTGGTAGTATTTCCTTTTTGTTTCTTGGATAGTTTTTCCTGTATTTCGCTTTTTTCGCTTGTATTCGTCTTGCAAATATGTATTTGTTGGGTTTTTATGCATTCGTTTGTACAATTTGTTTCTTTCCTTTACTTCCTGAATTACCCTTTCGTTTACCCATTCATTATTTTCTCTTCTTTTGATTGATGTTTGTATTTGGTTTGCTTGCACTATTCCTTGTAGTTGATGTAAGATTTGCTCGTATGTATTGGTTTCTGGTGATAGTTTGTTCAAGATATCTCTGTCGATTGCCTTGTTATCATCTTTGGTCTTGTAGTATCGCTTATATTCTTTTTCTTGCTTTGTTTCTTCCTTCACTGTTGTTAGTATTGCATAATGATCTGATATGTCTGTTGTTATTATCTTTATTTTTACTTTATCATACGCAGTATGCTAAAGTATTGTAATCATGCCGAAAAAAAAAATTGAGATTTTAGCGGAAATAGGTCTTTATGGGTCCCCTGAACATTTTTGACCAAGGTACAAAAAAATGTCTGTGTGTGTGTGTGTGTGTGTGTGTGTGTGTGTGTGTGTGTGTGTGTGTGCGTGTGTAAACGATTTTTGTGACGACGATTCCGGAGAAACTAGTAAAGGTATCGGGACGAAAGTTTATATTTAGAAGTTTTATGACCAAACTTAGAGCTGAAAAGCTTTTGGTTCAAAAGGGTCGAAAGAAACTGGTAGTTTATTCTAAGCCTTTTTGAAAGATTTTACAAATGAGCCGCCATTTCTGTAATTTCGACAAAATAGTTAAATAATAAATTAAACTAGAGGAAATTTTGAATAATTTATGCCTATGATATTTTTTGGTAAAATTAATAGTTTAGCTTTAAGAGCAAATTCTATTTGATCGAGATCGGTCGCATCTGCATTGACATGAAACTTCAAAGTACCCTGGATTTGACAAATATTTTGTGCTGTCACCACAGAAATGTCTATGGCTGTCACACTCGAAAACAGCTGATTTCATCAGAGGTTGGAGAACCGCTATGGAACGTTGCCGCTCTACTGCGGCAAAGTAGAAAATACAAAATTCAAATAAAATAAGATCGCCAATTTGATTGTTTGTTGATAAGAAATATCAACCCGTTGTTATCTAATTGTAAAAACGATAATAGAGAAAATTGTAAATAAAGTATAGCGCTGAGTATAGTTACGTTTTAGTATGTTGGTACGGATGTGACATCTACAGTGTCATGAACGAATATAAATCTGTCAGAATTTGATTTAGCTTTTTAAACTTGACGTTTCGTAGAAGTGGTATCAACCTAACATTTCCTATCCAGAAATATAACCATTTTTAATTTTTTGTATTTCTCAAAAAGCAACACAAAAAACGTTGATGTCACTCCTGCCGAAAACTACATAGCGCGACTCGTTCACATGCGACGGCGACGCTTCGCCTTCGGTGACGCGCCGCATCTCCGGTCGCCGCGCTATTCCGTACTTTCGGCACTTGTGACATAAATAACTATTATTCTAATGACGTAGTCTAGGTAGTGTCAAGTGCTGATGCTTTGACAATACCTACGATTTATCTCAATAAAATAGATTCTCATGCAGCTAAACTATTAATTTTATATATTGTATGATAAAGTCATGTGCCTGGCCACATCAGATTTTTTCTATTTGTTGAACTCTGTTACTGATTACATGGTCTATTATTGATCCAGTTCCGGCATTTCCTTGTCTTGTGTAGTGTTTTCTCGATATTTTGTTTACCACTTTGTAATTGTTTTCTGTTAATGTTCTTAGGTAGTCACTTGTTGTATTATTTTTGTCTAATAAGTTTATGTTGATGTCGCCGATTATTATTTGGCTTTTCCTTCGGTTGACCACATTCTTCTGCAATGTGTCAAGTAGTGCCTGGAGAGATTAAAAGCAAAAAATATTTGTTTACTGTTGGAGAATTATTTAGTTGTAATTTTGACTAAGGCTGTATGGATATGCACTATAATGATTTATACCGCAATATATTATACAAAATAATAAAATAATAATTATGGAATAATTAATTTTTGTCTATGGAAAATCATATTACTATGTCATATATTAGGATATGGTATCTAATCAGAATAATAAATCAATAGCAATTCAGAAATTTTTCAAATATTTAATTAAATTTTTATTTATCTTATTCATTTAATTATTAATTAATAATAACCACAATCTCAATGAAAGTACCTACGCATACACACTATACCTACGCTGCGGCAGCGGCTACTTCAGCGACATCAATTGTCTATCACCCGCAGATGAGCACTGAATGCACCAGCCAAACCCCGAGAATGTGGATGACCTTCTTTTCCCGCTAAGTCTCACCCAGCCTCGCCAAACGTTTGGCGGGCTGAGTGTGGAGCTACCATAAAATGTCACTAAGGCCTGAAAGCTACTGAAATCCTCCAGAAAAATAAATGTTGCCAAGATGAGTCGCTTCGTAAGTAACTTTGTTCGGCATGAAACCATATAAAACAGTCCCTTGCATTTTTCATGGAGTGCCACAACCGTTTTTCTTTTTGCGCGTCACAGACACGAAACGTCCAAACACTCTTGATAGTCGCAATATTTCTTTTTCTGGTCGTAATTACAAGAGGCCTTTAGGCAAACTCGAAAGTTCTATAAATTTGATGATATAGAACAACCCATTTATACATAAGATGTTTATGATATTGGATTATTTTGCAGAAAATTTTAAAATTTATATCGATTTGTTTTGTAGGCTCAGACAGAATAGATGTACATTTGTCCATGAGAAGACAAGTTCAGCTTATCAACATTAACTTGGTCGAAGAACTGCCAGAATATTACGTCGATTGGAATGACCAACGTACCTATCACTTGTCTTTTGTGTATGGAAAAACACCTGCCCCTTTCATGTTTTCTTTCACCGTAGAAACTCCGGATACAACGGAAAATATACCCACCGCTGACGTCGCCATTGAAGCGAAGTTCGTTCATGATGAGATAAATCAGAAAACTGAAGAGTACCAACGGTTTCTGGACGAATTTCCCGAATGGACAGTAATTGGAGTTAGCGGCTTGGCTTATTACGAGAATGTTGTACTGCATTCTATGTAGAAGTAATTAAATGTACGAAGTTTTATTTATTAAATTTATTTTAATGCGATATTCACTGTCACTATAATTATGTCAACGATGATGGCTCGAGTTATATATTAGTATCGAGTTATGTTTTGAGTACTTATATCTGGAGCAACCACGTCGACAGCAGGAATGTATCGATAATCTTTGAGTCTTCATAGCCAGCTAGCATGTACCATAAACAAGATGTGTACAATGTGCCCAATAAAAGTACTTTGTCTAATATTCTCATTACTACTTACCCTAATGGCGTTGGGGTTTATTTTTACTAATCAACAAATCAAAATCTATGTGTCAATAAAAATCTCTCCTACTTACATGCTCATGCTGTCTTTGTGTTTAAGCCATACCCTAAAAAATATGATGAGGCCAGGCACATGACTTTATCATACTGTGTATAAAATTAATAGTTTAGCTGCATGAGATTCCATTAACCATTAACATAAATATATTAATTAAAGAAAATACACATTATGTAACATAACTTCAAATGCTATAAAAAGCGGTGCCCTGCGCCGTGGGCACTTATCGGAAATTGTATTTACAAATTTGAAATCTTTACGATTTACCCGCCAGTGAGTAAACACCTTAGCCTTAGCGGGTAAATTTTTAAAACTAAACGACGATAAAATGATAAAAAACGCTTTACAAATGTATTTAAAAGGACGTAAAACGTTTTGATCTAAAAATTATTGAATAAAACACACAGCACGCACACGCAGCTACCGCCACCGCCTTCGCCGTCTCCTTCGTTGATCAGCCGCAACGTCATCTTCATCACTGACGCACCGCTCAGCATCTAGTTGCAGAAGTCCTTCATCCGCATCGCCTTCGTGCTCGTCCCCAGGCTGCTCAGGTGCTTCCGGCGCTGCAACCTCTTGCGGATATTTTTTGACAGTAGGTATTGTCAAAACATCACCCTTTGATACTACCTACTGTCATTAGTGTGATGTATTTAGGTTTAAGAAGAACCAGTTATGTGACGTCACACTGAAATCCAGTATTGTACGCATATGTTGTGTAGCAGTTATATTTTAGTTCAGTTATTAAATGTATATAGAACGAACCAGTTGTTTGATTTCTAAGTAATAACAATTAGAATAAAAACATCTGTCAAATCCTCGCTTACTAGTTTCATATTAATGCAAACACGACCGATCTCGATCAAATAGAATTTGGTCATACAGCTAAACTATTAATTTTACCAAAAAATATCGTAGACATAAATTATTCAGAATTTCCTCTACTTTAATTTAATATTTAACTATTTTGAGGAAATTACAAAAATGGCGGCTCATTTGCAAAATCCTTGAAAAATCCTTAGAGGAAACATCCAGTTCCTGTGGACCCTTTTGAACCAAAAGCTTTTCAGCTCTAAGTTAAGTGATGAAACTTCTAAATATGAAGTTTCGTCCCGATACATTTAGTAGTTTTTCGGACTCGTCGCCACAAAAATCAGGTACACAGACACACACACAGACATTTTTTTGTATCTTGGTCAAAAATGATCAGGGGACCAAAAAAGACCTATTTCCGCTAAAATATATTTTTTTTTCTCGGCAAGATTACTATTACTATACTTTATAATACTGCGTACCTATGATAAAGTAAAAATGCCACTAAATTTATAGGGTTCTGAATAGGGTTGTAACGGTCAACAAATGGTCAACCTTCGCGGAAGCAAAAGAGGAAGTGGAAGCTGATTTATTACAAAAATTCAAAAAGACACATAGTAAGAAATTGCAAGAACACGAAACAAAAAAAAGTTATTTTTAAAAAAATCAAAGATAACTAATTTTCGACGAAATGTTTTTTTTTAAGTTTAGTCTCTGGCGAAAAGCTGTCCACTTCAAGTTTTGCTAAATGTTTATGGTACTTTATGCAACTTTTACAATTTTTATTCCTATCTGGCAGTTGTCTTTAAATTACTAACTGTTAGGGATAAATAGGACAGGCCTATTATGGATACGCACTGTATGCATGTCTGTAATGACTCATGGTGTCCCAGGTACCGGTCATACCCGGTCGGACATCAGTGGTTAATCATGAGCCTTGCTGAACGCAGTGTTTATTGCTTTATAGTTATAAGTTATAGTTAACACTTATAACTAATTGTGTACATCTAACATGTACATCTAACATCAGAAGTGGAATTCGCCCATTTTGCGATTTTTTTTTTATTTACGAGTTTCAGCAACATTTCAAGAACAAAGAAAACCGGACCGTATGCGTCATACTTGGTACATTGGAAAATTTACTCGAGCACGCAGGTTGTTGATTTTATATAACTATGTGCCGGCTGGAAATCCTGACAAATTGCCATAATTTGTGCCAAGTTGAACCATAGCAATAGGCGGACTAAATTTCGGAGATGACTGTTTTGTGGGATGGAATTACGTAACTATTTGGTATTGTATCAGCTGTTTTTGATGTTTTAGTACTGGTGAGTTTTTAATTATTGGACTATCGTAGACGTACGTTGTTGGGTAATTTGGAAGCAGATTTATGTGAAAGAGGTGCGTGTTTTGATTATTTGACTCATGATGCTGTGATGGATAGGTTAGATGTCATATGAATGTCCGTTATATTTGTTTTTCGGTAGTATAATGTGGCAAACGCTAAATTCAATGTGCGTTTCTTTCTTACATGAACAGTTTTGAGTTTAATCTGTTGTCGGCTTAAAGATCCAAGATTGGAAATTCAATTGACCTCTGTTGGACATTGAACTATTGGTTCTGTGGCAGTTAAGTTCGCGTATGCGACGGACGAAGTGTTTTAAAACGAAACTGAAAAATGTAGTTATAGGAAGTTACTATGTTCCAATTGATAAGCAAAACGTGAGCAAGATGCTGCACCTGCATCAGAGATCGATGTAGCAGACCACACCAAAATCTTTCAAAATCAAAATGTATAAGACGTCCGTTAGAGACAGTTAGATCTCATTTGGCGGGAATATTAATGAAGAATCTCGTTTTAGTTATCTCTTCTTACCGATGATTTTTTTTTAGTATTGATTAACTGCATAAAATGGATACATGGAAATAAAGTAGAGATATAAACATCCATACTCTCTTAAACCGAACACACCGACCATAATAACTAGCCACGCGTTTTATAAATGTTTTATAATAATATCAACGTTTAGTATTAGTCTGAAATCAATGGCAGTACGTCGCCATATATTGGCTATTTATTCTCCAAGTCTCATCCAATTGAACTATATACTAAATTTAGAAGGTAGTCGTGGGTTTTGTGAAATTTCAGGTTTTGCAGATTCACAAAAGCCTTGAAAGAGGTGTCATTTTTTTTGTAACGCAACTACAGATGGAGAAATAGGTTTTCTTTTAAATAAACTGAAACGTATGTGAATGAAACGGTATGTGGACCATATCGGTGATAGCCGATGTTGATATTCACAAGTGTTAGTATTTGACCATAATGACTTTGGTCTTTTTGCTGACATGTATTGTGGAGTATTTGTCGTGGCATTTAAGTGAATGTTGGCCGCTGTCATTCTGAAGTGTAACTTTATGCCCTTTTTCGGCGTACTTTTATTTTTGTCTCTATAGACACGCTATGTGGAAAGAGAGCGTTTGTCGGTGATGGGTTCGAGCAAATGGACTGAGCCTTTATAAGTGGCCTCAAACATTTTAGATACTTTATTATTTTCAACGTTACTACTGTAAGACGTTTTAAAAGCCGTTAGATAGAAGTGCAATTTTGTTCATCGAGTGACCCAAGATTTTGATTTGGTAATCGAACATAGGTACAACTGGAAAATAAAGAGTCACTTTATAATTTACATGTCTTTTCAATTTATAGGGGTAAAAATAAAAACGATTGTATTACTTCTATACAAAGTATCATATCTAAATCGTCATCGCTGACTAACTCTAACAGCTAGCTGGTTTTGGGTGTTTCAATTATTTTAGTTGTATAAATAACAGCAACTTTAAAGCCAGTAATTATAATTGTACGACTGGCTGTAGCTGAGTTTGAGATTTTAGCGTTTGCAGTTTGTGTATTATGGTTTGAACATTGAAAATTAATGTTCATCGTGAATCGTAATTAGAGAATTGAAATTTATAGCTTTGTGTACCTGAATCTGAGAATTTGGAGTTTATGTGTTTTGGTGTATAATAATCAGACACTTATAAGATACTGTTCTTCGTGTGTTATAATTTGAGAATGGAAAGTCTTGTCTATCAAGTAGTTGAGTATTGGTAGTTATCAATGTTTTGTGATTCATAATTTATGAATCGTAAATGTATGTTCTTTAGGTATTATAATTGGAGAACGGAAAACCCTTATGTTTTGTCTAACATATTTTGTGAAATGAATTGGCCTTTGCACATTGGGCAGATGAATAAGGTATGTGTGGTAATAGTTTTTTTTAGTTTTTTAGTTTTGAGAGAAATATAACATCATTTTGTGCCAAACTACGGTTCCTGCGTTTAAGATGTACAATAAACCACATGTAGTTCCTGAGCTAGGAGCCGAAAAGAGAAGATAGAAATGAATTGGAAAGTCACCATTGTTGTGAATATGTGAATGTTGATACGGCTCTAAACCTTGTTAAAGCAGTTATTGTGATAACTCTAAACTTGGTTAAAGCAGTCGGGGTTTGTTGTTGCCTTCTGGCGGATATCACACAGGGCAGGAGTACTGCAGTGTTGATGCTTGGGCGTTTGTTGTTGCCTTCTGGCGGATATCACACAGGGCAGGAGTACTGCAGTGTTGATGCTTGGGCGTTTGTTGTTGCCTTCTGGCGGATATCACACAGGGCAGGAGTACTGCAGTGTTGATGCTTGGGCGTTTGTTGTTGCCTTCTGGCGGATATCACACAGGGCAGGAGTACTGCAGTGTTGATGCTTGGACGTTTGTTGTTGCCTTCTGGCGGATATCACACAGGGCAGGAGTACTGCAGTGTTGATGCTTGGGCGTTTGTTGTTGCCTTCTGGCGGATATCACACAGGGCAGGAGTACTGCAGTGTTGATGCTTGGGCGTTTCCTGTTGTTTGCTGGCGGATATCACACAAGGCAGGTGTACTGCAGTGTTGATGCCATTGCGTTTGGTGTAATAGTGCGAAATGATTAAACTATTGTTTGTTTTGATTCTAGTTGTTTCAGTGACTGTGAGAGTCAGGAAAGAGCCGAGCAGATTGGGCCGAGAACGTCCCAACGTCAGGCTGGCCGTGTTAGGGATAAATAGGACAGGCCTATTATGGATACGCACTGTATGCATGTCTGTAATGACTCATGGTGTCCCAGGTACCGGTCATACCCGGTCGGACATCAGTGGTTAATCATGAGCCTTGCTGAACGCAGTGTTTATTGCTTTATAGTTATAAGTTATAGTTAACACTTATAACTAATTGTGTACATCTAACATGTACATCTAACACTAACGATAGTCCAAATGACTGAGAGAATAGGAAATACAAATTTCTTTATTTTGTTTCTTTTTCTTTTTTTAATACTTTAAGTGTGTGTGTAATGTTAATGAATTTGTTTACGACGCGGAAAAACAATATAAAAGCAAATATTATAGGAGTAACAACTAACAGTTATTGCACTTAATAGTTAAAATTAAACATTTTTACTCGTAAGTAACTTCAGTGTCTACAAATATTCAGAATTGGGATGAATAAACAAAATTGAATGTTGAGAATTGAAATGTAAATATACCAGACTACAAGAGAACCTGACCTGGCCATTTTGTTTCTCCCGGTATAATATTCCTTCTACTTGAGAGTTTGGCATCCCAAAAGAAATACCTTTGCATCTAATGTTTTTTTTTTCAATTGCATTTTTTTACAAAATGTTCTAAAGGTAATTTTTGAAAAGTATTTCTACAAACAAATATCCAGAAAAGGTTAAATTTTTCATAGAAACACTAAGAAAAATGTTCTTTACGTGTGTCTGCTTCTCTACCCATATCCAGCAAATTCAATTTCTAGAACTATTAACCTTATCTCACCTATTTCTCAAAAGTAGACGTGTTACTATATAAAAATTAAAATAACACCAAATCTAAAACGCATCTCTCGTATATTGTCTAAATTAGCTCCAAAATACACTAAGAATCTGGTTATAGCATGGCTAGCCAAAGTATATGTATTAGCAACAATACATATTTTCGCTTTTTATTAATAATACATTTTTATACATTATATTATCACATTTCGTCGGAAAAATTTTCGCGCGTAATTCTAAATCACCCAAGATTCATAATATCCAAGCGTTATGCCATTCAGAACCGCAAAGTCCGGAAAACTGTCCAAAAACTTTTGAAAATGCTCGGTAACAGTGTTTGTGTGATCGTGAATGTACTTTCCCGTTACAGCTATATCAAAGACTGCAGAATCCCCCCAATTCTCAGGGATGAGAAAGTCCACATAAAATTCTAAAGCTTGTGGTTCCTTTCCATATACGTACAAAATGTAGATGGTGGGTCTCCCATTCCATATCGGCTGCTCAGTCGGTATAAAATCATTTAAATTCGTCTCGAGAAACTCCGCTCCAGGTTTAGGAGATAAATAAATATCCATACAATCAGGTCCTACAAAATCAGCAATTGTTAAAATTCAACAACCAACCACAGAAAGAAAAAAAAAAAGCTCACCAGTCACTCTTAAATTGTATCTTACCACCTTCTTGCTTAGTATTTCCACTGAGCTTACCACAAACTCTGGAAGAGCATTATCAAAAATTGGTGGCTCTGTGGGTATCCAAACGCTCCGCTCTCTACAAAATTAATCAATTTTATGTTAAATTACATTTTTTTAAACATATTCCGAGATAATACATTTCCTCAAAGTCTCGTGAGTATACGACAGGCAAACCGCAGAATAACGCCAAGTTGCAGTCGTCTTCAAGAGGGACAGCTTTTTCTATGTCGGTAACATAGGATTCTAGTGTTCTAGGTGAGTTGTAATCCATATTCAAAAAGTGAAATCCAGAATCGTTTTTGATTATATCTCCTTTTCCATCGTGAAATATTCGTTGTGTATGCTAAACAAAAACAATAATAATATTTCTAATAATTATAACGTTTTTATAATAGATTACTTACATAAACGCCAAATCTTTGAGGTGCCAACATGTCTAAATTACCGCTGTATGGGAATCCTACAGGTGTTACGACAAGAATTACGGTGGCTATAAAACAACTTCCCATAATCATTGGAATATTGATAGGTTTGTCGATAAGTACAATTAATGGTATCTGCAAAAATACAAATACGTTTTATTTGCTCTTTCGTGCACTTTCTTTTATGGCTACTTACATAGAAGCATGTAGACATTATCGTCAAGAACATAGTGAATAAACCTACTATAAACTCTGGGTTTAGTTCAGTGCCAAACCGTCCGCAAATTGGTATGAACAGCGACAGTATGTGGTATCCAATTGAATATGTGAACATTGTAGGAATTAATCCTCCTATTATGTAGACTGCTATCCACCAACCTGCTAAAATTTACAAATTCTCAGTTATATATAATTTGTTGAAAACGATATGGACAAGTAAGGGTGGCTTCTATGGTGGATGCGCCGGGCACGCATACCAGGGCAGCATCATCAACCTCATAGATAAAATGGAGCGATGATTATATTTGTCAGGTTTGTAACTTCAATATACTGAGTTGATATAACTAAGGATCAAAATGAAGCCAATGGACCAAACAATTGAACACATGCGTTCCTCTGCACGGAAATAACGAACAATTCAATGTTCACTAACTACATCGTGAAATATTTGTCATGGTGAAGAGCTAAATTTGATAAACATAAAACCGGTTACATCTGTGTTTGTGTCCAAAATGCTATGCTACGTGAAATATAGATCACAGGGAATCTGGTGAGTTTGTTAATCTATCGACAGTAGAAACCACCATTTTCTAACCCAAGCCAACCAATCTAACTCATTACTCGTCTACCACCGCCCAGTAACTACCGCCCAGTAACTAATCTTAACCTAGCGGCGAATAGTCGAACCTATAGTATTCGAACTGGTATCTACTGATGAATAAACTAAGCATACTTGAGAGCCACCTGGCAGTTTACAGTCAAACTACGAGCTAAAAACCGGCCCCCGAATGGCGTAGTAGTATCTGATGGTGAAGAAATATTCGATAACCCCGTTGAAAAAGCAATCGATATCTTTCTTGAACAAACTAGCTGTTTTCCTAAACAGGTTAGCCGTTTTCCTGAACAGGTTAGCTGTTCTCCTACACAGGTTAGCTGTTTACCTCTCACTCACTTCACTCCTGTCTCACATATACCTCGCACCTACTTCGCGCCTACCTCGCACGTACCTCTCAGGTTCCTCATGTATATACCTGTTACTAATCAAATCAGATCAGGCTAAAAGATGGCAGCTCAACTACTGTAGGTTCCACTATTCGCCGATAGGTGTTATAGATACTCGGTGGTGCAATTGGGGTGGGCACGTAGCTCCAGAACCCGCGTTAACGTACTACTAGGGAGATTTTTATCTTGTTTAGAGTTGCCACTGTACATATTTGTCCTTTTATTAGAGATATAATCGTATGGCAAAATTCGGTTCCAAAAAACATGTCCGGTTATGGACTTGTGGGAGCTGTCCACTTATCGGAGCTGACCACAAGGAGAGCTTTCACTGTATACATATGGATAGATCGCACATATTTTCTCTGAACATCTCATAAATTAGACTCATAAAGTAGTAACTTACTACGAAAATGTAGTCTAAAACCATGTATAATTGCTGTAGTTATGATATTGAATCCAACTGGAATCACAAATAAATAAACAGACTTTACTCCAAGTGCGGTCCCTACAAGTATAACCACAGTCCATATCAGCCTCGTTAGATGACTTTGGAGAAGAATGTCTTCTTGTACTGTTATATTTTCCTACAACATCGCTGCGTTAAAAAAGTAAGTGATATATCAACATCTCACAATTATTTTACCTTTTTGATGAATTTGTTGACAAGCAATAAAATCCCACAACAGCAAAATACCGTCGAAATGGAATACAATCCAAACGCTAAATATGGCAGTTTGTACCAGCTCATAGTTCTATTTACTCCACCTAAAAATAGAGCCACAAGAGCCACTAAAGCACAAGCCACTAACCACTCTAGAAGAATTGCGAAAAACTTCAACCATACCAGCAAACAATTCCGTAAAGACAAACCTAAAAAGTTAATGCATGCAGTACAACAATCAATGGAAGAAATTATTTTAAAAAAAACAAACCCATCTTAAAGTCAAATAAGGACCAAACAAAAACCAAAATCGATAAAGCTATACAGACGTAATTCACGACTAGTTCGACAGTTTTCCCGTAACTGATGATAAATAATCCAAAAACGTCGAAAAATACAGCGCCATCTTCTTCGGTAATGGCGTTTGTGACTTCAGGAGCGTTTGACAGATCTCGAACAAGTTGAAGTATATTCGCTCCCGTACGTTGGTAACGCCCGTCTTCTATATTAGAGAATCCATCATATTTTGTATGATATCTATACCCATCTTTGATATAAGCGAAATCATAACCTAAAAAAGTAATTCTGTTGTATTCTATAGGTATTGGTTGCCTACCTTGTAATGTTGACCATATTTCACTTACCGACAAGACCGCCGAAGTCTCGGAATATCCGAAAATCGGAATCCGATGGAATAATGTTGCTTTTGAATATTTCCTCGCCTGCCACATGTGCGAATGGATATGGAACATTGCTGTAGTAGTTCATGAGCCAAGCTTGCTCAGGTCCTGCTTGGAATAATATTTCTTTGCCACCTGCGCCAGTAGCTTCTAAATTGACTACAACTTTTGCTTCCTTAGCCCATTCGTGTTGTGTAATGAAGCCATGGGATGCTTGAATGTTGGATTCTTCACCGCCATTGAAGAGGAAGATGACATTGTTTAGTGGTCGTTCTGGTAATTGTGATAGCTTTCGTAGAACTTCCAACATGATGGCACAGTGAATGCCGTCATCACTACCTCCTATAAAAATATGAATTATTTGCTTTATGACATATGTTTTACCGGCAATTTTGTAGAAATTTCGCTGCTGAAGCAGAATATTGTCGGTCAAACTGCAAAACCTCGTAAAACTTTAGCATTCACCTTTCCCATTTTAACTTTAGAACAATTTATTCAAGTCGCTCATAATCCCATCGATATGCTAGGAAATATTTAAAAGAAAGCGATTTAAAAATCCAATCTTAAATTAGGGATATGAAGTTGTAATAATATAATAACTATGCTTTTTGTGTAATATATAAAATGAACTGAGAAATTGGTATGGTATCTCTTCAAGAAGTTGGAAGAACTTAAACATATATCATTACCTGGACTTGTAGTCATCGTGTCAAAATGAGCATTAACCAAAATGCTATTTTCACTGTTATCTCTTCCATGCAACTTTACCACTATATTCTGCAGGTTGGCATAAGCATTTATGGATCCATACGGTTTGTATCCCAAATAATATGAACCGGAAGTAATGTGGAGGTTGTATTCAATATCCTGCGAAGTATGCTTGCCATCAATTATTCCTTGGATCTGGTCTCTTAAGTATTCCACCGCTAGGACTTCATTTTCGTAACTACCAACAACTCGAGGGCCAATTTTGGTAAGACCGTCCAAATACCTTTTAGCGTTTTCTCCTATGAATTCCGTTGGATGTCCTGACTAAAATGCGGTTGTTAGATTAGTTGCGCTTGTCTCAATTGTGGGAAATACTTCATCCTCCAGTGTCAGCATCCGAGGAAACCAGGTTTCTATGAAATATACACCCACTGCTAATCCAAGCAAAAACAATATGAAGACCACACCGAATATGTAAGAGGTACCTGTTGGTAGATCTTTCTTTCTATGCTTACAAGTGCATTTCATTTTCGCTGGTTCTAGATTACCTACTTTATTTATTTTTAAATAAGATGAAAATCTATCGCATTCTTATCTGAATTGAATTGTAATTTGAAGTAGTAGATAATTATTATCTTAAGCTACAAGTAATATTGGATCATTATCTAAAAAACTACAACCAATCTGGATATACAGTGAGCGCTAAAAGTATGGAAACATGAGAAAATTTCTGAAATGGTTTGTTATTTGAAAAAATCTTCGGATACGTCGATTTTTACTTTATCATACGCAGTATGTAAAGTATTGTAATCGTGCCGAAAAAAAATTTTGAGATTTTAGCAGAAATAGGTCTTTATGGGTCCCCTGAACATTTTTGACCAAGGTACAAAAAAATGTCTGTGTGTGTGTGTGTATGTGTGTGTGTGTGTGTGTGTGTGTGTGTGTGTGTGTGTGTGTACCCAATTTTTGTTAATTCATTTCCGGAGAAACTACTAAAGGTATCGGCACGGAGCTTCATATTTAGAAGTTTCATGACCAAACTTAGAGTTGAAAAGCTTTTGGTTCAAAAGGGTCCAAAGGAACTGGGTGTTTACTCCAAGCCTTTTTCAAGGATTTTAGAAATCAGCCGCCATTTCTGTAATTTCGTCAAAATAGTTAAATAATAAATTAAAGCAGAGGAAATTTTGAATAATTTATGCCTATGACATTTTTTGGTAAAATTAATAGTTTAGCTTTTTAGTTTATTCTAAGCCTTTTTCAAGGATTTTGGAAATGAGCCGCCATTTCTGTAATTTCGACAAAATAGTTAATTAATAAATTAAAGTAGAGGAAATTTTCAATAATTTATGCCTATAACATTTTTTGGTAAAATTAATAGTTTACCTTCAAGAGCAAATTCTATTTGATCGAGATCGGTCGCATCTGCATTGATATGAAATTACAT
This sequence comes from Melinopterus prodromus, assembly GCA_964023965.1. Classification (NCBI taxonomy): domain Eukaryota; kingdom Metazoa; phylum Arthropoda; class Insecta; order Coleoptera; family Scarabaeidae; genus Melinopterus; species Melinopterus prodromus. The sequence continues at coordinate 17,654,993 of OZ030391.1, forward strand.
AGTAGCCAGGATTTTGACAAATATTTTTTTGTGTTGTCACATTCGAAAACAGCTGATCTCATCAGAGGTTGGAGAACCACTATGGAACGTGCCGCTGTAGTGCGCAAAATTATAAAATACAAATTTCAAATAAAATAAGATCACCAATTTGATTGTTTGTTGATAAGAAATATCAACCCGTCTTTATATCTAATTCTAAAAATGATACATTGAGAAAATTATAAATAAAGTATAGCGATGACTGTAGTTTTATTTTAGTATGTTGGTAGGGATGTGTCATGAACAAATCTAAATCTGTCAGAATTTGAATTACCTTTTTAAGGTGCGTTTTCATTAGTGATAATGGCAGTGGTAGCAGACGCCGTTATAGTATTTCCAATAGAAAATTGCTAGTGACTCATGTTTATGTACATGCAAACTAATATGTGTCATTATCACGATATGTAAGAAATACTATAATTTCGTATTCTACCACCGCAATTAGCTACCATTACCTACCAATCGGAACGCACCTTTCGTCAAAGTGGTACCAACCTAGCATTTACTATACAGAAATAATTTTTTTATTACGTATTTCTTAAAAAGCAACACAATAAACGTTGATGTCGCTCCTGCCAAAAACTAGATAGCGCGATTCGCTCATATGCGACGGTTACACTCCGCCTTCGGTTACGCGCCGTATCACCGCTCGTCGCGCTATTCCGTACTTTCGGCATTTGTGACATAAATAACTATTATTCTAATGACGTACTGTAGGTAGTGTCAAATGCTGATGCTTTGACAATACCTACGATTTATCTCTATAGAATAGATTCTCATGCAGCTAAACTATTAATTATATATATTGTATGATAAAGTCATGTGCCTGGCCACATCAGATTTTTTATTATCAAAGTTCACATATTTATATAAAATTTAATTTTCGACCTTCAGTTGTTTTAGACTTACGACATCATAAGATTTTTTTAAATGGCAACCCATATTTGTTGAACTGATATTGATAAATCGATTAATTGTTTTAAAGATATAATTTACAAAATTTATGGACTGATAAATTTATTTGTTTATGGAACGTGAAGCGTTTTTGGTTGATTTATTTGCGCTGAATACGAAACCGAGCTTGAAAGTTTCATAGGATGTCAGTTTAGTGCGTTTTCTATTGTTTTTTTTACTTTATCATACGCAGTATGTAAAATATTGTAATCGTGCCGAAAAAAAAAATTGGGATTTTAGCGGAAATAGGTCTTTATGGGTCCCCTGAACATTTTTGACCAAGGTACAAAAAAATGTCTGTGTGTGTGTGTGTGTGTATGTGTGTGTGTGTGTGTGTGTGTGTACCCAATTTTTGTTAATTCATTTCCGGAGAAACTACTAAAGGCATCGGCACGGAACTTCATATATAGAAGTTTCATGACCAAACTTAGAGTTGAAAAGCTTTTGGTTCAAAAGGGTCCAAAGGAACTGGGTGTTTACTCTAAGCCTTTTTCAAGGATTTTAGAAATCAGCCCCCATTTCTGTAATTTCGTCAAAATAGTTAAATAATAAATTAAAGCACAGGAAATTTTGAATAATTTATGCCTATGATATTTTTTGGTAAAATTAATAGTTTAGCTTTTTAGTTTATTCTAAGCCTTTTTCAAGGATTTTGGAAATGAGCCGCCATTTCTGTAATTTCGACAAAATAGTTAATTAATAAATTAAAGTAGAGGAAATTTTGAATAATTTATGCCTATAACATTTTTTGGTAAAATTAATAGTTTACCTTCAAGAGCAAATTCTATTTGATCGAGATCGGTCGCATCTGCATTGATATGAAATTACATAGTAGCCAGGACTTTGACAAATATTTTTTTGTGTTGTCACATTCGAAAACAGCTGATCTCATCAGAGGTTGGAGAACCACTATGGAACGTGCCGCTGTAGTGCGCAAAATTATAAAATACAAATTTGAAATAAAATAAGATCACCAATTTGATTGTTTGTTGATAAGAAATATCAACCCGTCTTTATATCTAATTCTAAAAATGATACATTGAGAAAATTATAAATATCGAAATTATAGCGATGAGTGTAGTTTTATTTTAGTATGTTGGTAGGGATGTGTCATGAACAAATATAAATCTGTCAGAATTTGAATTACCTTTTTAAGGTGCGTTTTCATTAGTGATAATGGCAGTGGTAGCAGACGCCGTTATAGTATTTCCAATAGAAAATTGCTAGTGACTCATGTTTATGTACATGCAAACTAATATGTGTCATTATCGTGTCATTATCACGATATGTAAGAAATACTATAATTTCGTATTCTACCACCGCCATTAGCTACCATTACCTACCAATCGGAACGCACCTTTCGTCAAAGTGGTACCAACCTAGCATTTACTATACAGAAATCATTTATTTTTTTTTAAATACGTATTTCTTAAAAGCAACACAATAAACGTTGATGTCGCTCCTGCCAAAAACTAGATAGCGCGACTCGCTCATATGCGACGGCGACACTCCACCTTCGGTGACGCCCCGTATCACCGCTCGTCGCGCTATTCCGTACTTTCGGCATTTGTGACATAAATAACTATTATTCTAATGACGTAGTGTAGGTAGTGTCAAATGCCGATGCTTTGACAATACCTACGATTTATCTCTATAGAACAGATTCTCATGCAGCTAAACTATTAATTTTATATTTTGTATGATAAAGTCATGTGCCTGGCCACATCAGATTTTTTTTTTATGAAACGTGAGCACACACTTAAAGTATCGCTGTAAATGCCTTAAAAACATTGGTGAAAAAACTTACAGGACTTTACGAAAAAGAGCAAAGATTAAAGTCTACTATGAAACCAATGACAAAACCAATGACAATGGCATGTGCTGATATAAATTTATAAAAATTACCAAACTCGCGTTTTTTACATTTTGACTTAACTTTTCTCAAAAATTTTACGGAATGCGAAATTTAGAAGCCCGGATTCGCCTTTAGGGCAAATATTTCTACCCAAAACGGAGTTTCGTAATCAATTTTCCCTAAAGTTATCAATATTTTACAATTTTCAATTGTCTTTTGCTGAAAAATTTTCTAATGAAAGGCCACAAAATGTTTCCGCCTCCATTTACACAAATAAAATATCTATCAAAATCCGTACGTAAAGAAAATGAGGTTGTCATTTAAAAAAGTCAATGACGGCATAATTCAGTAACAATAGACGGTCAGAAACTGAACTTTACACAGAAATGTGTATATTAATAAATAAAAATTGACGTGTTTAAGGATTTTTTCAAAATAACAAAACAGCTCTGTGTTTTTCTTATGGTTCCATACTTTACGCGCTCACTATACACCGTCGTCTCCTCTCGGCCCCAAATGGACCTAACTATACCTAAATTAATATTCATTAAACATGTAAAGAAGGCACCCAAATTTGCGAGTGCGCCAGGGGACCATGGGAGGCGGCTTAGGTATGCAACGTTGCCACGTATCTTTTGATTACTTCCTATCAGCTGACAACAATATAGGTTATATAGTAAGGTTATCCTACAGTGATCGCTTTAAAAAGAGTGCGTTTTGTATGATTTCATTGGGGTAAAAATATAACGCCCCCATTAAAATGCGAACTCACGTGACGTCATGCGCTAGGAGAACGCGTTTAAGAATCCTGTCCAGCATACCGTGTCTAGGTTTACCGTGGTACGTACGAATTCTTTTTTCTCGCACTGTACATGGTTCCGTACGTGTTAATTCGGTTGCCTAGTCAATTCAGATAAATTTCACAATCAGCTGTTCAACAAATAGCCTAAAAATATGCAGTAACCTCCAATACATCTTGCCAATAGATCCCCTCAACAAGTAAACCTAATAATAAATGGCGACATTATTCAGAATTTTGCGAAGATCCGTATCGAAGAACAACATAAATTCATTTCGACAGTTCAACAGCACAAACATTGGCAATGGGCGAAGACTGTGCCCTTTGCAAGTGGCCTGTGTCATCGGGGGCACCGTTGCCTTGTACACCGCTTACAAACTACAACAGTCGCAAAGTGTACAGGCTTTGAAGAGGGGACCGGTAAGTCGATGGTAATTCCTTGTTCAAAATCTTACGAGGAAAATTTTTAGGATGACAAACCTACCATTAAACTGACGTCCAGGGAGAGGCGATTTATTAGATTTGCATCTGTACAATACGACGGGCAATTATACATGACCCCGCAAGATTTTCTGGAGTCAGTTGTTGAAGCTGAACCTCGTCGTAAGTTAAATTAAGGATTTGTTGTTTCGTTAAATAAGTAACCACCTGTTTTATGACCGATGCTAAATATGTTTCCTTAGACTTGGTTATGTACCGGGTCTCTGGTTGGTCACTGAACATTTACTGATGATAACGAGTCATTTACTGCCGTATAGGCACCCAATGAAACAAATACTCCAAGAAAACCGTTTATATAGATTTTATATTATTAATTAGTGGCATACCGTATTATCCTAGTTAAAAATAGCGCCAATATTTACCCTGATTTATTTACAGCAAGGTTGAAAAGAAGACTTCTCACAGCGAATGATTTGGAAGCAATTAAAAAAGCAACGCCAAATTTAAACCAAGGGAATTCTAGATTGTTCAGAGATTTACGTGACAATGGGATAATTTCATATACCGAGTATTTATTTTTACTCTCCATATTGACAAGTAAGTATGAAAGATTTAGTCTAGACTTTAAAAAGAAAGTTATTCGCAAATATCGTTTCTGGAATAACATCATGCTGTAGGATCCATAGAACTATTTTTTCCAAAGATGTACATATTTTTTGCCAAAATTAAGTAGAGAATTTAGTACACAAAAAATCATATGTTGTTTATATTATTACAATTTTGATGTGCTCTGCTGTTTCTGGCAAAAAATCTCAAAAAGAACGCAAGAAGTACTGTTTGTAATACTTGTTTTTAACCTACACGATGTGAAAATGTCATTTACATGTCTCTATGGAGACACGAAAGATGCTATTTGCCAGCCAGCCTCAACCCGGCCTGTAATGAACACTTTTCACCACTAGCCACGAAAATGCAATAACTCTGTCCAATCAAAACACAGCTTTCGATTCGGTTTGACGTTTGTGATTAAAACGTCAACGGATTTTATTTGTTTTTAAGTTTGGTCCCACCACAATTATTAGGCACTAGATATGGTAAAAATTTATAATTTTCAAACTTCAATAATTTGTCATCAAAAATGGGAAGGTTTCCAAGAAAGTTGAGGCCATATTGTGGAAAACTGTGATTTTGTAAATTTATGACGTCGTAAACTAAACTTTTAAAATAACGAATAAAGTATAAAGTTTTATCTTTAGTTGAAACCGTTTCTAGAGGAATAAGATATAAGTTTGAGTAAAACTATTTGAAAATTAACAAAAAATCGTTATAGAATCAGTTCACAAGAACAGTTCATATTCCGTGGCTTAAATTTAACATGCATTCATTGAAAAACAATTTTTTTGCCTTGTCTTAATATCAATGGTATACATTTATGTTATATTTCAGAGCCACACTCCGGCTTCCGCATCGCTTTCAACATGTTTGACACGGACGGCAACCAAAAAGTCGACAAGACCGAATTCTTAGTGGTAAGTACTTCCATCCTTTATAAAAAATACAATTCACGATACAAAACCGAGAATGAAAACCGAGTCGACAAAAATATTAAACATCTCCTTCCCAAACGACAGATTCGAAGGCTACTCGCAGGCAAACGTAAAGACGCCGAAGACATACCCGTGAGTTAAAACAGCTGAGTTACTTACTGCGTCTTATATACTAACGCATCCTAACGTCCGACGTTCGATGTTAACATTTGTGCCGTCCGTGCGTGTCGAGCGTGTGTGTTCGATCGTCGGCGACCGCTTTCAGCGTTGTTCTTCTGTATAGATTTTGCAGCCCGTGCCTGGGAACGGGCGCTGGGAACGCTTCAATAACTTGCTTTTAGCAAATTCTAATGTGGGCGCTATAAGAAGCTATATTGTGCGCTAGGTTCGTTAATTTTATGTTGTATTCAAAGTGTAACTTATTATAGAATCATATCTATGTTGAGATGAGTTCCTTGCAAATTTTTTCAAAATAGTTAAAAAATTGCGGAGCGTTTAACATTTAGTGTAAATATTTTGTTCTCTTTCATCTTATTTTATCACATATACTTATATATTACGTACATTATCAACGCAATGGTCATCATCTACCTATCAATCCTGGATCTTCATCAGTCTTGGATGAAGCAACTTTTCTATTTATTATAAATCCAGATTAGAAATTTTGTGAACAGAAAGTCACTAGTGTTTAAGTAAAATTTATTATTATTGATTATTTCTATAATAAAATTGCCGGTTACAATTCTAGTAATCAACAGTAACTTCCTGTAGGCCATCATCTTGCACAATTTCTTGTTTAATAACGATAAAATATTGCAGAATATACAGGTTAGGTCATTTTAATCTTACATTTGATCACGTGGAAAAGTCCACATCCAGCAAAAAAAAAATATCCAAGACTTTCCTTGGATAAAGGGGGGCCATAAGGACTTATTACTGATTTTGTTATAGATGGCGCTAGTGTCTTAAAACGAGGTCAACTTTTTTAAATGCGCTTTTTATATTTTTGAATTCTTTGAAATTTTTTTTTGCGTTACTACTAGTCTGACCTTATTTCTTACAGTTTTTTTGGGTTTTTGGTTTATTTGTCTAAAAAAACGGCATTTTAAGAACCAAATTATTTCTGAACTACTATAATTTTGTTTGAAGTGATTTATGATTAAATTCAATTGATTAGAATTGATTGTTGTTTATTTTTTCACACAAAAATTTACTTGCATCATAATGTGTAAAAATCTACTCTGTTATATGAAAAGACAAACTTTCTATTGATTATTATGATTCTACAGAAAATATAAAGATACTTTTGTTTGAAACGTTCTTTCGCATAGTGTTTGTACCGAAAGGTACTTAACACCATTTGAATACAATCGACGTAAACATGCATTTTTCCAAAACAGTACATTATTCCCATGCTAGTGGTTTTTGTAGGTATGTGTAAAACATCTGCATTCGAAAAATATAACCATATACAGCGTGTTCGAATAAGAAAATCTGTATCTTGGAACAGAAATTATTTCTTAGATAATGTTAAATGATGAATACTCTGTATGCTTCTATTCTAAACACAAGATTGTCACAAACCATTTCTAACAAACATCTAGTAGTTGGGACATAATTAGTTTCTTACTTTCATAATTTGTCTTCATCACGACCAGAAAGTCTTGCCTTTTAGACTTGAAACTTTAACTCAAAAACGGTAGGGCAATCTTAGTACTTTTTGCACAGAAATATAGGCGAGAAACTAATATTTTACTAATATTTTTGTTTTCTAATATCTTGATCTATTTTTTCAAAAACTTTTGAGCACAGAGCATAGTCCATTCTTTTTCTCGCAAAAAAATTGTAGCTATTAAATGTCATAATGAGTAAAAATTCATTTGGAGTTATTTGCTTTTTCAACGTCTTAAAAAGTTACAGTCGTTTGAAAAATTACCAAAACCGTACTATAAATGGCTCTAACTTCTTATGGTATCGAAAAAACCAATAAGTCCATCTGAAACTTTTTGCTCAGAATGACATTATCTTTTGAGAAACAAAGTATTAAACAGTTTCATATTTCATATTAATTTATTTATTTCTTCATTCATTTTCTTATTTTTAATTTTTCTATCTTTAAATTGTTTCCTTAAATTTATTTACTTTTATTGTTGTTTATTGATGCTGTTCTTGCTTCATTTGATATGTATTTTATTTTAAATTTGTCTTTAATAGTTTGAATCACATTTAGTATATCGATGGCCTAGGTTCAATACCAAGTATCACCTATGCTTTATTTATAATGATACGTGGTATTGCAACTAGGCCATCAATATGAAAAATGTTTTTTTGTTCTGTTTGCTGAATTAATTTTTAACCAACAGATTTTGTCTTCTTTTATTTTATTTGTTTTTTGCACGATCTTTTTTTTCTGTACTAACTTTTTTACAATATTCTTACCAGATTTTTTTTTCAGTTTTGAGATTTTCATCTTTACATTTTACGCACTACAACATAACAAGATATTACAGAATTGAAGGGTTTATTGTACCAACATAATATGCCACAAAACACCAGAGCCTTGACTGTATAAAAAAATTTGAAGTTTAAATTAAAACTTAAAAAGATACTACCTACTGCATTAGTTTCGTGTCTTACATCTTACATGTTTGGTATCCATGTTGGCATTATCAAAGAATCATAAAGTTCACTCCTTTGTCCCTATCGAGGTTTTGGAGCTTGTCCTGGTGTTAGCTCTTTAATTCTGAACGCTCTCCTAAACACGTAAATGATTCACAAAATTATCAGGATCTGCCAAAAGAGTTACCATGGGAAAATTAAGTAGAACATCAGGAAGATGTTCATCAGAATCTGCTTTTAAACATGTTAATCTTGTGCAATGATATTTCGATATGGTTTATCTACTTCCATGTCCTCCACAAATCTGTTTTCTACATACATAATTCTCTAGCATAATCAAAAACTCATATGTCGCTCATATGCTTCTGTGAATATATAAATAAAGCTTTGTAAAAGGTACCAGCAACAATTAGTAAGTGGTTCAGTGCGTACATAAAAGCTTACGTAAAAACAACACCCGCCCCAAAATAATCCACTTTTAGACGAACCCATTGAATCTGTTTATAGATGGAAAAGATATTTAGTTACGCTTGGAAAGGTAAGAGAGGCATGGTCGTCGACGAGAAATACGACCTCAAAGCGCCCATCGAGGACCAGTTCATCGACGACGAGGAAGGCCTGCAGAGACGCCACCACGTCGACACCACGCTGACTGTCCACTTCTTCGGCCCGAAAGGCAACGACACCCTCAACTTCGAGTACTTCCGCAAGTTCATGCTCTACCTGCAGACCGAGGTGCTCGAGCTGGAATTCAGCGAATTCTCCAAAGGATTGCCGACCATCTCCGAGGTGGACTTTGCTAGAATCCTGCTGAGGTACACGTACCTCGACACGGACGAGTACGACATGTACCTCGATAGGCTTCTGCACAGGATCAGGGACACGAGGGGGATCTCGTTTGAGGAGTTCCTCTCGTTCTGTCAATTCTTAAACAACATGGAGGATTTCAGTATCGCCATGAGGATGTACACGCTCGCCGATCATCCGATTTCTAAAGGTGCGTAATACGTTGATGAGGTTGTCATTAAAACGTTCAACTTTTAGAAAATTAACGGTATAATAACCTTTCTGGCAAACTATCTTAAAAAGTATAGAAGTTAGCTGTTTTGTGACAATATATCAAATAGTTTACAGACATAAAACGGATAGAAAAATATGTCAAAATTACTTGGAACTGCTTTGTTATTGAACATTATTTTCCAAAAAATCATTAGATGGGGTATTTCATTAAAACTATTAAATCTTAACATTAATATAAAATAAAAAATAAATAAAGACGTATTTTTCAACTTATTTGTTAATAGGAGGTAAAATTGTAATTATACAGTTTATATTCAATCCAAATGATTATAGTTAAAATGTAATCCTGTAACGTTCCAACGGCAGACGGCAGAACCAATGAAGCCTTTGCTAACTTTGTAGGTTTTCGTTTTTCACTGTCTTTCACATTTTTAACTCTGTTGTTTACGCACTTTAATGTATCATTCTGGCAGCACTATTCTTTAGTTCTATGTCTAATCGGTCTTTAAACGTGATTATGGTAGGTGCCGTTACAGTGGTTTAGGATAAAGCATTCCACGAATAAACAATTCAATTAGTAAGGAAATTTTTCCGTTGCAGTCTTGCAGCCTTTCTTTTATCTAATTTCTTTTAATGCCCTCGAAGTTGCTGATTGTGACTTAGTGGAAGATACTGTGCAATAGCACAGTTATAATACCCACTGATTATCTTATACGTTTCTGTCAAGTCTCCTCTGTGCCTTCTATCCTTCAGTGTTGTCAAGTGAAATCTTGCTAGCCTTTCAGTTTATGGTAGCTTTGTAACTCTGGTGGTATTTTAGTCACTCTCCTCTGAATTTTCTCTGGCATTTCGATGTCCTTGATGGAATATGGGTTCCACACTGTGGAATGCATACTCCAGTTTTGGCCTGATGTAACTTTTGTACAGTTTTGCTCTCATTTTGACTGAATATTCTCTAATGCATGTTTAATAAGATAGACAAAAGAGTTTGCTTTCTTAGCTACTTTCGTAATGTGGCTTTCCCATTTGAAGTCTGATATGACAACGACTCGAAGATCGTTTTGCTCTGCAACAGTTGATAGGATTGTATCAGTAAGAGAATATTTTTGATTTGGGTTGTTTGAGTCAATTCTGAGTACTATGCAGTTTGTCGCACTCCACTTCATTCCCCATATTCCTGACCATACTTCAACGTTCCTTAGATCTTCTTGGAGCTGCACCGCGTTGAGTATAGGGTTTGTATAGAGCTTGCCATCATCAGCTTCTATATGGTCAACAAGATCAAAGAGATAGGAAGTAAATTACACCTGTTGGCTGGGAGTTGTATTAGTTTTCAAGCTCAGTGTACGATGAGATGACGGCTCTCATTTCGCTGATATGTTCCACCCAGTTCAACTGTTCGTCAATGTTTAGTCGAAGGTAGTTTACATTTGTTGCTTCCTTTAGGGTTTCTTTGTTTACTGTTACTCTGACATTGTGTTGTTGGTGCCTTTTTTCTATTTTAAGTTGAAGAGCAAATTCCTTCTGGTAGCTGTTTGATGTTGATGGGATTTAAATTTTTAGCTCTATTTAAAAATCACTTGGCTACTAACGGTTCGAAAAGTATTGAGCCCTGTGTTTGACAACTTTGAAGTTTTTTCTGTATGCAGTTAAAAATCTTTATGGTAAAACCAACTGGTGAAACTTTTATAATTTTTTTTTTATAATTTCATCTTCATATTTAAATGCAAGAAGTAAATAATAAAATGAATGAAAATCTAAGTTATTATATAATCACTTTTGCTGCTTTATTTTGATAATCACACAACTAAGAAAAATGTTTCCTTTTTTTGTCTGACAGCTTCTATGGCAAAATATTACATTTTTGAGTTGCAATGCGATCCTTTTGAAATGATTTAAATTTCCAATTTTATCATTCTCTCATAACTTTATAGGTGAATTTCATAGAGCTGTGATGATATGCACGGGTTCCAGTTTGAGTACACATCTGGTCGATACGGTGTTTGCTATTTTTGATGTTGACGGTGACGGACTGCTAAGCTATAGGGAGTTTATCGCAATCATGAAGGACAGACTTCACCGTGGTTTTAAGGTGCGTAGTGTTTTAATTTCTAAGCGTTTTTCTTTCTTCTTTAATCTTAACAATTTTACAGTATTTTACCGTTATTGTTTTATTTGTGTTTTAGTCTTCGTCCAAAGTTGACGGCTGGGAGGCTTTCAAATCATGCATCAAACAAGAAATGAAGACGCCAAGGTAAATTTAAAACAATCGTAACACAATCAACAACATATTGTTGTCTTATATGAATGCCATAGCATTTGTTTAACGTAACACGTTTATATTATACCTCTGTACACGTATATTAATGTTACCAAGAGTCTATAGCAGAAGATTTCTAATAATTGTGATTTTATACCTGCGATTTGTTATGTGCCATTGCAACCAAAGTTAGTGTTTACTGGTTATAATATTTTAACACTTGTTATGAAAGTTATCGGCCTATAATGCATTAGGCCATGTTTTATGTGATTTGTTATTTTTGTCTAGATTTCTGTCAGGAATGTTAAATGTTATAATTGATAGTATAAGTTTGACGGTCTTCTTGTATGTTCTTCCAGGTTTACTTATATTTTTCATGGGGATTACCCGGAAGAAAGCTTTTTGCTCTCATAGATGCGACTATTTTTGATATAAATATTTTAGTTTTGTTGCTATATCGCTTTTGTTACGATATTTTTATTGTATTTGCCATTCTAAATTTTATATCAATGTTACTATGTTTTAGTGCCATTTAGCTTTTAAGAAATTTCTGTTAATCGTTCATTGTTCATTCATTAGATTAAGCACAAAATGTTTGTAAATTACATATAATTCTAAAATTCAATTTTATTATGGTATTGATGTACCAAATTTTACAACCACATATTGGATGTACAAAAAATGATTTATAGATTGCATATCTATTTATATATCTTGGTTTATAATGATATGTAACAGTTTTTATCTATTTAAATTTTAAAGCATAAATAAATAATTTGTATGTGGTGTGTAAATCAATAGTATTATACTCTTTTCACTTTCCTTGAATAAAATTTCTGTCACTTTCACTTAGGAAAGGTCACAGGGCAAATTTTTACTTGATTATTTATTTTCATTAGTCATTGCTATTTCAGATTTTCTCCACACGCAGAGATGGATAATGAAGTGAAATCAATGTTGGAACAGTACAATCGCCGTGTACTCAGATATAGTACTATGCTCTAATTATTATTATATTTCTTGAAATATTTTATTTTGTGACGTTTTTATTATAGCTTATTATGTAAATAGACTGCTTATATTTTTTCTAGTCAGCTCTGCTCTAATAAAATATCTTATTATGGTAAACTTGTTTATTTATTTAAACCGTGAATTCTGACTTCTTCACGGAGGGTGAAGGTTTTTGTCTCCAAAGCAGCTGTCTTGAGACGTATGTCGTAGTATAAAGTGTAGTAATTCCAATAAAGTTACAATTTCTTCTCTGTAGTCTAAAACGACAATCTTGAATGTTTTACTTCCATACTTTGAAGGTTCTACTGCTTAATGTTAATATTTTGCATTTTCTAAAAAAATTATTCAAACAGCTTTTTAACTAGGTTTTTTTTGTTCATTTGTTATTTTGGTTCTTCTTCAACTCTAAAAATCACTGTGCTATTGCCTTTCAGATAGAACTTTTTATACAGGTGTAAAGAACAGCAAAAAAAGAAGGATAAAATCCTGCCATTTCAAATTCAATTTAATAAAACATTTCAATAATTCTTTTTTTAAAAAGATAAAATATTGTTTCAGTTATTGTTCCGTGTAAATAAATATTTTGCATCAGATTTTTTCCAAGATGAATATGTTGCTGTGTGGGTTGCTTGGCTTTCATGTTTTTCAAATTACATCAACCAGGTCTCCTTGTTTGTAATTTTTCCCTACTCGATTAAAGTCCTTCAATGCCTAGCCTTTTTATGAAGTCTATAATGCTTTAAGAAGGCAGTTGTACCAGTTCTGTAGGCTCTATGTAGCTACACCCAGGTAGTACGTTCTATATAGTGCGGAGTAACGCTACGCAGTCATATAATATATGCTCCGCAGTGTTAGATGCTTCATTACAAAATTTGTAATCATAATTTGTCTGACCCATTTTATCTAGATAGTGTCTGAGCAGACAGTATCCTGTGAGGAGTCTTCTAATCTTTCTTTGGTCTTCAGTTCACAGCTTGAGACACTGGTTTGTCCTTGTGACAGAAAAGCTAATTTTTTTTAGCTTCAACAGTCTTTATTTAATTGTTGCTTGACGTTATTTTATCAAATATTGCTAGTATTACTAATTATTATAATTACAAATTTTAATTGTGTTGCACCTGCTCTAACAAGAACAAGGTAGGCTGAAACTTTTCACCATCATATATCCAATTTGTTTAAGTTTCTTTTATCATTCGGCTGTTGTCTCTAATTTTCCACATTAAAACTCTTGTCTTTATATTTTAAGGTGGGCTTTGAAATGAGTAGGCAACCAAACATACCTCATAATTTTATTCTCAGTATTTGACCGAGTAGGTAATACTATTCAAATTATACGTTAAACTAAACTTGAGAAATATCCGGCTCAATTCTGTCAAGTCTAGGCGACGGATTTTAAGCTTATGGCTGGCTACGTCATAGTCTTGCGATCATCAAAAAAACACTGATATTCCCAGAATTCATCACTTGACAGTATTGAGCCAGATATTTTTTGTATTATCGCAAAGGTTTCAGGTTCAGTTTAACGTATAATTTGAATGGAAATACCTAATCATTTCGGTAAATTACAGACAACAAAATTGTGAAGTTTTTTTGGTTGCCTACTCATTTCGTAGCCCATCTTAGTTGTTCTAAGACTTCTCACTATAATTACAAAAATAAAATACTTTGCGGGGAAAACAATAAACTGAAATAAACATCGGAATCGGTTTTATTTAGTTTTTCCACAGATACGTAACAGATAAAATAGAAGTAAAAATGGCAGATGTTGAATATCCAGTGACTTTGGGGCTCTTTTCGCTTCCGTTTTAACTCCCACATATGCCAGTGCTATAACTATAACCCTCGACCCGGATGCACACCCATAAAAAAAAATAAAATGTAAAATAAAAAATCGATCAATCAATCAATAATCTTACAACTATTGCCCTTTCTCTTAACAGCTTAAAGCCTACAAAAACAATAAAATATATATATAGAGCGTAAAGGAGTGCGTCCGCGTCGTGGCCGTAGATAAAATATATTATTTAGTTTCCAAAGCCGAAGCACCAGAAATGATTTCAATCAATTCTCTGGTGATGACGGCCTGTCTGGTACGGTTGAAGGTTAGAGTGAGTTTATCAATCATCTCTCCGGCATTCTTGCTGGCGTTGTCCATGGCCGTCATACGGGAGGACTGCTCGCTGCACGCGCTCTCTTTCATGGCGTAGTAGAGCATTGCAGACAACGAGAACTCCAAGTAGCTCTGGATGACTTCATCGTCGAGTGAATCGTACACCGCTAGTTTTGGAGCAGCCTAGAACAGATAAATAATTGATTAGAGCTACTATAAGAAAGCAAATGAATCAAAACAGTTAACATCATGACAATGAAGTACACCGAGATGATATAAAGTACTACCAAACAAAATAATAACGACTCAAGATACATAAAGATAAAATTGTAGACAAAAAAATTATTTTGCGACATACATAAACAAAAATTGTTCAAAGACTTAATTATTGTATGACGTGCTATGTAATTATCCTTGATAGCAAATAAATTGTTGAATTGAATTATGATCATAGTCGCAATTTTATAATTTAAACTTTACTTGGGCTTTCAATATTAAAAAAGTGATGCTGACGATAACACAGCACTTTTAAAACATTTACCACAAAAAAAAAGTAAGAAAAATTGTTGGAAGTAAAAAATTCACTTAGTATTTTACTTAAATCTTTTTAAAAATTAATCTTTGCACTTATATTTGATTTACGAAGTTTTTGGGTTCATTCTTGATGCACAAAATAGTTTCACAACCCTAAACTGTGGTAATAATAATAATAATCTTTATTGGCTCAGTGCAGAGTAACGTTGTCGTTATATAAAAAAATATTCCTGTATATTTTCGAATTTTTTTAAAAAAAATTTAGTGGATAAAGTACTAAAGCGATGAAATTCTAACGAGTGATTCATTTAGAGGTAGTTTCTCAAAAATAAAAAAAAGAATGTCAATTTTATTGGGTGTTATTTGTTATAATACAAAAGATCCATTCTTTAGAATAGAATAGAATAGAATAAGTTTATTCATACTGTGCAGTAATCATCAATAACAATACGTAACATTATTATGCTATAATACTTGATACAACTTCATCACAAGTGTAGAATACATGCGACTTCATAAAAGTTCTCAGTTTATTGGGAAAACCATCCTGTTTCCATTTATTCCATTTACATTTATTCTTTCAAAATTAGTTCTTTCAAATGTTGGCCGTAACTGCGGCTGTCCATTCTGTAATTTCGAATTAAAATTAAAATTGGCGAATGACGCAAGTAAAGTTGGCGTGATAATGGGCGCCATGATAACGGACTACCTGCTGCCGTACACGCTGTTCTAAGTCCTTCCATGATTAACTGTCAAATAATACTGAATAGAACTACCACTACAACTTCAGACGGCTCATGCATTATCTGTCATAAAATCCCTACAGAAAAAAAGAACTTCTAAATGAATCACCCCTAAATTCAGTTGAATTAAAATTAATGCTTCTAGCAATTTCAAGACATAAGACTGTACACAGCGTGTTCATAATATTAGACTACATTTATAAATTTCCATTTCAAGAATATTGATTTTCTTATAGGAACAGCCTGTATGGAATCATATTTTCACATTAATTATAAACAAGAAATATAAGTTATCTTATTCTGTCTGGGTTGTTATTCATATAACATAATCATGCTGAATTTGTACACATTTGCTTATTAACTATTGTCTGTGAACAATACAATAGTGGGTTTACTATTAGTTAAATTGTATACTTCATTTATTTTCCGAGTAAAAAATTTTTATTGATCAATTATGGATTTCTTTATTACTCAAAATAATTATCATACCTTGGAAATTATCTAAACGAAAGAACAATAACTCTTTTCTGACTGATTGAGAGGTTTAGCTAGTGTACACATTAGAGTATGATGGTCCTTTCTTTACTTATATAGAAAAATATCACTTATTACTTATCACATGCAGTATGATAAAGTATTGTAATCGTGCTGACAACAAAATTTGAGATTTTAGCAGAAGTAGGTGTTTTCGGGTCCCCTGAACATTTTTGACCAAGGAACAAAAAAATATCTCTGTGTGTGTGTGTGTGTACCCGATTTTTATGGCAACGATTTCGAAGAAACTACTAAAGTTATCAGGAGGAAATTTCATATTTAGAAGTTTCATAACCAAACTTAGAGCTGAAAAGCTTTTGGCTCAAAAGGATCCAAAGGAACTGGAGGTTTACTCTAAGCAGTTTTTAACAATTTTGCAAATGAGCTGCCATTATTGTAATTTCGTCAATACAGTTAAATAATAAATTAAACTAGAGGAAATTCCGAATAATTTATGTCTACGACATTTTTTGGTAAAATTAATAGTTTAGCTGCATGACTAAATTGTATTTGATTGAGATCGGGCATGTCTGCATCTTAGTTAGCCAAGATTTGACAAATAGGTTTGTTCTAATGTTAGTAGGTAGTATCAAACGCTGATGTTTTCACAATGCCTACTGTTAATAGTAAAAATAATATTTTTTTAATTGATATTTTTAAAATATCAATTAAAAAAATCTGTTCTGCAGTCTCATACATGTTTGTTTGTGACCTTTGTATGTTGTTTTATGTTCTCCACGGGCCACGCCAACAATGTATGTTTTTACAATTGACTTTTTTAGACTTTGATTTCATTGTCAATTGTGTAATTTATATCTCATTTCCTATAGCGCTTGAAGAAGTGCCCAGTAGAACATGTAGCGATTGCTAAAATAAAACAAAAATAAGGAATCCGACCACTTTTTATTGTATTAAAATAACTCTGTCAAATCCTGGCTAACCAGTTTTATTTTAATGCAGATACGACTGATCTCCATCAAATAGAATCTCATTTACTATTAATTTTATAAATAGTATGATAAAGTCATGTGCCTGGCCATATCAGATTTTCTACTGTATTTTTTTTGTAAATTGTTTCTAGTTTTTGAAAAAAAAACTGCATTTGTGGATTTTTTGCAGTTTTTTTGCACTGCCTTCAGAGGAATCCGTGCCCCCAACTTTCTATTGGCAAAACACGGAAAAGTTTTGAGGGGTTTTCTTAGCTATTAGTTGACAGAATCGTAAATACAATACACCAAATTAAAGATAAAAAGTATATAATTGTGCTTCTAGTGGTAGATTTTTGATATTTTTGTTTGTTTTTGATAAATCTGTTACTGAATCTGACATAAAATTGACTGATTTTACGATTTTTTAACGGAGAACTCAAGTTAAAATTGAAATAAGTACCACTAGATTTGTTTAAGTTACGCCTTTCTGTATAAGTGTACAAAGTTTCAATTAAAAATATCAATACCCGATATGCTTTTTTCACTCAAAACTTTACCCTTACATGTGGTGCTCTGGCGTAAAAGTTGTTATTGTCGTGTTACGCACTCTAGCGGCATTCTTGGCGGCAGAGTTGGATAAACCAATGACGTTCAAGCGCGGCAAACGGGTACAGTCACTGAAAACAGAAACCGAAAAAGAAAGCGCATGATATCCGTCATCTCTCTTTTGCGAGGATTTTAGCGACTGGCTATTCGACGCCTGCATTCGACTGCCTATCATATCAGGGTCGCATAGGAGCGCGTTTTAACTCGCTTAATTTGAAGCCGATATTTTTAATTTAATAACTTTTGCAATTAGTTTGATTCAAGTTAAATACATTTACAATACATGCTAGTAAAAGATTAGCTTACAGATGAGTGAATACTGTTTGTGTGTTCTGCAAACACATACATTATAGTGGTCGTATCCATCCACTAACGGTCTATCTATTACATTTTGGCATAGAAATAAAAGTACTTTACAACTAGAGGTAAACCAACACCACAGTTGGTATTACCAAATTAAACCAACTTCACATTGCAAACCGGAAAGTGTATTTATTAGGTGTATGGACTCAATCTGAGATGAAAATCGAGAAAATTCAGAGAGACGACACATTTTGGAAGTGCAAGATGGAGTCGAAAGTTATTGCATTTTATATGGATTGTTTGTTGCCAGAACTAGTCGATCCTAGGCATACCAGGAATATGCAAATTCGAGATCCTCAGTATATAGTCGAAGTACAAAACAGAACAGGTGCATTTGATAATATGTAATTACCTTAAATTTCTTATTAAAAATTCTTATTTTACTTTGCAGATTAACGTATTTCGAAATTTGATGTTATTCCGAGAATATTTTGCACATTAACTACATACAAAATAAAAATTTAGCACTTTATATTTATTTTACTAATTATCCCATTTTATTATGAATTGACATTACATTTATGTTGATCTTACATTTATAATCAGTATCTCCAATATGTACCTATTTGGACAGTATTTTTGTGGCTCTACAAATTTATTTAAATTAAGTGAGTTATTTAGTTTTTATACATAATCTCAATTTTTTAAAAAATTTTAAATTCAAAAATATGCCAAGCGTCCAACAAAATTGGTAAATATTTTTAATATTGCCTTTGATACACGATGCAAAAGGTTTCATAAAAATACGGGTTTATTACCTAGGGCCCGGGCATTTACCATTTTGAATCTATTGCATCCACTAAAGTAGATTATTTATTAAACAAAAGGTAAGTACATATTTATATGTATTTATATTATACTGTAAATATTTTATATTGTTAAAAATACCTTTCTATATATTCCTATAACAAGATGTAGACAGTTTTGTAAATATACAGTGTATGTGTGTATGAGTACATTGTATATGTATTATTTTTGTGACTTTTTGTTTATTTATTGTCATACATAGGCCAGTAGTTTTCATGAATTACTAATTCAATTTACAACAGCAACAACAGTCACTTTGTCATATATTTAAATTTGTATTATGCATATAGGAAATATTACAATATTTAATTATAAAAATGTTCAATGTCACCGCGTTTATTGTAAGGTAAAATATTATAATTTGATTAACCAGGATTATTGGGGGAGCAGCCAGTGGGACGATAAATAAAACCCTTCCTTTGCAAGGCCCTAAGCTTTCGGCTGTTTATTTAAGCCTTCTTCAGAGGGAAATCTGAAAACAACGTACAAACAATCCTCACAAGTACAATAAAAAAACAAATGGCAAAACTTACAGCCAGAAGCGTACACCAAATCAAACAATATCATCGGAAAGTATAGTTTCCTACTCGACTTTGACAAAACGCGTGTAAGTCATGAGAACGAGGACTCCACGTTAGGTTCGATCACCTTCTAACAACGCCTAACACTAGGCAACCAATGCGACCTTCACCGCATATACTTCCCAACCACCCTGTATTTGCAAGTTCGATACGTCGGTAAATTAGAACTCGCGCGTGTTGTGTTTTTGTCTGAAAGGTTATGTGTATAAATCGTCCACGCTGTCACTTCGGTGGTTACGAATCTCTTTGTTAAATTGAATATCTTAAGCACTATTCGGACTTTACAGGAAGCCTAGGTGATTGTTTGTGCCTTTTCTGTTTTGTGCATTGTGTTGACTTATTCCTGACCATATTGTAGAGACAAATTAGAAGAATTCTGACATTGAACGACGTGAGGTTGGAGAATTGGACAGAGAAGGCGTGTGAATTGGAGAGGAAGGGAGAAGAAAAAATAAGAATAATCAATTGGAACAGATCACTAACTATATATTTTAACAACTTCAACTAGGATTCATAGCTTTGAATTGTCTAAATATTTTAATAACTTGAGAAAAGCTGCTCGGACTAGCAGGTGTGAATAGAAAGAGTTTTATCCTTTTGATATCCTTTTCACCATATGTTTAGCTTTTAGAATTGTGAAGGTGGTGAGAACACCGAGGTGTCCAAATGTACGTTGCTTGCTTGAGAGAGTGTTTGCCGGGTGCCCGTAGAGCACTTTCCGATGATATTGTTTGATTTGGTGTACGCTTCTGGCTGTAAGTTTTGCCATTTGTTTTTTTATTGTACTTGTGAGGATTGTTTGTACGTTGTTTTCAGATTTCCCTCTGAAGAAGGCTTAAATAAACAGCCGAAAGCTTAGGGCCTTGCAAAGGAAGGGTTTTATTTATCGTCCCACTGGCTGCTCCCCCAATAATCCTGGTTAATCAAATTACATTTCCATCAGCCGATAATTTCCACATATCTAAAATATTATAATAGCGAGCGAGCTCTGTCCAAAGTTATATTTTGCCAACCGCCCGGTAGGCGACAGCCCGCTCCGTCAGCAGTATCTTTTGTCTCTCTCCGACGTCCGCGATGAGTGAGAACACTGATATCGCAACTTGCGGTGGAAGCGGGGCACGGGCGACCTGATGGCTAAGCGTGGCTAAGCTCTACTTCTTGCTTCGAATGTACACCCGCCGACTAGGCTCCGCCTTTGCCCGCTTCCTCTAAACACCCCCCCAGTGCCTAGAAACTGAGGCCCGATGAGTACGGATTGCTCTTCAGATTCAGATTCCACAGAAAAAAGCGTACCAGAAATAGTTCACTGCTTACATTTTGTGTATTCTGGGTTACGATGCTTATATTATTGTATTTTTGTCCAATTAAGTAATTGAAAACATGGGAAATGCTCTGATATTAAAATCATAAGTTAATTGATTAATTTGTTTCTATTAAGTTAATAACTGTGGTCAGTAAATATAAATTTCTTTTAGTAAAATCAAACAAAAAGATTTTTTGTATTTATTTTTTATTATTAAATCATATATATTCTTGATTTTGAGCACTTTGGGGCATGTGTAAGTATGTATCAATCTAAAAATTTACAGGAATTAAGTATGGATATAAAAGTACAAATTGAGAGGGTGCTGCAGAAAAAATAAAAGTTGAAAAATTAGGACCACACTAGAACACGTGTCCATTAAGTAGCAAACTTGATTGTAGCCTATCAAACAAAAATAGTATTGCATAAAGATGCTGTGAAATGAATGAAATCTGTCTGTGTGAAATCTGAAAGGAGGATATCATTTTCATCAATTAATACAATGATTTTCTTGTAATTTAAACATGTCAATTTAATATTGATTTTGGCAAATTTGTAATTTTTGTAATAAATTATTTTAATGTTTATTATTAAAGAACACATCAGGCAGCCCGTGACTACCTGCGGTAAGCCGGTAAGCATCATATTAAACCATCAAGTTTATTAAATGAACACAACCTCAAAATATGTCAATATATTAGTTGGTTTCTCAGCCATCTTTAAAGTAATCTAAAACTCAAGTACTCCATTGGATTCTCCACAAAGTGTTTTAACCATATTTTGGTTGCAAATGTCTAAAACTGGTATTAAAGAAAAAACATCAAAAACAAAATTATATTCAATATTCTGTTTGTTGTAATGTGACCTACTCTTAAGATGGTGTATTATTTACTAAATTAGCGATTACTTATTTGCACTTTATAATAGCGGAGATTAGACCTTGAACCGGGGTTTATAAAACTCTTACCAAGAGAAGCTAGCGGGGAAAATTGGTAAGGTAATAAAACTAAAAGCACCATAAGTACTACCAAATTCCCTGTTTCTAAAGAAGAAGAAGTCTCTGAATTGAAATGGAAACATCAGACATAACCTACTTAATTATAGTATGATTATAGTACGATTTCCTGCACGGCCTGCTAATTCATCTTTTTTTTAGCACGTTTAGGTCATCGCCCTATTTTCTTAGCTAATAATTTTGGTTATAATCAAACAGCGGAATTGAATCTACCCAGAATCTACCTGCAATCGTCCATATTGTATTGTTAAAACGGCGGTTAGTTTTTATTGTTTATTTCTATAATCAATGGTTTATATTTATGTTATTTTTTAACGATGAATTGAAGAGCAAATCGTGCAGGAAATCGTACTATAATTATGTTATGTATCTGTGGGTTATGTCAGGGCCGCGTTAAGGCATGATAGCGCCCTAGGCATTTTTCTTTTTGCCGCCCCCTTATATAAATAAAAATCTGATGTGGCCAGACACATGACTTTATCATACAAAATATAAAATTAATTGTTTACCTGCATGAGAATCTATTTGATTGAGATAAATCGTGTCTGCATTAAAATTAAAGTAGTTAGCCAGGATTTGACAGATATTTTAATAGTCAATAGTATCAATAGCAGGTATTGTCAAAGCATCAGCATTTGACACTACCTACTGTCATCAGAATAATAGTTATTTATCTCACATGTGCCGAAAGTACGGAATAGCGCGACGAGCGGTGATGCGGCGCGTCACCGATGGCGGAGCGTCGCCGTCGCAGGTGAGCGAGTCCCGCTATGTAGTTTTCGACAGGAGTGATATCAGCGTTTTTGTGTTGATTTTTGAGAAATACGTATTTAAAAAATCAAAAATGGTTATATTTCTGTATAGGAAATGTTAGGCTAATACCGCTTCTACGAAACGTCAAGTTTAAAAAGCTAATTCAAATTCTGACAGATTTATATTCGTTCATGACACTGTAGATGTCACATCCGTACCAACATACTAAAATATAACTACAGTCATCGCTATACTTTATTTACAATTTTCTCAATTTATCGTTTTTACACTTAGATATAACAACGGGTTGATATTTCTTATCAACAAACAATTAAATTGTTGATCTTATTTTATTTGAATTTTGTATTTTGTACATTGCCGCATTAGAGCTGTTTTCGAGTGTCACAGCCATAGACATTTCTCTGGTGACAGCACAAAAAAATATTGGTCAAATCCAGGCTACTATGTAGTTTCATATCAATGCAGATGCGACCGATCTCGATCAAATAGAATTTGCTCTTGAAGCTAAACTATTAATTTAACAAAAAAATATCACAGGCATAAATTGTTCAAAATTTACTCTACTTTAATTTATTATTTAACTATTTTGACGAAATTACATAAATGGCAGCTCATTTGCAAAATCCGTGAAAAATGCTTAGAGGCAACAGCCAGTTCCTTTGGACCCTTTTGAACCAAAAGCTTTTCAGCTCTAAGTTTAGTCATGAAACTTCTAAATATGAACTTTCGTCCCGATACCTTTAGTAGTTTCTCCGGAATCGTCTCCACAAAAAACGGGTACACACACACGCGCACACACACACACACACACACACACACACACACACACACACACACACACACACACACACACACACACACACACACACACACACACACACACAGACATTTTTTTGTACCTTGGTCAAAAATGTTCAGGGGACCCATAAAGACCTATTTCCGCTAAAAATTTGAGATTTTAGCGGAAATAGGTCTTTATGGGTCCCCTGAACATTTTTGACCAAGGTACAAAAAAATGTCTGTGTGTGTGTGTGTGCGTATGTATGTCTGTGTGTGTGTAAACGATTTTTGTGGCGATGATTCCGGAAAAACTACAAAAGTTCCGGACGAAAGTTCATATTTAGAAGTTTTATGAACAAACTTAGAGCTGAAAAGCTTTTGGTTCAAAGGGGTCCAGAGAAACTGGTAGTTTATTCTAAGCCTTTTTCAAGGATTTTGCAAATGAGCCGCCATTTCTGTAATTTCGACAAATAAGTTAAATGATAAAATAAAGTAGAGGAAATTTTGAATAATTTATGCCTATGACATTTTTTGGTAAAATTAATAGTTTAGCTTCAAGAGCAAATTCTATTTGATCGAGATCGGTCGCACATGCATTGATATGAAATTACATAGTAGCCAGGATTTTCCAAATATATTTTTCAGTCTAATGACAGTACCGGTAGTGTCAAATGCTGATGTTTTGACAATACCTCGCTATATCTACTGTCAATAGTAAAAAGATCTCATATTGTGATACCGTGTACGGTCCTTGCCTGACGGCGTCCGCCTACAGTGTGTTCAGCGTGTCTGTTTGTTTTTGGTTTGAGGAAGTATGATCATGTATCGAATGAGCTGGGCGACTTGGGGTGGTTGAACATGGATAATACTAGGGTGTTGCATGCAGCAATATTATATAATAAGTTGCTACCCAAGATAATCCCACAATACCTCATGCGGAAAATACGCTGTAGAACGGATGTCCATAACCTTAATTTAAGATTCAGGGGTTTGTTTGCTCCACCTGCCGATCGCGCTGAGCTGTATAAAAGGTCATTCTCTTACCAGGTCAGTCACATACAATGGTCTCAGGGAAGATATGAAAAAATTATTGTTAAACAGTTTTGGGGGAAAGGTGTCTGTTTGCTCAACAGGGGGGACTTTAAGCATTGAGCGCACATCGGAGGCTGTTTTAATTTTTATTTTTTACGGGCATGAGCGATGTTTTGTTGAGTTGGATTTGCTGCAATTACGTATAATTAGACTCTAGAGTAATTTTGTGTTTGTTTTTGTTTTGATAAGTTTTCGGAATTATTGTTATATTATTGATACAATTATGTCTTGGTTCGACTTTGCGTAAGGGGTTCAGTGGAAGAGCAAGGCAATTTGGAAACAAGTGTGCTGATCTCCGCCCTAAATATAAATATTACTTTGTTGCATTTAATATTGTTTTGTGTTAATAAAGGAACTATTTATTTATTTAATTATTTATTTATGTGTCAACTCCTGGCTAACTAGTTTTATTTTAATGCACTCCTCGCTAACTAGTTTTATTTTAATGCAGACACGACTGATCTCAATCAAATAGATTCTCATGCAGCTAATCTTAATTTTATATATTGTATGATAAAGTAATGGCCTGGCCACATCAGATTTTTTTTTTTTCGGCACGATTACAATACTTCATCATACTACGTATGATAAAGTAAAAATTGATATTTTCAGAATAGTATAACTTTACTTGCCGCCCTAAAAAAGGCTGCCGCCCTAGGCAGCTGCCTCACTCGCCTAATGGATAAATCGGCCCTGGGTTATGTTCATTGACATATGTATTTCTGTGGTTATGTTTACCACAATATTTACATTTTGTCATCGACTTCTTCTTCTTAAAACAGGGGATTTGGTGATGCTTTTGACGCTTTAAGTTTTATTAGGTTACCAAGTTTCGCCGCTAACTTCTCTTGGTAAGAGTTTTAGAAACCCCGGTTCAAGGTCTAATCTCCGCTATTGATAAATACTTCTCTTTTAAGTATTTATTTATTCTCTTTTAACTTTTTAATACTTAATAAACATTAATAAATTGAATAATCCTTTTTTTTGTTCAATCCGCTAAATATGTACTACAACTCAAATAAAAAACAACCAATCAAAGTCACTTACAGATACAGCAGACAAGCTGAACACGGGCATCTGTTGGGTATTGTACGACACGACAGACTTGAAACGATTGAAGACGATCTTTCCGGCCGTGAAGTTGTAGCCGGAGTTCAGTATGGCCTTGGCGAGCTTGGCAGCGTCCAAGAAAGTAGGGGGCAGGCGGCCGATCTCGTTCGCGGCCATGATAATGTTCTGTGCGTAGAGACGTTGCAAGATCGCGCGGGACTTATCCCCGACGCAGATCACCTTAGTTTTGTCGGCGTGATCGGCGAGTTCCGCACGAATCTGACGGACAATGCTGGTGTGCACAGCACCGCACAAACCTTAGAAGGAAAAAAAGTATGATAATCTGTACAATAATTGTAATAATTGCAATAACTGTTTGAAAACTCGTAACTCTGAAACTGCAGAACAAAAAATATTTAAATAAAGTGCGTTATACTCCTGAATCATTTCTACATAACAGGAGTGACTATCAAATGTTTTCGCCTATCGGTAGCCACAAGCGCGAGAGAAGTAAAAAAAAGGTACCCGGTTTGAAAATAATGCTTCCAATTTTTTTTCTCCTCAATCACTTACCCAAAAAAAATTTAATATTTGTTCAGCTTACACTTAGGGCATCTTTTGTAGATTGGCGTTTTTATTTTCTTAATTGTATGTAATAAAGTCTCTAAGTGAGTTTTTTTATGGACGCGGATATCTCAGAAACAAACGATGGCAGGACAACGCAGTTTGCAAGTAAACAATCCTTATTTACTATGATACATATCCCTTGACGTATAATAGCAAAAAAGTCATTTGGGAATTTTTAAGAGTGAAATGAATGTAATTGATTCTGTGCGCGGGATGGTTCCCCTCGGGGAAACGGGCGGGAAGCGAATCGAGGCTTTGCGCGATGATTTCAAACGATGAATCTCAGGACTGTATTCAATATTTTTTTTTAAATTGTTTCATTCGGTTTTATTTATGTAAATAGTATACATGATTTCTTTTCTTTATTTGGGTAGTAGCTACTAGAAGTACCTTCTCGTGATGGTGATTTTCAGACAGATATCAACATGCGTTAAATGGGAAAGAAATTTTTGACAATAATAATTAATTGATTTCCTTCCTTGGAATAATACTTCACCATGTTTGCTGAATACTTCCACAATACGTACGCACAAAACGCAGTTACTCAAGAATTTGTATTCAAGATATTAGTAATCAATAAATATTTATCTATATAAATATATTAATTTGATTTTACCCAAAATTAACCCATTATGCATATTATTAGGGTCCAAGAAAAAATATTTTGTTTTGTTTGCTACTACCTGACAATATTTCATAGAAACAAACAAAAACATGTTTACAGCTCTTTGCTGTACACTTGTAACATATTCTTTTATTGAACAAAGAGTCCACCATGTCTAATCTTCAACTTCAATGCAGCTTACAGTAATAAATAGGTAGGTACAAATTTTGTTTTAATTCTAAGTACGGGCCTGTGGTATAGGCTCTAAGTGACGTACTTGTGTGCTGTTCCAAAATTTTATCGTATATTTATATGGCTTTATAAAATTAGTGAACATCTAAAATGTGTTTCTATTTCGATGGTCTCATTAAACAATTTTGTGATCGCTTGAATAAAGGAATGACAGGAATGCCTGTCTCGTTGTGCTCATACTCGTTGTCGAGATGTCAGCTTTCATGAAAATCTTGTTTCTAGCCTTTATTGCAAGGAAAATTAGGAAAATACAAAAGCCAATCTGTAGAAAAGATCTTGAGTTATACTCTGTGTTAATTAGATTTTTTTTTGGCTAGTAGTTTAGGAGTAACAAAATTGGAAAGACGAGCGTTTAATAAAAACTGCTAAAATCGTGTAAATTTTTACACTGCTCTTCTGTTCCTTGCCAAAGGGGCAGAAAATTTTGATAGCCACTCATGTTATGTAGAAATAATTCAGGAGCATAAAACTTTTTTTAACCACATTTTTTTTTTGAGCCGGTTCAGAGTTGTGAGCCTCCAAGCACAGGACTCAATACTTTTGCAACCAGTAGTAGTTAGATCTATCTAACTAGTTATGATGGACCATCATTTTGATTTCTTGAGAAAAAGTCACTCGTTATAAAAAGTTTTGTATGCCCTGAGAAGTCCATAGCCATTAATGAAATAACAAAAATACAGATTTTCAAAGAAATGGGCGCTTATGATTTTATATTTCAAAGACGTTTACACCTTTTTTTCCACATAAACAAGCATTAATTGTTGACAACACATTCGTCATGCCTTCTGGATCCGTAAAATATAATTCATCGTTGCCATATTGTTAAATTAAGTATAATTCTAGTTTATCTAACCTCTGTCGGATGTGATGGCGATCATAAGGTTTTGTGGGGCTTCAGTTGGCGGTTGGATTTCAGCTTTCTCGTAAAATTGCTGGGCTCCGACACCGACAGGTCTGGCCTGTTTCAAATCCCTTTCGGCGCGAGCGTACTTGGCAGCGGACACCATCTTCATGGATTGGGTAATTTTTTGGATATTCTTTACCGACTTTAGACGGATGGAAATGGCCTTCAATGTGGCCATACCACGTTGCTGCTGCGCCTGTTGGACATTCTGGACCACCACTGGGGCCAAATTACCGAATCGACCAAACATTTTCAAGCCCTAATTCCTAAAATATAACAAATATTAGCTGAATACCTCATAACCTGAGTGATGCAGTTATGTAAGAGGCGAATTTTTCAAAACTGCCCTATTTCCAAAATTAACCTTTAATAGTTTAATCAATAGTGAAACTGAGTTAAAAGCAAGATGTTTGATGAAAAGTACCTAGTTATGAGTATTTATTCGCTAAAATACCGAAAATCTTTAACTAACCTTGTCACTGCTGCCGATCAAAAAGCAGTGCTGTATCGAATAGATTTTGAGGGCCCGTGCACGATTGAGGTTCTTATGTAACGAAGCAATAGGGGCGATTTTCGGTTACTTTCCCTCCAGCCGACAAGGTGTCAAATTAGCAAGGCTGATCCAAGAAATGGCGAATTATTCTGTAGCATGCACTCTCCATATATTCCAGAGGTCGGTAAAATTGTTGGAACCGACCGCTATTGCTCGAAAATCCTTTAAATTATGTCAAATACGTCACCTGCACGGGCATAACCTCAAACACATCCGACCGCCAAATATAGCGGGATATTTAAAATATTCCACAGGGGGTGCCGTAGAGAAGAAACACGTAAACGTCGGGACTATAGGACATGTAGACCACGGAAAAACTACTTTAACTGCTGCTATTACTAAAATTTTGGAGAAGGATGGCTTGGCATCGTATGTTTCGTATGATGAAATCGATAAGGCTCCCGAAGAAAAAGCTAGGGGTAAATATCGATGTGAATTGTGCAAAGATATAAAAAGAACATGCTTTTATTGTAGGAATTACGATAAATGCTGCTCACATTGGTTACAGTACAAAAACTAGACATTACGCCCACACTGATTGTCCTGGACATGCGGATTACGTAAAAAATATGATATCTGGTGCTTCGCAGATGGACGGAGCTATATTAGTAGTTGCTGCTGATGATGGGCAAATGCCCCAGACTAGGGAACATCTCTTATTAGCCAAACAAGTCGGGATAGAGAAGATTATAGTCTTCGTCAACAAAGCAGATTTAGTAGACCAAGAAGTAAGACATTTTTTGTATGGTGAATTGCTGGTTATTGAAATTGTATAACTGTTGTATAATGTGATTGTAATCATTTTTACTCTTGATTTTCATTGTAGTAATGAACAAGCATTAATTGCTTACGATTATTTTCCGAATACTCCCTTTTGAGATTTTTATATTACAAAATGTGTTTTGCTTTTGATACAGAGAACGGCATGGTAAGGAATGCTTAAACCAATTTTGCTAAACTTTGACGTTCAATAACGTTTGTTTAATCTTCACCAATTATCATTATTTTTTTTTTTTTTTTCGGGAGTTTGTAGTACTATATTTTACAGCGAAGATACACATTAACAAAAATCTACCCATTAGTTTAGCTGTTCATTTTTGGTCAGTGTCTTTACATTAAATCATTCCTGATACTAAAAAGAATAGATTAATATTCTCAATTAAATAACACTAATTACTGCACAGTTTGAGTTCTTGCAAACTTTCCCAAGTTCCTTAGTTACTCCACTACGTGTCTTGTAAGTAGACCAACCACATCATTTTTTTGGGTAAAATTACTATGGTATCTGATAAATTTCCTTACAATATCGTGAAAAAAATAATTTAAATCGATCAAAGATTGCAAATGTTATTATTTATCAAAGTTTAGCAAAATGTGGGTGATTATGATTTTTATTTTTATGTTTTGAAATTATTTTGGTTTACGTGGGAGAGTGGATAAAGGAACTATTTTCAAGTAGAACTTCCAAGGTTTAACATTCTTTTTACATATAGACTTTTTACAATTATAAATAATCATTATTTATACTTTGTTTCTGTTTCTTTTCCTTACTGAAAATTCTAGTACCACAGGCACAATTAGCAACAGAAAATTGATAATATTTGACAAATATTCTATTTTGTTAGATTAGCAGTGTCTACTTTCTTTGTTAACCCCTTTTCAAAGTTCGATATGATAACCTTAATGTTGTTTACGTTTTAATTACTATAACCATGAAAGAGATTTTCTTATAGGTTTTAGATTTAATCGAATTGGAAGTCCGAGAATTATTGACTGATTTTGGATTTGACGGTGATCAGGCGCCTATTGTTAATGGTTCCGCTATGCTCGCCTTGAAAGGAGACAAGTCTGAGTATGGGGAAAAGGCCATCTTGAAGCTTATGGAACTGCTTGATACGTACATTCCGGATCCGCAAAGAGATTTGAAGTCGCCGTTTTTATTGCCCATTGACAACGCATTTTTGGTGCCCGGAAGAGGGACCGTTGTCATCGGTACCTTGGCGAGAGGGGTTGTAAAGAGGAATGACGAAGCACAACTACTCGGGTTTGACGCTGATATTAAAACCACCGTCAGCGATATACAAGTATTCAAGAAAAGCGTACCACAGGTAAAAACTTGCTTTCTGGAGCAAGTAAAATTAGTGTGCCCCCTTGTTTCTCGCAAATGGCCCTAATTGTTCACATATTGTTTCAAACAGTTGCCCATTACGATTTTCTAAGTAGTACAACTAGTTAAACCTACTTTTACAATTTTGTGGTAAAGTTATTGAATAAAAAAAAACTGCTCCTTTGTTAAGATTTCTTTAATGTGTTATACTTTATTTTTAAATGTTTGTTTTTTTTTAATTTTCTAATCCCCTGAATTAAAAGTTTTTGGTAAATTCTGATGGAAACAATAATATCTTTTCCAAAAGTAGCTCTTTTAGATTACTTGACAAGTATTACTAGTTCCAATTTTCCGCAGAGAGTTTTGTACTTAAGAGGCAATTGCTTTTTTCTTGTTATAAGTAGACAATTATGTGTTCCATATTTCAAACCAGTAATGATTGAATCAGAAAAATATAATGTTGTTAACTGTTCAAATAGCTCTTGAAAAGATATCCACTCTCTTATTCTGGATTCAGAAACTGTTGTTTATATGGTCAGGTCCTATTTTTATATTTGCTTTACTTAAGTAAAAAAATATTTGAATTTCCAGGCATTCATCAATAAAATATGACATGTAAAATTTTTTATTTATGGAAAAGAACCTCGTGCTAGTATAAATTTACACCTAGCAATATTTTTACATTATACGATATTAATTAAAGTACCCTAATTCAGTAAAATAATTACCATAAATGTAATAACCGTTTAAACAAATCAAAGAATAAATAAATAAAAAATAATAATCAATAAAACTAATAATCATCAATAAATTATTAACTTCAACAATACAGTCAATAAGTTTTCGGTATTTCTAAAATCAAAATTATTGCGTCAAATGCATAAAATATTTAGGTTTTTGTAGGTTTCATTTCAAAATCAGCCAAACATTTTTCTACCCACTTGCTTTTAAAAATTTCTGTTTTGCCACCCCCCCCCCCCCCCCATCATTCATGCATACCTTATACACAATGTTTCCTGATTGAACATAAAACAATATATGTGATGTTAATTTAGAATTGTTTACTTATATACCTCATACATTGAATTTTGTTTATTCTCTTAGGCCTTTGCTGGTGACAATATTGGTGCACTTCTTCGTGGAGTAAAATTGAAAGTAGTCGAACGAGGTATGCTTCTCTGCGCCGTAGGCAGTGAAAAATTGAGCAATCGGTTTAAAGCTAGCATATATTTCTTATCAAAAAGCGAAGGAGGGCGATCCAAACCGATTCTAAACAAATACATCCAACAACTTTTTAGTAAAACATGGAACGTTGCGTGCAGAATTGACATGGGTATTAGAAAAAAATGTGGTAATTATCAATTAAGTTGTTATTTTGTATGTTTTGTTTTAGACGAAAGCAATGAAATGATAATGCCTGGCGATCACGGTCAAATTTTGATTACGTTGCAATGGAAAATGGTTATGAGCAAAGGACAGTCGTTTACGATTCGAGAAAACAATAATACCGTAGCTACTGGAATCATAACGGAGACTTTAAGTTCGATAAATGTGCCGACGTCGTTAGGCAAACTTGTTATTTAGTGTTTAATTAAATATTTTGAATAAAACTTTGTGAATAAATTAAAATATTTTTTTTGTTTAGTATGTCACAGCTCATCAGATGAGGTGAAAAATTAATTTTTAAGGAATTAAAATTTGTAGGCCTAGGCTGAAATCCGGCACTGATTCTGACATATTCTATTCAACTTTCTTATTCTTTATGGGCGCCATACTGCATTTTTATAGATCTAAATAGAATATTGAAAATACACAACCATGTATAACATATTTATAAACACATAAAAAAAAATGCCAGATCATCCATTGATTTTTTTATATGGTTATGAAATCCAACGTTTATCTAAAGGAACTATGATACAGTGCAGGACCTTCAGGAAATAATTGAGAGGGATTTTATGGATACCTAATAGAATATAATAAGTTTCTAACTAAAATAACAACCAAACTTTAAAATTTATATCAAACTCTTTTCTGAGGGAGTTTTTTATTTGTTATTCGTAATAAATAAAGTATTGCCTTTACAAGGCCGAAACAATAATGTTATTTTTGTAAAATTGAAGTGCCTGTCGAGTATTTTCTATTTCACTGAAAAATGTGCTAGTAAAAATACTTGTCAGCAGTGTAAAATTTTACAATACCATGACTGGAAATGAATTGTTTATATTGCCGAACCTGTATTTTCTACAAAAATATGGTAGTTTTACAGAATAAACTGTAAATGTGTAAACTGAGAGTGTAAATTTTAGAGGTGCATTTGGAGAATTTAAATTTTATCTGCCCAGAAAATTGACAAATTGAATGTATAATTACTGTCATTTCTCCCGAAAAGGTCATTTTTTACATTTATTGGACGTTACACACAAATTTAACGATACACACGATTCCTGCATCATTTTAGAAACATGTTTATTTCTCAGTAGAAAGCTTTCGTAGTTTGGTTGGGTAGCGTAGCGACTAGCGTCGTATAGCGCCGGAATTGTGGACCGGCATGAAGCTAGTGCTAGATGTTGGTCATGTTGGTAATCCTAACTTAAGACCGTTTGAAATTCAAATTTATAGGTTAAAAAGAGTACGTTTAAAACGAACAAAAACACTATTTTTTTAATATTTAAGATTTAAACGATACAAGCGATACTTAAGTAGTATAAAATAGTTAAATTATAGCCAATATAACAAATAATGGATGACAAAAAGCGAAGATCCTCGGTATGCAAACCCACAAACAATAATATCAAAACAAAACAAACAATTTTTTATTTGCAGATTTTGAAACCGCAAAAAGCAAGGAATCCCTTGGGGGACCTCGATATGCGCAACGACGAGGAGATTGAAGACACCGCAGTAATTAGATCACGACGAGTCAGCTTTGCCAGTAGCTATCAAGTAAAACAGTTCATAGCAGTTGCCGAAAAAAACACGATATGGGACTCTACGTACGAAGAATCAGTACAAGGATCGGACAATTCACCATTATCATTACATCTTCAAACAACAGAGTCGTGCACAATAAACAAAGAGAACGTCAATATCGCCACCAACCTTGATGTAACGACAATACAGGATATGTCATTGGACGATCTAGATTTAACACCAACCGTCGACTGTATAATATCCACTAAAGTACAAGAGAATATTAAACATTTATCGGAAGCGCTAGGTACTCACAAAGATCAGGTACGTTTTAAGGAGCATGAAGTGAATACTGTAGAAATTACTAAAGTTGTAAATGAGGAGAAGGAGAATATCAGAATAAAAACTACTGAGCACCAGACCATTATTTGCGATAAAACGGTTGAAATTACTGGAATTAATAGAGTGAATCGGCTGGAAGAAGATATGGAGATGTCATGTATGTCGGATATGACTTTTACAGCCGCGGTTCCTGCTGCGATTCACAAAGATCGCACCACACTGATGTCCGCTGACATGGATTTTACGCTAATTGAACCGCAAAATGTTACTCAATCTGTTCGGGTATGCGATTCATCTATGGATTTAACTAGACCGTTACAAGCTCAAATTGTGGTACATCAAGTACAAGATATGTCTTTGAATGATTTGTTGGATCCCCGTGTTAGTTTCACAATGCCGGTAGGAGCAAATATTCAGGAGAAAACTAATGACCAAACGATGGAAATGGATTTTACAAAGCCGCTGCAGTCCAATATATTAAAACTTAATGTGGAAAAAGATGTTGAAACGAATGCTACAAATGATGAATCTGTTGATATGGATTTTACAAAAGCTGTGAAATCTTCTGTAAATGAAAATAATGATATAAGTTTGGAAATGGATTTAACTAACGCGAATTCTGGAATGGAATTTACAAGAGCTGTTGGAGGTAATAAAATGGAAAAACCTGTTGCAGATAATGTTGATGTAAATTATGAATTGGAGTTTACGAAACCAGTAGAGAGTGAATTTCTAAAACGTGGTACTTGTTATGATGTTACACAGACAATCAAAAAATCTATAGTAAATGATTGTTTGACACCTAACAGTAACATAGACTTTGCTAACACGAATTCTGAAATGGAGTTTACAAGACCCGTTGGTAAAATAATGGGAAAACCCGTTGAAGAAAATGTTGATGTATATTATGAATTGGAGTTTACGAAACCAGTAGAGAGTGAATTCCTAGAACGTGGTACTTGTTATGAAGCTACACAGACAATCAAAAAAACTATAGTAAATGATTGTTTGACACCTAACGGTAACATGAACTTAACTAACAAGAATTCTGAAATGGAATTTACAAGACCCGTTGGTAAAATAATGGGAAAACCCGTTGAAGAAAATGTTGATGTAAATTATGAATTGGAGTTTACGAAACCAGTAGAGAGTGAATTCCTAGAACGTGGTACTTGTTATGAAGCTACACAGACAATCAAAAACTCTATAGTAAATGATTGTTTGACACCTAACGGTAACATGAACTTAACTAACAAGAATTCTGAAATGGAATTTACAAGACCCGTTGGTAAAATAATGGGAAAACCCGTTGAAGAAAATGTTGATGTAAATTATGAATTGGAGTTTACGAAACCAGTGGAGAGTGAATTTCTAAAACGTGCTACTTGTGTTGATGCTCCACAAACAATCAACAAATCTGTGGTAGTTGATGGTGTTGCACGTCCCTGTAGTGTAAACTTAACTAGCGCAAATAATGAAATGGAATTGACAGCAATCGTTGCTGATAATGTAATGGGAAAAACTGTTGAAGAAAATGCCTGGACGCAAGCTGTGGATAGCATAGCACTCCAAACTGGTTGCAAAAATATTGAAAATGAAAAACTTTTAAAATGTGCACCTCAAACAGAAACTAATAAATCTTTGGATAAAAGCAGTCAAATGAGTGCAAATAAGACAGATAAACTAATTATGAAAAATATACCATCTACTTCGAAAGACAAAGCTAAAATTAATGGAACACAGATTTTACCCAAATCTGTTGAGACAAACAGCAAAAAGAACATTGATATTGAGAAAAGTAAGGATAATATCTCATCTAATTTTACATGTGAAACTGTAGAAGAAAGTTTTAAATCACTCTCAATGATACAGCCTACTACCGACAAATCTAACTGTATAAATGGAACGACAAAACCTTCCACAATTGTCTTGGATAAAATCCCAGTTGCCCCTGATGATCTAATAACTATCGAAGAATGTCTTACCAGAACTTCAATAACACAGAGTTCAGCATCTATTTCTCGTGACAAATCTAACACTCTACTTGAAACGACAAAACCTTCCATAAATAACTTGGATATAACCGATATGCGTATGGATATTGCCGATATAAACACTCAATCCGATCTCTTAACGCAAATGCAACAGGATAACATTTCGAAAATAGCCGAATCACACCAACATCAAACTAGTTTACGACAAATTAATCCTTCAGAAAACAAGAAAAAATCAGATTTGACGATAGATCAAATTTGCTCAAAAATTACACCTTCAGAGTTAAGTCAAACATCGAAAACAATTGAATCTGACAACCTTACTGTCGAAAACCATTCATCGGCTACAAATTTTGATCCGGACTGCTCTCTGTTAGGAAAACGCTCGTCCAAACCTCTGAAACACTCCTCGGAAACCATGCTGACACCAGTGGTATCCTCGAAAAGAAAACGTATAGGAAAAAATCCCAAAATGCCGATTATAGTAAACACTAATGAAGACATTGCGAAAAAATCCGCGCAATCCAAATTATTCACGGATGCCGAGCAATCATTGCAAACGATCGATGAAATGGGAAATAAAACGGTCGACGACCAATCGTTGCATTGCATGACGTTCGATTTAAACTCAGCGAACACGTCAACTTACGACGACACCAATCATCTAATAAATTACAACGTGAGCGGAAAAAGTAAATCGGATTTTTCCAAGATTGCCATGGGTGAAAATGCTTCGTTTCCAAAATTGGACAACATGCCATTGGGTGAATTCAATTCGAATTCGTTCCACGTCTCCCTACTCGCACACCCTCCTGAACACAAAAATAATGATGATGTCATTGCTGATGTTAGTTTCAACATAGCTGAGGAAGGAGAACATCTAAAAGAATTCGAACTTTCTCATTCAGGTATCTTAGATAGTACACGGCCACCTGAGTTTGTACCTGACATGACAAATTCTTCCTGCGATTCTGTGTGTCTGGAAGAACATAACCCCAAACCGAAATCATTACTCGATGAGATTTTGACGAGGAGTGGTTTAACCCGTGAAGATCTGGGTCCGTTTGCGGATATTCCGCTACCGGATTCGCTCTCGCTCATATACAAAGAGGTTAAAATTGAGAAAATTGATTTGGCGAAAGCAAAGAGGCGTTGCGATAAGATGTGTGCGCTCTACCGAGCAGAAAGGGAGAAAATGACAAGAGAACTCGAGGAATACAGGAATGCCATGTCTAATTTCGATACTACGTACTCCGATTCTAATAATAGTGAGATGATCGGAGATTTTGATGATAGTTTATCAAGGAATTTGGTTGTTGAGGAAGTTATTGAGAAGACAACGTTGGATAAAATCAATGATATTATTAAAAGGTACATTGATTTATAATAACTTGCCACTGTTTAAGCATTTGATGTTGATATTCTATGTAATTAGCGTTGACACGTTTTGCAAATAATAAAACTGGCCTTTTGGCAATATGCAGTGAAGTTTCCCATAAGCCGACACTGACAGTGTCATCTTTTTGTCCCCTTAAAAGATAGACAACAAATTTTGTTTGTTTGTTTTCATTTGTAAATAATACAAGAAAGTTATTAAACAAGTTACATTTTAACAAGTACCTATATTTAAAAAAACACAGGTCAAGTTGTGCTTCACATAGTCATATACATGACTAGGTCCAGCGCTTGATATTTTTCCCATGTATGCGAAAAAAATTCTGGCGTCCTTCGGAAATGTTCAGCTACCACTCTACCTGTTTTGTGGCACAATTAAAATTCTTACCTTGGTATCAGTCGGCTCTAAAATATAATCTGAAATTTTATAATTTGCATGTAGAATTGAAATACCTACTACAAGGCCATATCATAAAAATAGTTTTTTTTTTTAAATCTAATAAATTTTTATGAATTTTTATTCCATGGCGTAGTTTTTTCGAAGTTTTGCTATTTAAAGCAGTAAGTCTGTGCTAGAAAAACTACCATCAAAATTTTGGCAAATAGGTATTTAGAACTTTTTTTTATAGATTTTCATATTTTTCTATAATTCAAAATACCAAGTTGGCATCTTGTGATGTCACAATATCGATATCAGAGATTAGATCTACATATAAATAGGAAAATCTGTAATGTAATATTGTCAGGTAGTTGCAATCAATATAATAGTAGCTAGTCAAAATTTCACATAAGAACTAGAATTATTTTTATTAACTTTATTAGAAACTTTCCACTAGGGTAATTTCGTGAATTTTTAATTTTAGGTTACCAAAACCTTGAGATTGCTGTGCTGGTAACGACCGTCACAGCTATTTGAAAACGTATTTTATAAAACTTATCAGTTTGAACATCTATCTACAACAATTCTAAAAGATGAGTCGTCTTTTCGATATAATGTTGCATCAAAATAATAATAAAAGCCCCCATTGCGTATGTATAGTCGTTAAACAGGCGTGACAGGTGTGACACGTTACTGCGGAATAACCCACAACTAGGAGTTTGGCATTTTTGAGAAATCACAATAAAAATTTGTTTCCTCTGTATACCTCAATCCGTGGTGATATACTATAAATTATTTGTAAGGAACACATCCACATTTAATTTTTAAAAGTTCTCTGGTGGTTAGTAATTTTTGTTTGACTGTGCAATCGCGGTTTCAACTGAAATATTGC
Source organism: Melinopterus prodromus (assembly GCA_964023965.1). Lineage (NCBI taxonomy): Eukaryota > Metazoa > Arthropoda > Insecta > Coleoptera > Scarabaeidae > Melinopterus > Melinopterus prodromus. The sequence continues at coordinate 17,693,721 of OZ030391.1, forward strand.
CGTCTATTCTATTTTTCGTGGTCCATTTACGTCATTTTTAAATTTGGAAAGAATTTTATTGCTCTTCGCCCAGGTGCGACTTGTCTTTTTCCCTACAGCAAATTTTTATACACCGCTATGAAACACATGGTTTGTAAGAAACTGCGCCCATACACATGGGGCAAATTTTTATCCGCGCCGATATTAAAATTGTTACTGGGCGCATAGGCTTAACAACTAAAACAGGCAAAGTCAGTACATGTTGAATTTGTGAAAATCATTATTGTTTAATCATCATCATTGATTTTTAATAGAAATAAATTTCTCACTTATTTTTAAGATCTTTTGGACTGAGGTTTTTAAAGCCGATTTTATCTATTTGAACTCGGTTTATGGTTTAAACTTGCATTGAAAAATCTAGCCTTTAGCGGTCTTTTATCGCGGCGCCTGTGTGCCCTGCACACTTCGCACACCCCTCCTGGCGGTGCTGTACATGATGTAGGTAGTATCTACATTTTTAATATGGAAATGTTAGTATAGTATGGTAGTATATGTACTCCACATAATATTATTACCGCTGTACATAATGCATAGCTACACACGTACAGTACACTCTCGCCAATCCGACTATAGTCTAATACGTACTATGCCATAGTCCGAACGGCCTACAACTCTGCACTACCAAACGCCCCACTTGCTTTTTAAACCTGGTCCGAACAGAAAAATCATAGTATGCCCTTGCTATCTACAGACAATCTTGTACTCCTATTTTTGGACTATTTTAGTATACAAATCTAATAGCATAGTTTGTTTTTTGTTGAATCCAAATAACAGATTAGCGTAATGCGATTCTAGAATTGCAGCGAGGTTGAAAGCGTTGAGGTCGTCTTTATTTTTTAGATATAATTTTTCATTGTGGTTATAGCATCACTTAGATTTTTTATTGTGCAGTCCACTTGAACGTCTACTTCTTCACTTTCTTCAGATCCATCGGAGATCTCAATAATATCGTGTATTACAGAATCCATATTGAATATCTAAATTCATAAAATCATCTACGATAACATTTCGATCGCCAGTCACGATTAATGCTCTTTGCATTTGTACATAGACAGCCAACGGATATCATCCTGTGAATTTACATTTCAGAAAGCAGTTTATAAGTTTGGTCATTGACTTGGTCCCAGGCTTTCTTCATAAATACAAAATAAAATAATAATAATAAAAATTGCTGGTCTATAGATTTTTTCGCTTATTAAAGGTGTCTGTTATGGAAGAATTCACTGTATATTGGCAATTTAATCAACCTTTGCTTGTTAATAGCATAAACATAAAGTATTGTTGTTGCATCTTGAATGTTAATTTTTCATTTAAAAATTATAGTAAAAATGTTCTTGTGGCAGAAAGCATGAAAACGCTTGCAAAGGTTTGCTTTGAAGGATTTTTTTTGATATTTGGGTTTTACAATGGCAGTTTAAACCATCAACCGAGTTTAGATTTACGAACATGGTTTATGGTTTAAATCAGCTTAGAAAACCCCAGCCTAAAAGTTGTTTTCTTAATATGTTGCAGCAAAACCAGTACCGCGAAGTCTTGAAAAACTTTAGTTTTTTAAATGTGTTTTATTGTGTATAAAACCATAAAAAATATTTGTTGTTGAGAGACAAAAATTATTATTGAAAATTATTTTGATAACACATATTGTAAATGGATCTATTGCGGTCAATATGAATCCGGGCGCAAATGTTCAAAATTACGTCAAAATTTTGAAACAACTTCAGATCAACGTAGCAAAAGGAAATCTTGAGTTTGGCAATGTTTGTGCATTTATAGTGAACAAAGTCAATGCCAGAAACCGTGGTTGCCGAAAGTTCTAAATGAATAATAAGAAATTTTCAAATAATAAAAAAAGAATTCTTATAAAATCTTTTATGTTCTCCTCTGGCCGCGCCTGACAAAATGTAAGTTTTTACAATTGATTTCATTGTCAATTGTGTAATTTATATATGATTTCCTATAGCGCTTGAAGAAGTGCCCAGTAGGACACGAAACATGTAGCGATTGCAAAACTAAAACAAAAATAACGAATCCGACCACTTTTTATTGTATTAAATAAAATATCTGTCAAATTCTGGCTAAGCAGTTTTATGTTAATGCAGATATGACCGATCTCGATCAAATAGAATCTCATTTACTACTAATTTTATAAATAGTATGATAAAGTCATGTACCTGGCCACATCAGATTTTTGTTGTTGTAAATCAATAACGTTTCACTTGTCTTTTTCTTAAAAATTTCTTCTAAAGCCACATTGACTTTAGAAAAACAAATCCTCTACTAAATTTTGTAGTAATAATTGGGACTGTATCTATTAGGAAAAACATTCATGCTAGGTGTTTTTTTGTTGACATCAATCGGATGATAACAAAAACGTTACCCATCCAATGTTCTGTTTTCTTTATGCAACCTGTATTATAAATATACAAACAACCTGTAAATATATAAATTTATATTATTCATGAAATATATTTTATCAGATATAGTGATATGTACTTTATTTCCACACTGTAGGTAGTTATGTTTTATATTGTTTTTTTGTTTGTTTAGGAATGAAAACCAAAGGAAATACTGGTTCCTGTTATCATCTGCAGGCGACACCTACAAATTTTCGACTTTTTATAAAACAATTTTTTTCACTGTTCACCTCAAGGAAGATTTTGTTACACACATAGAATTAGAAAATCGTATTGAGAACCGTAAAGGTAGGTGGCAAAAAAGATTATTAACGCACTGTAACAATTTTTTTTTGTATTATTATTATGTTTCCATTATTTCAGATGAAGGGTTGCCGGAAGGACATTACGCCCACAAAATATTCATGGAAAAATTAGCTTTACAATCTCTTCAGAAATCACTCGGAGTAAAATTTGATATTTTTTCACTGTTAGATTACGTTCAGATGACAATGCTCAAACAACTGGACCTTATATCAGAACTAGAAGACTTGCTCAAGACCTACGGAACAATTTTGCATGATGATTTCAAGTGCGTAACTTTTTTTATATTTTACTGACAATATATTAATCTTTAATTTCAGGTTAAAATTTTCCGTCATTAGAATAAACTTGATGTTTGTCTGGGAATTTACTATCGATATGCTAGAACTCGAGCCCGTCAACGATAAAACAGTTACGTACTTTGCAAAGCTCGGTGTTCCGAGAAACGACGAAATAGACAAGTGCCGTGCGGGCTGTCCAAACGGCGTCCCATTTGTCAGAACGTTTATACAGAATATAATCGCAATGGTCGATAAGAAAACTAAAAAGTGATGATTTTTATATGTAGTTAAGTAAGAAAAATATATATTTATCTATAGAACTGGTAATTATTTATAAATAAGTTTACAAACATTTTGTTTTATTCGCTTCCTATAATACAAGTAGAATGAAGAAGAAGCACAGAGGTCGCTAGTTTTTGACGTTAATACGTAAGCAAAACATAACCTAAAAAGTACACTCATCACAACAAACTTTTTTCCAATAGAAAAAGGTAATAAACTAAGAAACAAGATGATGCAACAGTATTTAAAAGAACTTGAGCAGGTTAGCTGTTGTACTATGCATTTTATAAAAAAATGTTTCGTTATTCTGTACTATTTAGGAACCGTTTGATGCGGAAGAATTTGTTGAGAGGTTAGCTTGGCGAACAATTGCAGAAACAAAAGACGGAGATAAAGAGGAATTTAACCCTGTTCTTCTCCATGATGCCTTTATACAAGCGATCAAGTACGTAAGAATAACCTCATTGTTCGAGTATTAATATTTTCGAATATTTTGTAGAGATCTAAAACTGTTGCAAGAACGACAGCATAAGAAATGTGAACGATTGGAAGCTCGCGTTCAAGACGACGAGGCTGTATTTCGCAAAGAGATCCACGGGTTGTTGGATAGCAATAAAGTACGTTATAGAAGTTTAAATGATGTTTCGTAATGATTGTTTGTTGTATATGTAGAATGCCATTGATACATTCCAAGAATTAGACGGTAAGATTAATATCGTTGGGGCTAAAGTACTGCACTTGGGTGATCAACTAGATAGTATCAATGCCCCTCGACAACGTGTGGTCGAAGCTCAAAAATTGATGACGCATCTTAACGAATTTTTGTCACCTACGCCGTTTTCTTCACCAATTTTCGACGATTCGTCTAAGGTATACAATTATAAATGATCGTGTTCTGGATGATTGATTTTACTGTGTGTTGCAGTTAACGGAAGCTGCAGAAATTATACGTAAATTACAAATTATAGCACAAGATCTACCTTCCGAAAGGTTAGTTTATGCATATGGTTTCTTTTATTATTATAATAATAATCTTGGAGGAATGTCAATAGATGACAAGTATAATATTGTAAGAGATGAATAAAATAAAAAGGAAATTTTTATTGTGGGCACATGTTAGTGAACTGGTTTATCTTTTTTATTTTATTCATCTCTGACTAACGTTATGGAGACCTTCATATCAAATCTATAATATTTTAAGATTGGTATGATTAAATGGCGAACTCTTGAATAGTGATATATGAAGTTAGGGACGCAGGTTGGTGTCTCATAAAATAATAATAATAATATTCCTAACAATTGTTGACATTGTATTAAATCTATACCAAATTCTCTGTTTCTAAAGAAGAAGAAATGTAAACATAATCTAATTGTTTATTGTTTGTATATTAACAAAACATGTTAAGTTATGTTTACATTTTTATTCGTCTTTAAAATTTTGTGAGGGACTTTTATTTTTTTAAACACCAACCTGCATACCTAACTTCTCTTATGCTGGACAGATCTTCTATATGTCACCCTAAAGACGTAGCTATATGGTTCACAATCGATCTCACTTCAATTTTTTATTTGTTTGAAGCATTTTACCTAATTTATTGTCATGTAGATTAATGAAGATTTTGTTGTTGTCATAGTGATTGTCAACAAAAGAAAGGCAATTGCTTATTTGAATGTGTTGTAACTAAAATACAACTTATGTAATCTTTTTTTTTTTTAATATTCAGTAATTTTTATTTTAATATTCAACAATTCTTTTCCTATGGGAAACAGGTTCAGAGCGTACAATTGCTGAGTATGTAATTGATTTGGTTTAATTAGTTCTTAAAATAATTATAAATACTTAGTTTCTATAATTGTTATTGCTTAAAGGTTTGGTACTGTCATCAAGCAAATTAAAACTCAGTACGACGAAGTAGAGAAAAAATTGATTGAAGATTTTTGTTCAGCGCACACAAAAAATGACCTAAAGAAAATGAAAGATATCGCGACGGTTCTTTCCCAATTCAAAAGCTACTCGGACTGCGTTGACACATATATAGAACAGAGTCAAGTGGTAAGTGCCATAAAATACGATTTAAACTAACACGCAAATATATTTATATATTTTTAGGGTTGCCTTGCGAATAAAGATGTTTTTGCATATATGTTTGCCTTGTGTAAAAATAGCTATGAAACTATAAAGTTTGTGTTCAACCATCCCGAACAAGTAAAATCAAAATACGTTCTAAACCTTTACCATCTAAATCTACAAGAATTCATAAAAGAACGACTATCCGTCAATAAGTTGGACACTTACAATTATCTGAAAGTCCTTTTCGAATTATACTCAAAGTAAGTATTGTCAATTTGATTTTAATTACAAATTTAATCATATCTTTTAGGACAATACAACTATCTGCAAATTTGGTTGAAGCAAACCTGGGCGATAAATTATTCCTTGATAAACTAACCTACAATATATTCAAACCGTACATCGAAAATTACATCAAGTACGTTCTAAAAATAATCAAAAATTAAAAAATTATACATTGAATAAATTCCTTTTTTAGTTTAGAGTTGGATTGCTTGAAGGCACGTATGTTGGACACTCTTCGGAAATATTACGAGGGAAAGAACCACCAGAAGAAACAGTTGCAATCAGGAGGGTAAGTTCATAAGTATGCCATGAGATGTCACCGTTACAGTATTAGCGTAGTTTTCAGGAGTTGCGACGAGATCTGCAGGCTGCCATCGGAACACGAACCAACTTGAACATTGCTCAGATCGACGACTACGGAGGTGAAACATTTTTGTCCGAAGAGTTGGCTATCACGATCTTACAGGATAGTAAGTTTGCGTTTCAGCGGTGCCAGATGGTAAGTTTTTCATCTTTAACTAGATACTCTATAATTGTAAAATTATCTGTACAATATCCATGCATTTTAATCTTTCCATTTGGTAATATTGTGATATACACTGCTGAGATAAAAAAAGCATACAAAGTTGTCTTGTATAAATCGAGGAGACATGTCACAAGGAGACATTACTTTTACGTTTCACTGTAGATGGCACTAGTGTCGTGAAAATCAGCCAACTAAATTTTTTGTTTATGGATTTGCCATAAATCCAACAATATTACTTGGAATTCACTCAGTTGTCAAGAGAGATCCTTTAAATTGGGAGAATGTTTAAAACCAAAAATACAGAGACAAAATGAACAATATTGAACATTCATATCATCATATTCATCAAGCATCCGATAAAAATTCTTAATAACAAATTAATAAGCAATAGAGAGGAGGCACTATTATTTTCAAATTTACTAAATTAATGGAAACAATGATTCAAAATGGAGAAAAGGTGGATAAATTCGAAAGTTTTGCAATAGTAGCAAAAATGAAATCACCAAGCAGAAAAGCAAAGTAAAAATTTTTATTTGGTATAATTTTTATTAAGAACAAATCATCCGCAAAAATCAGTTGCATTTTAACAAGCAGCAGTCTGGTGGAGTTGGAAAGAAATCGGACTTAAACACAGCATATTTGAAATGTGAAATACCTTTGATTTTGATCTGTACAGATTGTTATTAATAAATACTAAATACTAAATACTGACAAAATTTGGACCTTATTGAAAATTCTTATCGCTTGTATTAAGCACCTGATAAAAATTTCTAATAACAAATGTATAAACAATAGGGAGGAGACAATATTATTTAAAAATTTACTGAATTAACAAAAAACAAATTGAATAGATGCTTATACCGTTTGTGCTTGTGCGGATATATAATTGCAGATATAAAAAGGTATTTTTCTACATTATCTACTATTATACTAATACAGTCGATTCCGCTTAATTGGGACACATCGGGACTTAGTCATTTTGGCCCGATTAAGCGGCTGCCCCAATTAAGCGAATTTCACATAAAATTAAACAATGCATATTTTTCTTTCAATAATTTTATTTTATGAACTCATGAAGCTTACGATGTCTTGTATTAAGTGGCTGGCTTTTTATTTTATCCAGCAAAGCAATTTTACTGGAAAGTTTCATATCATTTCTTGGCATCTTGGCAAGGTTCAAATTTTTGTAAATAAAATTGAGAAAAAGTTAAGTTTAACGAACTTTCCACGCGCGAGGTGTAGTGGTAACTGAATACGTAATAGTGGTAACTGAATACGTAACGATTGAGACAGCACAGGACTACCCCTCGCACAGGCTTATTGGCCGCTAAGCCGTTGTGACTCTAAACAATAACCTTGAGAACGCGCGGTGCCGTAAAATTTATGGCAAACTTATCAATTTTCTAATGAAATGTCTGTACAAGTGCAATTTTAAGACAATCCCGGATCATTTACTCCGCACTGGGTCATACGTGAATGAATGTGTTGGGAATAAAGGTCACAGCGCACGATACTAGTTTAATTAGCAACATAATATGTACTGTGCTCTTAAATTTACTGTCCCAATTAAGCGAAATGTTGGCCCAATTAAACATGTAAATTTACTGCTGGTTCCTTGGTTTGGTTTCTGTTCTTTGAGATTTGGCCCAAATAAGCGGCTGCCCCAATTAAGCGGTGGCCCAATTAAGCGGAATCGTCTGTACTTGAAAACCCACAATATTAGGCCAAATAACTAGTAATTGTTACTATAATTATAGTGTTTTAAATTGCGTAAAGTATTTGAAGAGTATACGTAGGGGTCATAATAGAATAATTTTTGATAAGGAACTCATCGGAAACATACTGTTTACACGATGAAGAGTTGAGAGATGTTGAAAGACTTGGAAGATGGTACCAACTTTAGAAGCAGCAGAGGTGAAGTAATTGCGTCAGGTATCTTAGGATGGCAATTTTAAAACCAAACTTTTGTCAGATTTATTTTTTATTGAACGTCTTTGGATGAAGGTAATGAGAACCAGTTTTAGCAGTAATTTTAGCCAATATTAAGTTTATTTTTATATAATACTTCACACAACCTTATCTGCTGACAGATAAATCTGTTTACCTTATCAATATTTTATGGTTATTTTTAACCGCCCTACCTTTGGGCTATTTGTCAAAAAGTCATTAAAAACAATGCATTCGGACGTTGATTGGCGGACGTATCACGTACGTTCGTGTGGGTAGGGTGGTTAACTAACACCCAGTATATTTAAATATCTTAAGATAAACAAGACAACAGCACACAAATAATTGCGAAGTTATGAAGTAGGATTAAGTAGGATTTTTGAGTAGGATTAAATTACCACGATCATTTTTGGCAAAGAGAACAAATATTAACTGCTGAAAACTTGGCACAATATATCTTGCGTCACTTTCGTGCTTCACAAATAGGCACTGGCTACTATCCTTTCCCTATGCTCTATGTAAAGTTGGTACCATCTTTCAACTCGATACAATCTCCGCAGTTTCCAAATTTTTTAACACGTTATATAGTTACTTTCTTTTTCTCTTGTGCGTCTACATTCACATTCAAAATATTACAATTCTTAAAAGTAAGAATTAAGGGACCAGTTTGTACAAAAATCTTATACTACATACAATTAATTTCAGCTGTCAAGACCGGAAGAAAGAGCATCAAATGCCCTTCGAATTCTTGACGAGGTGCAAAAGTATTTACTTATCGACCATATTAACTACGCCATCGAGTTGGGTTTGCAGTCGATACCGGTCATCGAGGGCCACAAAAACCCCCCAACCTTCTATTTTTTCAACGTCATCCACCACAGCAACAGTATAATTCATTTATTAGAAAAGCAGTTTGTTGATCTCGTCATTCCTCTCATCAAGTAAGTTTAATAAATTATTGAGTTTGTAATGATAGTATTAAAGAAAAAAAGAACTTGAGATTTAAGCGCAACAGTCCGCCATTATTTATAACAATTCTTGTTTTTAGGAATACCGATAAGTATGGCGAATGTATCCAGATGAAGAACCAGAGATTAGAGGAAATAGAAAAGAGGGTTAACTTCGGTTTTGATCGGTATATATTATAGATTTTTGTCATAACGTATATTTTATTTAACATATTGAAACTTTTAGTTGTTTGAACGCTATTGCAACTTGGGTTCGATTATACCTCCAAGCGGAACAAAAGAAGATCGATTTCAGACCGGATCATGACAATATAGACACAGTTTCATCAAACGTACGTAAACTTTTTGTTTATAACATAACCTCTGTACCAATTGAACCATCGTTTTATAGGCTTGTCGAGGCGTAACGCAATACGTAAGCACAATAATAACGAGAATTACGGAAACGTTGGATGGCAATAACATAAAAATTGTCCTGCAGGAGTTAGGAATTAAGTTGCACAGAGTCATCTATGAGCATCTGTTGCAGTTTCAATATAATACTTTGGGTATAAATTGTTTGATTGAAATGTTGATAGTTGAAGTATAAGTGAATTGTTGCAGGTGCTATGATTGCAATATGCGATCTGAACGAGTATAGAACATGTATGAAGCCGTTGGGACCGCTGGTGGTGAAGCTTTTCGAGAAACTGCACGCCCTGTGTAATTTGCTGCTGGTTAAGCCTGAAAATTTGGAACAAGTCCGGGAAGATTCGTTGGTATGTTATAGGATTTATTCTTGTTTTGTTGTTTTGATATACTATAAAGCCATAAATCAAGATTCCAAAACTCGTTTTTATTAACAGGTAATATAAATAAATAAAATTAAAAAAATAAACTGATAAATTCATTTATAAATTGCAAAGCAGACTTATTTCCAGAAATTAAAACACCACCAATGTATTTTCATTGGGTATATTTATTATACCCAATGAAAGTACAAACTTGCACAATCAATTGCATTAAAATAATTATAAACAATATCCCACTAAACAACGAAATACAACGGTACCATTTATACAACATTTTTTTGTAACTTTGTTACATGTAATGTTTTATAACAAGTAGTATAACTGTTATATTTATACAACTTCTTATGTCCTACCTCGGATATATAACATGCCAATATGTTACAAGTTTGTAACATTTTTTGTAATAGTTTTACATTTAAATGACCGATTGGCAACATTTGTTGTAATATCGTAACAAAGTTTAACACATTAACTGCCTGTTGAGATATCTCAATAGAAAACCTACGAGTTATCTCGTGTTTGGTAGTCAACGTGTTAAAGTACAACCTGGCAACATTTTCGAGAATACATTTGCAATCAATTGCTGTCAAAAATGACAGTAATGACGTGTGCAGTAGTCAACTGCGCATTCCGACAACAAACATATTCGTTGCGGCTTATTTAAGCTATCATTAAGCCGAGAACAAACACTATACGTCGATCTTGACCATAGAATGTTTATACCGATAGGTGAGTTAAATTGGGATGAGCACTTACCAGCGCCATCTAATAGTCGCTACCTAACTGATGCACTTTAGTAGATAAAACGTTGCCAATGAAATGTTGTATTGATGTTGTAGAAGTATGCTGTACTAATATAGGTAAAATGTTGTCAATCAAACATTGTGTTCCGAATGTTTTAGCAATATTGTAATAACGTAACAAAAATATGCTAAAAAAGTTACTTTCATACAATAGTAGTGTTCGATTGCTAGCCGCGCTTAGTTCTGTTCAATTTGAGCAGCGCTCAGTTGGCTAAAGTGCAGTTCGATTGCTCGTTTGACGTCTGAGCCTAACTGATTCCACCAATAGGAACCAAGTATTTCAAATTTGCACTCAGATTGAACAGATTACAACTGAGCGCGGCCAGCAATCGAACATACCTATAGTTACAGAATGTTGTCGCAATATAACATGTTTAGCGGGATTATTTATTATTATTAGTTTTTTTCCTAGGAAAACTAGTTTTACTATTAATGTTTTGGTAACTTTGTTTTTAGGTTGATCTGGATGCTTCAGTGGTTAACAGTTTCATTCAACTGAGAAGCGATTTCAAACAAATCCCGCGAGTGTAGAACATAAAAGTTTATAAAACTCCCTGTTAAATTATTATATTCAATTTATTTTGTTTAACCTGTATCATTTAGTTGCAAAAGTACGTACGTATCTATTTATATATGAGTATCATATTTAAAACCTGTTAATTTAAATAATAAAAATAAATAAAACAAATACATTTGTAAATCTGTGTTTTATTGAGTTGAACATTAAAATTTTTGTGTTTATTAGTAATGGTTCAACTTTCTCTGACAAGTGTTGAGAAAAAGCCCGCATGTTTTAGCCTCCGTTAGATTTATCAGATAGGCTGGTGAACCAGAAAATTAATTAACACTACCGTAAGTAAGATCAAGTTATAAAGATAAGTAAAGTATAAGGTTGAAATGATGCCAATTGCTTGGCGTCCCCACGCTAACCTTAATGGGCCACTTGTGGAGGCTTCAAGGTTCGGTACTTTAAAGAAGCCCTACTATGGGACCCCCTTCCACATTGTTGGTATACAGGATGGCACTTCGACCCCTATTACATAAGCTACAATAAATTATTGTTTAATGATAAGAGGTAAATTACCTGTTGCGCCATATTTGCAGAGCTTTATTGCAAATTCTAACTACGACTGCACAAGAAAATGATAGTCCTATTATTGTTTCACTACTTTTAGATACGAACAGGTGGTTAATATAAGATCATATTTTATTTGAAACAACTTCCAACAGTCGATATTATTTAAAATTCTAACCAGTCTCTCTATTTATAGTCTGATCCTGTATCTATAAAGATTAAAAATCCAAAACTTGTTTTTATCGACAGATTATATAAATGCCTTTACTAATTGCAAGCAGACTTATACCAGAAATTAAAACACAAACAGAAAAGTGTAGTATTTTTATTTGGTATATTATTTAAGTACAAATCATGCAACTAAATCAGTTAATTAAATACTGCTAAACAATATTTACTACTATTAGTTGTTCCTAGGTTTGATATTAATGTTCTGGTAACTATATTTTTAGGTTGACGTGGATTCTTCATAGGTCAAAAGTTTCATTCAATTATGAAATAATTTCAAACAAATATCTGTAGAACATAAAATGTCCATAAAAAATATATTTGATTATTTGTTTTGTTTAACCACTAGTGGCAAAATTACATATATTTTAATATATCAGTAACACAAAAACCTGCTAATTTAAATAATAAAAATAAATAAAACAAATACATTTGCAAAACTGGGTTTTATTGAGTTTTATATTTTTTTTTACATGAGACAATAGCCGTTCGACAGGACTTACTGCGAGACAATGAAAAAATTTTGGCTGTGCTTGCCAAAGTTTTTAAATTAAAATTCGTATTCAATATAAAATTTCATGGTGCGAATACTGGAAGATCCGCATGAATCTAGTTCGTCAATAAAAAAAGCTCCCGGACATTACGAGATTCATAATTTAATTAATTAATGGTACGACGGGTAGAGGCCTATACACAATCAATCCGACAACTTAAACATAATAGTAGAGTACAAATCGTAAAAAAAAAGTAAAATCACGACAAAGGGGGCGCGGGTGGCAGACTAGCTCCTACACAAATAAGTTAAATTACATTGAAGTGGTGAGGCCTGAAGTAGTTACCAAAATAATTATCATATACGAAAACCTAATATCTAGACCATAAACGCAACGTTCTAACGCATTCTGTATCTGTTCGTTTCGTGCACCTCGCCCAGCTCACCCTTGAAGTCAATTTCAATCACAAAATCCAAGTCCCTGTTGTTCCTCGGGTTCGGCTTCATCTCAAACTTCCCGTAGATCTCTTCATTCTTCTTCACCGTCAAATGATCCTCAAAGTAGAACACCGTCTGTTTCCAGTGCGTGTAAGGCGCTTCCGGAGCCGTACTAAATCCGACGCGCTTGTGGCATTTCGTGAACTCAACGTTAAAGAACGTAACCAATGCTTGAACGTAATCGTTCCTGCGCACCTGTAGATGGAAAGGTGCGGAGAAATCTAAATCGGCCTTCTGAACAGTATAAAGGTCGACTTCTTTGACTAAGCAAGCGTTCGTTACGACTTGTTTTGGGTCGACAACGTCGACTAACGGTTCGCTGATTGCGACTTTACGGATTGAGCTCATGTCGAAGCCGTAGACGTCATCCCACCAGTTTATCTTCTCGTCTTTGTATTGTCTATCTTCGATCGCCGTTATGAACAAGGAGCAACGGTCTGGGAATAGCGCACCATCCGGTTGGAGCCATTTGTCCCTAGCGTATAAAACCGTATCCAACATGCTCTCGTAAAATAGACAATACCCCATCCACTCAGAGATGATGATATCTACTTTTTCGATGCCTTCCGGTAACTCGATTTCTTCGACTTTTCCTTTTACTATGGTAATTATGTGGTCTAGTTTGTTGGACTCGACAATCTTCTTGGCGTAATCGACGATGTTAGAACACTCAACAGCGATTACCTTTTTGGCGCCGGCTTTAGCGGCAAACATGCTGAGGATTCCAGTTCCGCAACCGATGTCCATAACTATTTTCCCGGCAAATAAGTGTTTGTTGTGGTACATTGAGTTTCGGTATGTTAGGGTCCGGACCTCATCCTTAAGCATTTCTTCGTGGATGCCGAAATGCGCGTAAGAATCGAAGTAATAGTCCCGCGAGGTCATCTCGTCGGCGCCGACGTTGTCCTCCTTGCCGGCGTTGTTGGTGATGACGGGGGTTACTTCCATGGATTCCATCGTGGGTTTGTTAACCTACGTTCGAGAAAACAAAGTAATGAAAAAATATTACGCACGTGGTCGGGAATTTAATCTATAGCCATTACGCGAATAGCCCAAGTTGAGATTGACCGTAATGCTGTATAAAATGTTAAAAACAAACCATTTTTACCTAGTAAAACGACTAAATGAAACCAAGCAGACTACAATTCGCGCCGAAAACCGACAAACAGACCGTGCCTCCCAACCTCACGCTTTCAAGCAAGCTATTTTCGGTAGTACCAACCGAGCCGGCGCAATAAAATCCCCACGGTTTTCTTTACGGTTGAAGGATATTCGGACATTGACCGGTACATAGATTCGCGCACAAAGCACAAAAGTGGAACGTAAAATGTGAATACTTACTTCGATCAATTCTGATATTACTCCGTTTACGATCACATCACCGGCATTATCGGATGAGGCCATGTTGACGGAAAAGATAATTAACCCAGTTCTGCCAACCAACAGTACAAAATCGCTATTTCGGTTGCAAACGCAACAAAATGCTGTTCCTAAAATAAAAATTACAACTGCAAATCATAAATACATGTTCGATTGTTTCTAAATTTGTTTATAAAACATTTCACCATTGATAACAATTAAAATAAAATGTTATCGTAAAAATTAAAAAGGCAAAAACTCCCACCTGCTAATGAAAAAGGCGCACATTCACAGATGGCGGTTATATATTTTTTTCGCTAAATCAAATTTATCATAAAAAAGAAATTTCGCCGAATTCTATCCTACGAGATAAGCAATGAATTTTAAAATAGTTGTCCGATCATTGTTTACGTAAAGATTCAATAAATAGATGTGTGAATCATATAGGTAGGGTTGCCAGGTGTTCTGGATTTCGCAGCAAATCTTGCATTCAATTTATGGAAATATAAGATAGCTAATATACTGAAGCATTCGGTCAAATGTTATTATATTTTGTTATAAATTTCATATCAGTTACAGCTGTTTAAAATATTTATAAAAAAATATAGTAAACTAAAATAATAAAATACATCAAATATTGCAAAACGAAAGATAGAACACAATAAATATACAATTTGCACACCAATAAAAAGTAAATAAATTAAAAAATAAATTGAATAAGAAACAAGACTACATGAAAATTTTTACTGATTTTTTTTTTAATAGAAAGTTAATGACTTCTGTTTTTTCATATAGAGTTTCGTATAGACGTATGGGATTTTTCAATTCCTTAGAAAGTTAGCTGTTTAAAACACTGATTTGTCAATTTTTCAAATGGCCGTAACATTTTAAGGAAATTAAAAAATATATACAAGTATCCCACTTTTTGCCCCACAAAACTTTATTCAGATAGTTAATATCACACTTAAGCATGAAGTTTCATACCTACTAGTTTTTCAATTCATTAAAAAGTTACAGCCGTTTGAAATAATAACAAAACTGTATTTTAAATGGCTCTAACTTCTTTAGGAATACGTCATCATGCCACTTTTTACTTTAGAATGAGTTTACTTGTAGGGAAACAATAAGTGTTTAAAACGTTTCATTTATGTATATTATCCTTCCTTTAATTATTTTATTTTTAATATTTTAAATCATTTTTTTCTATGTTTTCACATTGTATGATAGGTATGTTTCCTTTTTTTGTTTTGGCAATATATATTTCAAGCAGTAGTAGATAACTTTTTAAGAATTTGAAAAATTTAATTATACCCACATGAAAATTTTTTCTCAGAATAACATAACTTTCTAGAAATAATTTTTTGCGAGGAACAAAGAGGGATATTTTGTATAGTCCATATGAAACTTTTATGCAGTATTACCTTTAAATACTATTTTAAAATAAATTGGAGCATTGCATAACACACGATGTTATAATAATGTGACTAATTTTAGAGTAGTTAACTGTAGCATATCGTCGGCCTAATTTAAATTGCTTGATGTACACTGTTATATCATGCAACAGAGCAAAATAAATTGTATCAGATAAAGTTAAAAACCCATTTTGAGTAAAAATGGACATACGCAATTTTCAAATTAGGCCGAAGATATGGCAGCATAAAAATTTTTATTGTTGCAAAAGTCACGTTATGTCCAATATGACAACTTTTAAAATTTAAAATAGCTGAATAGTTTAGTATAGTTATGATATATTTGTTAACCATAAACAAAAGAAATCAGCTTGTGTTTTGGCTACTTTTGACTTCATTTTACAATGTATCTATGTTCGTTTGTTCCTGGATGCATTTATCCTATTTTTTTTTAAACCACAAACAATTCTTTATTTACCAAAAATTAAACTACAAATAAAAATAAATCCACAAATACACTTTATGTTAACATGTAATATAGTAATAAAGGTGACATAAAATAAACAGCAGGCTCTATATAAAGACAAATAACCAAACAAAGTAAAATAATTAGGGATACAAATTATGAAAATTAATCTTATTGTTAAATGGAATATCATTGTCTATTTCAAAAATTGGATATAAAGTGGGACGGCCGTGGGCACATTGGAAGGGAAGCTGACATTTTGAAAGTAAATTAATGTATTCTGAGCATTGTTCGTTTGTCAAAACTTGTCCAAACTTTATAGCACCTAAAAATAAATTGTGCATCAATAAATTTAATATTCAAAACAACAAATAATATATATACCTACCTCTACAAGCTTCATTGCTGATAATGTATTGCATCATTTTCGGAATAGTTTTTGACACACCTCTGGTTTCCTCGAGTACGGAAATCTCTTCGTTTAAGACATTTCTTAAACAATTGTACAAAAAATCTTCAGAAGCCTTCGGGAGTTTTTGATTAAAATAAATATGTTAAAACTTTTAGACATGTTACCTCTTTCAAGTGCTTTTTATGGATGCATTCTGGGATTTTCTTGACTTCTATTGTTGAGCTGTGAATATCGAATAGGAATCCTAAATTCTCGAAAATATCCTTGGAATACTTCAAGCACTGTAGCTCGCGTGTATTAAACTGCATTTTGATGAATTTACTGCAGAATATTGATTTAAATTTTGTGTGGTTACCATTATGATCTTTAATTGTATAATCTAAACAAAAAGATAGGTAAAATAAAATAAGTTAAGAAAATTAATATATACCCGAGTGAACCAATTGTTTTATAAACTTGTCAGATTAATTTACCATTAAATAACTGTTCCAACCTTATCCTCTCATGAACTGCGTGTTGATCAAATAACAACAATACTTTTGAATCGAGTAGCGTTACAATAAATTTCTTATCAAGCTGTCCGATAACTACAATGGAGTTAAATACGTCTTTCGTAAAAGCTCCTGTTTCACTGAACGTAAAATTCTTGATAGCTTTTGTAACATTCGGAATATCTTTCTGTATTAGTTTTTGTTTCTCAGTATATATTTTGTTGAAAAACTCCCTCGGATCTAAGAAACAAAGAAATAAATAACAAAGTAAAAAAATATAAAAAACTTACCATCCCCATCAATATAATCTTGCCATTTTATTAATTCCAGCTCATTCTCGTAACTCTCAATTATCGCATTGTTCAACTGTTTCTTCGACGTTGGACTCAAGGTCACATCGATAACTTTTGGTTCTTTGAGAATCGGAGATAAGCCTTTCGGCATGAAATCGTATCGTTTCTTCAAACCAAAAAGGAACTCTTGTGGTTTTGTTGGCTTATCAAAATCCTCTCCAAATTCTTCGATGTAGGCATCTTGCAATTGTTTCTCAACGTTATTCGCATCGTTCCCAAAGTCAAAAAATTTTCTCCGATTTTCATTGTTATTTGTTTCGTCGAATAAAAAACTTTCGAAATAGTTATTTTTTGCCGCATATTTAGGCTCCTTACCTGTACTCTTGAAAGCAGGTTCAAAATGCCCAAAAGTTATATCAGTTTCTTTCATATTTTGAAAATTTTCTATTGTTGGTTTGGTAAATTTATCTTTTCCAAAATTGAACATGCTCGAGTCCACAAAGACAACCGTCGTGTTTTTATTGGTCGATAAGGTAACGTTTGGATTATTGGGAAGTTTGAAATCAGATTCCTTGAACAATGTTGGAAGATCATTTTTTCCGGGATTGATTTTAGGTTTTTCGATCATGTTTTGAAAATTTTCTATTGTTGGTTTGGTATATTTGTCTTTTCCAAAATTGAACATGCTCGTGTCCACAAAGACAGCCGTCGTGTTTTTATTGGTCGATAAGGTAACGTTTGGATTATTCGGAAGTTTGAAATCGGATTCCTTGAACAAAGTTGGGAGATCACTTTTTCCGGGATTGATTTTAGGTTTTTCGATCTTCGGCGTGCTTGATTTTAACCCTTTTAAAAATTCTTCATAACCATGATCGGGGCTTTTGGGGCATTTGAACCCTTCGTCGATTTTGTTTAAATTTAATGCTGTTATTTCGTTAAAGAGTTGCTGCGTATCCATTTCGACTACAGGAATATTTTTGGCAGCATTATTTAAATGTGGTGATCTATGTTGTTGGGAAATTATTGGGTTATTCTTATTATTAATATTAAATTCTTCCGAGGCGTTGTAATGACTATTAAACGTGGTATTAAAATCTTTAGCAACAGGATTACGATTTTTAACAACAGGAGCAAAGTTTTCCCTTGAATAGTTTCGTGTAAGTGGCTCAACACCAGGAACTAATAAGACATTATCTAAAATTTTAACTTTTTTGCGGTTTTTTGACTTACACACCGCAGGACTGTCAAATTTAAATTTAAAATCTTCCTTTAATAAATTGACTTGAACCGACTTTTCATCCATAGACGTCAAAAACGAGTAATTGGTTTGAATTTCTTTGTTTGAAAATGACCTCCTAGAAGTGCCGCCAACTATAATAGGAGATGTGCCAATTGTTTTGTATTTTTTTATCGTTCGATTATTTTGACCAGAAGAGTTCATTTTTGTCTTACACTAAAACAACAATAAATATATTTTTTCTACCAACTATAATAAAGCAAAAGACTACTCACGATTTTAGGGGAAACCTTAACTGTGGAGCTCAGTTTTTCTTTTGTTTTTTCTTTCTTGTAATTAGGTTTTGCAATGCGTTCAGAAGTTGTTTTTAAACTATTCCAGCTAACGCTTTCTATGTCACTTGCAGGTTTTATTTTGTTGGCATTTGTGTCTGTCTTTTGACATTCGATCTGGAGTTTTAACTTTTTGTTGATCAGCGAAGTACCGACTCCATTTAACTTCTCCAATTGTCGTTTCTTAGATTCATCGTCACTCATTTTGATGATCTTGGAAATATCTCTTTCGTGAGTAGTTTTCAAAGTGTTGGATTCTGTTAGAGCTGCGTCCTAGGATTTGAATTCAAACAACAGTCAAATAGTGACTAGAGTATTGAATATATTAGATAAATTATCAAAATACATTTTTTTGTACGTAACAAATATACTTTTTATGGCAAACCATAATTTTGTAATTGAAAGGTTTGGTACGTGTTTTAATATTTTCCAAAATGGGGTAAAAATTTGGGGAAAACTTTCACCAAACAAAACGCTAATTTAAAACTTAATTGAAGAATTTAATGACAATTTTTACTTTAAACCACGGGGTAGGTATTTTAAAAACAAATATTTTTTGTTGGAAGTCCTTTCTAAATTCCAAAATCCAAATACAATATTACTGATGGTAACTTTTTGTAGCAAGTACTCCAACCAACACTTGCAATAAAAAATCTGATGTGGCCAGGCACATGACTATCATACAATATATAAAATTAATAGTTTAGCTGCATGAGATTCTATTTGATCGAGATCGATTGTGTCTGCATTAAAATAAAACAAGTTAGCCAGGATATGACAGATATTTTGAAAATATCATATAAATACAAAATGATATAAAGAATTGTCCCAACACTGGCGTTACGACATATATCTCTATCTCATCTGACGTAGTGCCACTGGACACACTACGCATGCGTCAAGTTCGTGGATTCGATTAGCTGGATTGGATCCATGGGCTGCCACAGTGCTGCCACCAGCTGCCACATGTATAAGGTTATCTATGGGCTGTCAGTGGCTTGGCGTTAGTGATGCCGAATATTACCGGCTAACGGCCGCGGTAATACCGACCGCGCACTTTAAGCTACAATAGCGCCATCTGTCGACGGTCCTAATAACTACTGGCCACGCATGCGCAGTTTGATCCCGGGCACCACATCGATAGACAAAATATATATAGCCATCTCACATTGTTGGAACCAAGACTACACATTGGCGCTATAGGACAAGCTCTGTATAATCCCTAATACGTATATGGATAATATTGACACTAGGTATTGTCAAAAAACCAGCCTTTGATACTACCTACTGTCAGAATGAAAATACTTGTGAATAATTGTGCTAAGTAAGTTTTAATGCAGACACGATCTTGATCAAAAAGAATTTGCTCATACAGCTAAACTATAAATTTTACCAAAAAATGTCAGAGACATAAATTATACAAAAGTTCCTCTACTTTAATTTATTATTTAACTATTTTGACGAAATTACTGAAATGGCGGCTCATTTCCAAAATCCTTGAAAAATGCTTAGAGGAAACATCCAGTTCCTTTGGACCCTTTTGAACCAAAAGCTTTTCAGCTCTAAGTTTGGTCAAAAGGTTGAAGTTTCGTCCCGATACCTTTAGAAGTTTCTCCGGAATCGTCGCCACAAAAATCGAGTACACACATACTGCGTATGACAAAGTCAAAATACTTTGTAAGGTATTTTTTTGCATTTTTGATAGATTTCTTTGCACTGAATACAAATCCAGCATCAAAAGTTTCCTATCGCATGTAAGGCTTTCAAGAAAGTTGTGGTCTAAGCGTCAAATACCTCACCCTGTATAAAAAGGGGACATTCAATTTCTAAATTTAAAAAAAATTGTTATTTATAACTCAATGCAATAATAACATGAAAAATCTATTTTATAACAGGTCTTCTTTGACATCTTTTCTTGTCACACTAAGCATTTTTCTAAGCACTATAGAGAATTAGAATGTAAATTTGCAATTTGCAAAAGTAATATATTTACCCTTCTTGATGTTTCCGATTTATCAAAACTGATGTTTGTCATGGTCCCCAACGTATTCTCATAGGTTTCGATAATTTTCCCCTCGTTGTCATCCTTTTTCACCTCCCCAGTAAGAGATTTCAAAAATGTATCCATGATAATTTTCTTTCCTTCCTTCTCATTACGATCCACATTACCAAAACTAAAATCCCGCGACTCATATATTTGATCAAAAATACCCAAGAAATTTTCATTTGTTGGGCGTCTCTGCTGTTCTTCATCTGTGATATTAACAGTAATACAGTTTGCTTCGGAAGATTTCATACTCTCAATTGATTCCTTCTTTTGTTTATGGCGCATTCCCAGCGTTTTCTTTTGTTTTATGGATTCGTTTGACCTTACCGAATGTTGGATTCTCGTACCCAATGGTTTATTTTTATTTTTCTGGTATTTATCTATGTAAATTTTGACCATCTTTTCAATGCATTTAGTTACGACGTTCCATGATTTAAATTCGGCTAAGTATTTAGTAGAATTGTAATGAATATCGACTTTTGAATAAGGGCAATTTATGTTAATTACGTAAATGGGATAACAATTTGTTGTAATAAATTCCAGGGATAAATTTTTATGTAGAGCCTTCTTAATAATGTTTTGTAAATATTCTAAAGCGACCGGTAGTTTATTTATATAAAACAGTTGTAATTTTGCATGGAAAACCGAGCTCAAATAAAATAACCCGGTAATATGAATATTTCCTTTTACAACTTTAATTTGGCAAAAATTTTTTATCTTTAGGTCTTTATATAAATCGGACAACGTGTGAGAAACGGATTTACTTTTCGTGCAATTCAAAATGGTTTTGCAAGTAAGATCGTTACGAACCGTAAACGATACGTTCGGATGGATTATAGCTAAAAGTTCCAAATTCTTTTGAATGTCGTTGATATCAATCTTTTTAACTCTGTGCTGCCTAACAGGGCAGTTGTATAGAAAATCGGTAATTGTTACGGTCGTGCCCTTACTCGGTCTTTGTTTCGTTACTAGTATATTACTAGGTCCGCCCGTAGTAAACTTTTTGTAGTACGTATCGTCACTATCTTCGTATCTCGATGTAATTTCTACTTGCTTAGCGGCTGAAATTATTGAAGCAAGAGTTTCTCCTTTATACCCGTGAAATTTTTGTTTCCTCTCTGAATTACTGCTATATTTACAGGTCATATATCTAAATCCAACGTGTTCCATGTTAGTTGAACTGATCCCGGTCCCATTATCGATGACTTCTATTCTGAACAGCAATAGATTTACTCTCACAGCGATTGCTGTAGATTTTGCGTCCAAACTGTTTAGAACCTACATCAGATAAAACTTTTACATTGGAATTTGTGTTATATTCACGTACGTACAAGTTCTGTAACGCAATGCGGAAACGTGTTTATTTGTATATCACTGCGCAAACGATTTATTACATCGTCTGGTAATTTCTTTATCTCCATTTCTAAATTAATTTTTGTCGACATTATTTTGTATTGGTTTCAAAGTTTGAAAGCAAGTTGACTCTTGCAAGAATGCGCATGCGCGTTTATCATTTTGGAGTGCAGCTTTTTCAAAGATTTTTATATCTATAGCATTTTGTATAGGATTACAGTAGTAAGTATGATTCGCAAAATGAATGAAACCACTAGACATTGCAATTTCTTGGTTGCGCAATTCGTGCTATTTCCTTGTCGTAATTAAATAATAGAAGTAGTGACTTTCGCTTATTTGAATTACGTCAATGGCAACGCTGGTAGATAACCCCTATGGTAACCCTGGTAACTAATTTCAAAGTAAATTATACAATAGAACCTCGATTATCCGTAATGTTTGCGTGTAAAGCCGGATAATCAAATATATTCATAAAACGATATAAAATTTATTGAATATGTAGATATTGAAGATATCTACGGGACTGGCGTAGTTTTTACATCTGGTGGAACTGTAAATAACGTTACAACAGAAAATTCTTATTCATCTCCATACCTCTTTTCAGTCGTTAAAAACAGTCAAAACAATTGGGGATTCTTGTACGCATACGCAATGCAGGCTTTTGCAGGGCAAAACCGCCATTTGGCATGCGCAGGAGAAAGAATAAGTGCTTTATGCACTTATTGTACTGCTGCTCGAAGAAACCTATTATCGGCAAAGGTTTCAAGTTCTGTTCGACGTATAATGTGAATGGAAATACCTAATCATTTCGCTGAACAACTCAGAATAATATTATGAAGTGTATTTGGTTGCCTACTCATTTCGAACAAGATATGATTACTGATTAGCTCAGCTAATTAGGTTATGTTTTCATTTCTTCTTTAAAAACAGGGAATTTAGCGTGGCTCTTGAAGCAATTTCAAAAGTTTTATTAGGAACAATTATTTTTATACGTCCACCCTGCGTACCTAACTTCCCTTAGGCAAAGATCCGACATGTCACTTTTCAAGGTCAAGACTACGCTATTTAAAATTAAGCAGTCTAGCGTTGGGCCCAGAAATAAATCAGAACCTGCAATTTTGTTGATTGCTTATATAGAAAAAACAGTTTTAACCTAAAAGTTCGACTAATTTTAGTCTTATTTTTGGGTAGCATATTAGGTATTATTAGTCTTAAACGTAAAATTAAACAAACATTTTGTTAGAAAATTGTGTTTTGATATAAAGAAGTTCGCCTAGAGCAGCGTTAAATACTGTAACAGTAAATGCAAATTTATTAATTGAACCATAAAACAAAAGAAAATGCTTTATATGTAAGCAAATATATTTAATAAATAAATAAGGAATGTACTTATACAAAAAAAAAACAAATATATAGATATATAGTATATACAATTTATTATCCTAACTGACTAACTGCACTCAATTCACGCTCACGTTGCTGCTTCCTATACGAATCCTTCAGCATCCTCAGATTCTCCTCTAAACAAGCAACTTCCTCAAACCTCTGTGCTTTCCGAGCTTGATCGATGTAATTCCTTACGATATTCATCTGTTGCAATAGCGGATCCTCGTCCTCATCGGGAACGGTTTCATTGTTAACGTTAGCTGGCGACCACCCAGTCGTCACGGTAACTTTCTTTATGTTAACCGTAGCGTGACGTTCGGCGTCCTCCAAGAGAGTGTATCTGTTCCGTTTGGCCTTGTCCAACTCGTCCTGCGTAGGCAATGCCGGTAACGTTAAAATGAACTCCTTCACGTAATGAGTAGTGGATCTGCGGATGGAATTTTGCAAGCTGATCAGTTTTGGTTCTTCCGAATGGACAGGTGAGGTAGCTATGGTTTTGCTTATCGAGTCGAGGCATTCTGCTTGTTTGGCGATTGTTGATTTTAACGATTGTGCGTCCTGCAGGTGGAATGTTGTGTCGCCGGATGTTAGAGATGTGTGCATCTGGAATTAAATGTGGTAAAGGAATTAAGTTTATCTACTACTCACAGATAGTACATTCATTATGTATGAACTATGAAGGCATCTCTGCATAGTAAGCTAATATAATAGAAATATAATAGAAGGCATAATCTCAGCAATTATGATGACAGTTCTGTGTTTTATGATGATAGTTAGGGCAACACTGTGCTTTATGATGACAGTTGTCAGTTTTTTGTTATAAAACCCAGTACTGTCACTTTACAACCAATCTCAGAACACTACTGTCAGTTGACACAGTTGTTGACATTTAGCATAAATTTGTGAGTAAAAGATGTTTTTATCGTAGATAAAATAATGTATTTAAGTTGTACACTGTACACTCATATAACGCCTCATGTATAACTTCATGCATGTGAATTTATAGCCTACATTATACCTAGCCTACTACACTAAACTAAATAATTATTTGACACTTTTATTGTTACTTATTTATTATCAACACAATACTGGAAATGTTAGCTTATTAATAGTCAATTTCTTATAATACAAATTTAATAAAAAAACTTATAATAATGTATTTGGTGTTCCAAATGCCAGCCAATATCATATCCATTTGCTGAATTTTATTGGTCCCATTACTGTGACTTTAAGTGTCACTTTTACGAATCCCTCTGTGCTAGTGTCGCCAATATTGAAAAAAAAAACAAAAAACTGTTTTCATTATATAGCAAGCACAGAATCACGGTACGTTATTTTTATCAAGAAACTGTAAATTATATAGCGTCATAAATTGTATAGTATCAAACATACAAAAATAAAAATTCACTGTATACGAAAATAAATGTAATTTGTCATAATTTCGCTCTCTGAAAAGTTTGCAAGGAAAACGCTCATATAAGAAATACTATTCATTCGATTGGTTCATTTGTGACAAGCAGGCCAAAGTTGAAGTTTTTAAATGGGACCTGTATTTGTTTCCAGTTTTTATATATTCTTTTAAAATTATAATTAGAAAACGAGCAGTTAAAAAACTAATGACATTTGAAAAAAAGTGATTAAAATTAATATTTTGCTTATAAAAAAACTAAGCTAATTACAAATAAAACTAATATCTTAAAAATTTAAGGGAAAAACTACACGGAATCATGAAACATTATTATTATTTGAACAATTTGTTAACCATTTCTATCTTTTCCTATAATTTTGAAAAAAAAAAATAATTTTAAAAATATACTTTGAAAAATGTATGTTATTCTGAAAAGTTGAATAGGCAATATTCATAATGTGATAATAGATTTAAGCCGTAAGATTATGCCAAAAATAAATTATCACTAAATCAATAAACCTAAAAGTGAATATACGGACATACTCATCAGTAGCTCAGATAGGAGAGCAATGTGCTAGAAAAGCAAAGCTCCCTGGTTCAATGCCAGGTTGTGGCTGTAATTTTTGATTTATTTAAAAAAATTGCGTCCCGCCTGAATACCACCATCTTCAATACTTTGATAAATCAATAAGTCGAGATAAAACCAGATACACATTATATACATAGTTATATTATAATAAAAAATTATATTACAACAATTTTTAAAATTGATTTTTACCACCTTGTATAAGGTGGTAAATTTTTTAGTAGGTAATAGACATCCTCACAGATGATGATAATATTGCTAATAATGTGTTATATCTTGGTAATGAAGTGTTGAGTAATAATTTTTGATTTTCTTATGGGCTGATTACAAATGCCTTTCTTCAAAGCGAAAGCCGCAATTATTTGTAGATATATGAATGAAAATATTGCAGATTGCTGCCCACAATCACTGGCTAGAGAACCTAATTTCAAAGTAGTTTTCAAATTGTAATACAACAGCGATAGCGTTTGCGTTCAATAATGTATTTTCAAGTATCTAATTTTTTCCTTATTGGAGCAATCGCTTTTCTATTTAACATCTTCTAAAAGGTTCTTCTAAAAGATAATAAAAAGAGAGCCAATGACAAATAGACAAAAATATATTTATATAGATAATTATTATTTATATATCCGTATATTCATATCTAGTTAAAAATATATTTCCTTAACATACTTATATTTATTTATTATTTTGTTTTGATATAAAAAAATTCTAAAAAGTATTCATCTTTAAATTCAGTTATAACAACTCAATGCAATTATTGTTTTTAATGCAAGTATTGTTTTTTAATTTCTAAAATTTCAAAATAATCCACGTTAACAGATTTTTTTAAATTACTGTAAATGTGTAATGTTTTCAATTTTAGTTTTATGTTTATTTTGAACTAAATGTTTATTAAAAGTGGTTTTCCATTAATATATTCATAAAATGTTATTATTAAATTTTGTTGAACATTTTAGTTTGTAATACAACATCTTTCTAAAAAAATTATCTTCGTCCTCACTATTAATTACTAGTAGACTTGCAATTGTATTTCATGTGATCGTAGAAGTCATAATGTTGAATTTACGTAGAATGTTTTTAATGTGTTTGTGTAGTGTCGGGTGAAAAGGAAGTGAAATATATTTTGATTTGGCTACTATATGTGCATAAATTTGTTTTAATAATTGTTCATGTTTAATTGAATTATATATTTTATTGATAGTTATATATCATGATGCACTCCAATGATTATGATGACAGTATCTGGGAATAATAATGACAGATATTTTGAATAGGAATGGACATTATTATTCAAAGCTACTGTCAACACCTGTTGACTTACTGAATGACAGTTTACATTAACAAATACATGAAATAAAATGGAATCTATTAGTCATAGACAAAATGTCATATTTGACTCGCACATAACAGATATAAATACTCACATGTTTATACACTCGCCTATGGCTTGTGTAGAAACATGCGAGCATTTGAATATTTAATATTTAAACATTTAATTATGTGGTCATCAAATAATATAACATTCCTTTTTTAATGCTACTAAATAGTTGATTTTAAAATTACCTTTTCGTACAACTCAACCGAAGCGACAATCTGCATTTTGACTTTCCGCAACTCGTCGTACAGCGTGCAAATCTTTGGCTGCACCATTTGGTGCATTTGAATATATCTTCTACACTCGAGCATATCCATACAGTGTGCACATATCCTAAGAGAGTCCGACTCATTTTTACTACTGCTTAAACTAATATCACTTTCCTCAGTAAACTTTGGGGTAACTATCGTACCTGCAAACAAAAAGAATAACCTCCAAAGCTATAATTAAATTTGATTTTTACGTACATGCAACGTCATACGCTAAAAATTGAGAACAAGAACTGCACATGATGCTCCCGCATAATCGGCAATGATGTTGACGTTTTGCTATGTTAAAACTTGTGGCACAAGAGGGGCAGCGGGTAACAGTGGTGCCATCTAACCAGGAGACGAGTCTTTGTTCTTGTTGTTTACGATCGGAACCTTGAACCTTCAGTAATTTATCTAATCGTAATATTAATCTATTGGTTTCTGTGGTACGATGATCGAGGCGTTCCCTTCTGGTGAATTTGAAAAATTCCGTGTGGTCTTTAATGCAACCAGGATCTTGCGGGTTACTTTCTTCGATGTAATATTTTTCATTTTGTGGCTTAGTCTTGGTAACTTCGAAATCTTGCTCGTCAAAATTCAATATTTTCTTCTTCGCTTTGCCAAAGATATCTAGAATTCCTAATGGTTTAGTATTAATCCGGTACACATAACCTAACTTTTACCTTTTAGCGATTTTAGAACGTCTTGTTCTTCGGAATGTTGATCTTGAAAATGGGATAGTAAACTGTTGGCCGAATGCAGGTTTCTATGGCAAATTGGACAGATGAAGCCTTCCCTGATGTCTTGCGACCCGTTTGCTGATGCCATGGCGTTAATCTTTTAATCTAAATCCAATAATTTGAAATTACAGTCTATTACCATAGTGTAATTTTAGCGCAGATATCAATCGTTGATAAACAGCGGTCTGTGTGCGATTCTATGTAAATTGGTCTATAAATTAAGGCTGTCGTCATTCTCTGGGGACTTATATTTGGGCATGACCTGATTAACCTAGTTGGCAATGAACAGTCGCATGCGTTAATTATTTCGAATAGTCACTCGGTTAGCATTAATAATTATTGATTAATTTGAGTATTTAATTTAATTTAGTTTTAATGAATAGATAGGCAACCAGTATTTCATAAGATTATTATTTTGGTTGGTATGTTAGCTGCCTATTTTCCCGTCATCTCTAATTGATGGTATGTGGGTATTATATTTGCCTATACACCTGGGGTTAAAATCACCACAACCGAACCAATAGCGGAGTTTTGACCTTGAAAAGTGACATATAGGACCTCTGCCCAAGAGAAGTTAGTTACGCTGGTTTGTACATGATACAATAAATGTTCCTAACAAAACTGGTGACATTGCGTCATATCTGTACCAAATTCCATGTTTTCAAAGAAGAAGAAATGTAAACATAACCTAACATGTTTGACCAAAACTTCAAAAAATGAACAATTTCTTTAAAAGCAGGGAGTTTGGTGCAGATTGGACCCAATGTCACCAGTTTTTTTAGGAACATTTATTTTATCATGTTCCAACCAGCGTAACTAACTTCTCTTGGGAAGAGGTCACAAATGTCACTTTTCACGGTCAAAACTCCGCTATTGTAAAGGATTTATTATTCCATTCAAAATGTAATTTCTTCTACCTTCCTTGCAGAAATGTTTTAACTAATGAAATGGCGTTATTTCTCGAAAATTCAGACTGGTCTAACCAATGTTGCCAGATTGAAAATCAGGAAAATTTTGTAGGCTATAATTGCCCTTCTTTACTATTATTTATAATTATTATTAATTTCTGGAATACAATAAGCCGCCATCCTGAAAATTTTATTTCTCAGTTGGTCTCTTTTTAAACATTCTTTACCGCAAAATTAACTAGAGTTCAACTAATGCAGTTACCCTTTTATTGCTATTGCAGTTATTATTAAGTACCCTTTAACTATTGTTAAATTGGAGAATGGGATTTGGCTCTTATGCTAATTTAACTGATTTACCAATAACATGTGCGCTAGGATGTGAAAAGGGACCAGTTGTCCGTTTCTTGTTTCGCAGATAATCGCAAATAATGTTAAACTGGTTCAAAATAGTTACACATTTTTGTTTTATTCGCTAATTAGTCTCTTTATTGTGTTTTTATCAAATTTGCGTGTCTGAGACCCGTCTGCGGTTGGAAACACATGAAAAAATGCATTTTTGTTTGGGACATCACGCTACGCTCTTGCGTATTACCATATTTTAGCTACTTCCCCTGCAATCGAGTTGAAATTTTGCATTATGGACAGATTTCTGGTGACAATCGATGAATCAATTTTGAAATTTTGTCCAATCGAGTTGAAATTTTGTATGTGAGCAGATTTCCGGTGACAATGCATAAATCAATAAAAAATGCAACTTTTCCAAAATTTGCAAAAATTTGGAAAATTTGTCCAATCGTCACCTATCATAGGTAACCTATGTTAGACTATTTTGTAGCAAACCAATAAAACCTAAACGGAATGATGATAAATTCTACTAAAAATCTTGAAACTAATGTCGAAATTGTTACAAAAATGTTGGAGTGGGCGTAATGTGTAAATATATGCGAAGTTATTAACTTTTAAACTTTGCAAAAGTTTGAAGCGTAATAGCGTAAAAGTTTACTCAGCAACTTAATTATTATTTTTTTCAGTTTCCCTTTATGGTAATAGGTTTAAAATGTTGGAGCACCTTTGCCATAACTTATTCTGTCCAAAAACACGTATAACGCAATTTCAGACAACTGGTCCCTTTCATATCCAGGCACACATATGTTTGTGCACTTCATTATTCATTATTCATCATTCACTTCTTTAATTATAACGTATGTCAACATCTAAATGCAGCGTGTATAATATAATTTCTTAATAGTTTACTTATTTTTTTACACAGTGTACAAAGTAAGGAATAACCCACATTTGTCATTTGCTCTTCTACAAAATGCGTTTGTTCATCTTGTTGCGGTATTCTTATTTGGAATTTTTGTTTCATATTAAGATTTTTCGGGTTTGTTGTCTAGCAACTAACTCCTACTTCGACTACAATCGTTTGTAATGGCCCCTTAGTTTGCATAAAGCGGGCTCACAATACTGGACTATTTCTTTCAAATAATTTCTGCTCCAAGAATATCGATTTTTTTATTGGAACACCTTGTATATGGTTACATTTTTGGAATGTATGTATGTAATGTATAATATTATACACATAAAAAGCTACATACTTTTGTGTACAAGTTTACTCTTTTGGAATATTTGATTTAACGGTTTTAGATTGAAACCTTTTGTATTGTAAAAAATGTATTTTATGTATTTATATAGGCCATCACCGAATTATGTAGCATTGATGTGATGTGTCTCAAACTAGAAAGAAAATTATCTTTAGTCGGGCCGAAGTTAAAATACCTCCCACCGTAATATATTTTTGGTGTGGAATGAGAAAAAAAGTGTAGCTAACCGATTTTGCTCATTCACAAACATGTCTTGTATTTTTTAAAGATAAGCTTGTGTACCAAATGTTCACTCAATTGCCCCAAAATTACGGCACTTATCAGGTTGTTTTGAAAAAAGAAAAATTGAGTTACCCGATTTTGCCCATTCATGAACTTGTCCGTACTTAATAAGAGATCAGCTTATATACCAAATTTCAGATCAACTGCGAGAAAATTACGGCAGTTATCGTGTGATTTTGAAAATAAATGGGGTTAACCGGTTTTGCCCATTCACCAAGTGCGTCTACCAGGAACTTCAGTCGATTTTGTTGTCTATTAATCGTGCCTCTCTATTGGCATCTTCTGTTGTTTATTGCAATGTAATCAATGAATATTGTTAATTTGTAGAGGCACTTTACAAGTTGACAATACTCGATTCGCACTTGCTATGTCTTGCCGAGATAGGCCGTGTTTTGCGTATGGATGTCCCCCCTTTGCTATGTCTCGTGCTGCCTCGCGAGATATAGAAGGAATATAATACCTATAGAAGGAAAATAAAAAAGAAAACACAATTCTGTGTGATTATTTTCAATTTATTTACAAAGTATTATTTCTATAACATTGTATGTACACGAATACACGCTCACTCATTCTCCTGTTTATCAAATACAATATTTATAAACCAGTTGCAGTTAATTACAAGGGTAGTTATTAGATCTGCAAAAATATGTAATATTTATAAGTCGTTACTATCATCGTAAACAGTCGATTAACTATTATACAAACTTCTTGCAAAATTAATCGACTTTCACGAGTTATTTAATCTTTTATTTTCGAGAAACAATACTCCGGAACATGATTAGCAATTAACAAATTGTACAGGAAAATATTACATTAGTTACAAATGTACACAAGATCTACACTTTTGCATATTATACAGTTCATATAAATATGAAGGCCGTAAACTGGGTCGTCTCACAGGTGTTATGTTCCGATTCTTGGTCAACAGGAATCAGGAGATCCGGGAATCAGCGGAGGACACAGCCTTGCAGTAACCGAATCCTGCCGGAAACGCCCGAAATTGGCGCGATCGGGCGTTTTCGTTTTATTGCACTGCTCTTCGGGGACGATCGACAAATATCAATTCGAAGTGGGGGTTGCATAACCGACCTCGACTTTTAGAGGTTAAGGGCTGGCCGGTAGGCTTTCGTCGCTGTCTTGATACGTGACGTAGCTGTCCGTACTGTCCGGGTACGTCATCACATCCGAAGGTGGCGCTGATGACCCTAACATTCCTGGGGGTGGTCCTGGCACTTGTCCCATGTTTGGCGGCGGCAAATCGTACCCGTGCATCTGAAAAAATAAGAAAAAATGCTTGAAGAACAATTGACAACAATTGAAAAATAGTGGACCCAGAATGGAACCCTGGAGAACATCGCAATCAACATACACTACAATCTACATAGTGTGTGTGATTTTACACTTATTTTCCATACAAAATAGCTGTGTTCTCACAGTAAATTTGCTGGTTATCACAGATTGGTAAATTAGTCAAATTCGTCTAAACTGTCCACTAACAAGCCAAATCCCAAGAATCACCTATATACGAGCAATAAAATCTCTACTTCCTTTTTTACAAAAACTAAACATACGTTGTTAAGAACTGGCACAGCTTCTATTATACATTGAATTGATCCTAGGTGATCAGAGACGACGTATTTGCATAACCAAAAATAAAATAAGATGACATAGGTCAATTGAAATCCATAATTTACAGTTTGATCTTATAATGGGTTCACCAAAAATGGTCGCCAAGAAAAACAAAAAAAATATCCAAAAAGAAAACATTAAACAGCATTGTTTAATTGTATCATACTTTATTCTTTTAGTTGATTGAGAAAGCCGGACAAGATAAATTATAGATGCAAATTAATAAAGTAATTCTGATTGGCTGCTATTAGACTCAACTCAACATCTACTAAGAAAAATAGTCACAAGTTAATTAATATAATACTCGTAATTCCCATTTCTATGAGAAAAAAGGCACATCTTATGTTAGTGAAGTTTATTGTCATGAACATATTATATTAGCAATTAGTTTGAGAAGTCTTTTCATGCGATGTTGACCGTGAAGAGGAGAATTTAGATTATCTCGCGCTTGGGCTTGCAAACTTGCAAAAAAAATTTTTTGGAAACGGGTTTTGTATAAACCATATAGAAGCAGAAAAACTAGACTAGGAAGACGCTGTTTCTCTAATACACACAACGAAACGTCGTCTCAATGCAAAGTAATCTTTGTTAATGCAAAACAATGGTTATTTTATAAATACGCAAGAATATATACCGTTCAAAGAAGAAAACCGTTGTTTTGACAGGTTGTCTTACTTTAATTTAAACCTTTAAATAAAAAGGTTCTTGGATTAAACATTTAAACATTCACTTACTTCTTTTAAATATGAACATGTTATTATGAAAGCAATAATATATTATATATGGAATGCAATTAACGCATCGAAAGAAGAATATTGGTATTTTCCAACTAGAGACTGCATAGGGCGGATTTTTATTTGCGATTTAGCAGAGTTTAACTAAACCTAATACTTAGGCGCCATATGCGCGTTATGTGGAGCCTAACGATACTTTACTTTAACGTTTAACTCCGCTAAACCGCAATTGAAAACCTCTGCCTATGTCCAGAATTATTTACAAAGAAAATAAAGTTAAACAAAAAGATTTTGGATGCCGGCGATGATGCCATTGATTGGATTTCTGTCTTGAGATAGGTATCGAAATATTAAATAAACGAAATTTCGCCCTCACTATTGTCGGCATTGTCGCTACCTACTGGAGGAAAATCAATATTTCAAAAAAGTAAACAACTGGTGCGCTATAAGATACAACATATCACAGGGTAATTTGGCCATATTTCTTCGATTCAAATGTTAATCAACAGAATTATTTGAATTTGTTACAAAATAAACAACTTCAGAATTCCCCATACATTTTATACTGTCTTCCACGACGAGCTGCCATTAAAAGTATATGGAGAACCAAATGAAATGAGAGATTAAAAATTTGTCGACACATTGTTGGACACGTAAAATATTTTGTGTCTTCGGTTCCTTCCGGTTACACAGGAAATGACGTCAACTTTTATATTGCAAATGGAACAGCCTGTATTTCATCGCATTTTTTAAATCTCCATTAAATTTTAGATCAGTTTTATGTTCCATTCCCTATACCTAACCTAACATGTGTCATTTCTAAGATATTAATTTTTGTCATTAAA
Organism: Melinopterus prodromus; assembly: GCA_964023965.1. Taxonomy (NCBI): domain Eukaryota; kingdom Metazoa; phylum Arthropoda; class Insecta; order Coleoptera; family Scarabaeidae; genus Melinopterus; species Melinopterus prodromus. The sequence continues at coordinate 17,727,875 of OZ030391.1, forward strand.
AAATGACAGCTGCACAGTTACTTTCAATTACTTATAAATTATCCCCTGTGACCGTTGGCAAAGAGTTGTCCGACAAAATAAATAAAAACTGCTTAATTCTATTTCAGTAACTGTTCAAAAACATTGCCGTTTTCCGCTAAACATGCTTCAATTCGTTTTAACATATTATTGTTGGCGGCGTCCGTAAAAGAGTTGGCACATAACCCATTACAAGCAGCTCGAACTCTGTCTTTCATGTTCTCTCTATCAGTTGTTGGGTCCTCAATAATTGGGTGGTTTCAAATGGACAGTGCTCTAGCCCACACAACTGATGCAGTAAGAGGCTTGCTTAACGAGATGTTCGACAATCGGTGAATTGCGCTTAATGGACCATACAAATATCTACTGCGCTCCCCGACTTGACTCCTATGGATTTTGCATTTGTGGAGATATTAAAGATGTGATTTATGAGGACCCAATATTTGATAAGGAGAACACGAAAGGTAGAGTTCGAGCTGCTTTTAATGGATTATGTGCTAACTCAATCAGGGGCGCCACCAACAATAATATGTTAAAAAGAATTGAAGCAAGTTTAGTGGATAACGGCAACGTTTTTGATCAGTTACTGAAATAGAATTGAGCAGCTTTTTAATTTACTTTACGATTTTGTTTTATTTTTAATATTGTGTAAGCCTACACTAGCTTATAATTTTATAAATATTAAATTAATTATAACGAAAAATAAATATTTGCAATTTGTACTGTGATGTTACAAATCAATTTCAGTAGGTACAACTACATTTTAGGTATAGGACCTTATACTCGAAGTTGATCTAGAATTTTCCCTAGAATTGAAAAATGTATTCATATATTAGGGTTGCCATTTAAAAAAAAATGACTTTTACCTAGTACTTTTCTCGAATTAAACTTTGATCTTATAATTTGAACAGCTTGTAACTTTTAGAAGCATTCTAGCGATGTGTCGATAATATGTTACCTTCACAACAATTTTGCTAGACAACTTTTTTTCCAACGGTCACAGGGGATAATTTATAAGTAGGTAGGTAATTGAAAGTAACCGTGCAGCTGTAATTTTTTAATGAAACAAATTTATATTTCAAAAATGACACATGTTAGGTATAGGGAATGTAACATAAAATTGATCTAAAGTTTAATGGAGATTTCAAAATTGCGATAAAATACAGGGCGTTCCATTTGAAATATAAAAGTTGACATCATTTCCGGTGTAACCGGAAGTATCCGAAAACTCAAAATATTTTAGTTGAGACGATGGTGTCCAACAATAAATTTTCAATCTCTCATTTCTTTTGGTTCTCCATATACTTCTAATGGCAGCTCGTCATGGGAGACCCTGTATACTTTCAGTAAGTCGGTTGCCCAGCTAAAATATGCAATTTCCTTAAAACTGGATTGGCCCTATTTTATAGCCAGCACGTAGTCCTGCTCTAACAATTGTGGATTTTTATTTTTGGGGACTATTGAAAAAAATTGTTTACAGTGACCCAGCGATGTAAAAGCGTAATTTACCGCGTAAACTACCAATTTAGTTACCGTAATTAATGGTAATTTATCGATTTTTAATTACCGTAATTTGCGGCTTAAATTGCCCTGGGTAATTTACCAAAAATTACAGTATTGTTAATTTACCGGAATTTAGGTATAAATTAATTTCAAAAGCCTTCCATCAGTACTTGCGCGGTAAATTACTAAATACATTACGGTACCTAATGGTAATTTCCAAATTTTTAATTAGCCGGATTAATTTAATATTTTAATTTTTAGATACCCGGTAATTTAAATCAGCGTAATTTACTATCTATATTGAATTTTTAATTACTCGGTAATTTAAGCCAACGTAATTTACCATTTTTAATTGTTATTTACGTGGTAATTTAATATTTGAAATTAATAATTTTAAGTTCAACGGTAATTTACGAAAAAAATTACCGAATTTAACAACCCTGCAGTGAACCATTACAAGACTATTAAAACTAAGAATATTATTTAATATCAAAAATCTCAATTTTTTAGTTCTATTTTAATTTGATTTATGATCGATACTGAAATAAGTAGGTACCACAAGATGTGGTTACATCATCGGAATTATTAATTAACTTTCATAGTCAGAATATTAAGAAATTTCGTGCGATTTAGGGGTTTGAACATATCTGAAGCACTATTTATGTTGACACATGTTTGAAAAATCAGTAATGAACAAATCAGTGTCTTCTGCGGTACTTTTACCAAATATATGAGATATATTTTAACGTAGGTATATGCTGGTATATTCACTTATCATTATCTAACATCTTAACAAATTTGATTTAGTCTTTCTTACCTGATTGACGAGTTGTTGAAAGGCGGGCGTATGTGGCTGGTCCAGATCCGCATGTAAGGCATAATCTGAGAGTGCTTTCCACGGGGGTTGGAACGCTTGGACCTCCAGGGGGTGGACGCCGAGAGGGGAGTCGTGCCGGACTGGTGAGGAAGCAACCATGGGGATGCCCTGCATCGCGCCGTATCCCAGCTTACGGCCATCCTGCACAAAAAACTAAGTACCATTAGGTTATGTAGTAGAACTAATTGATCACAGATTCACATATATCACCGTTAACATAACAGATTTGAAGGTTAGGGCTTCGTATATGGTCGGAAAGGTTGATATCGAATATGCTAATTGGATGCGGAATGCATTATAATTTTTTTTATATTTTTTAGTTATAGAACTCGTATGGAGGTCCTTAATGGGTGGCCAAGGTCTCCCAAGGGCAAATACCAATGGTTGATTATAATCAAATAATTATTTGATGTTCTTGAGCGAATATGCTTTAAAATTTCAACGCAGTACAACGCTATTAAAGTTTTAATTGATTTATTTGGGAACCAAGTCTATACATTTGGAGTGGGTTAAATACCACTGTCGGGGTGCAGTAAAACAAAAAAAAACAATACTTTTGCTCTAGTTTACGGTTCAAAACTTAATACAGTCCGATCAAATTACCTAAATATTTGCAATACAATACTATAGCCTTTCGATTGTACCTTTTCACTTTTTTCTTTCTCTTTTTTCATTCGTTGATAACTGTCAACCAGGGTTGGGTAAATACGCGTAGAAAACTGTTTTCTACATTACGCGTAGAAAACGACGTCGAAAACTACTAAAAATGTAGAATACGTATAATACGTAGAATACCATTGTATTTGTGGTGATAGTCATTCCTACTTATTGGTGCTATTAGAAGAGTGGTGCAGGTACATGCGCCTATTAAACAAACAAATACCTAGTACAGTGCACACCGCTTAATGTCATCACATCGCAACAAAAATTCGAAAGAAAATTTTTATTCAGAAAGTTAATATTACATACATATTCTTCATAAAATAAAATCAATATCGATGCTTTACTTGAGGTATGTAGGTACACAAACAAAATTTTGAAATAATCCTCAATAGCTGTTTGTCTCAGGTGGTTGCGAAGAAGTGCGTTCTAAAGCATTTCGAATTTCTTTATTTGTTGGAGCTGGCAATGTTTCTATAGTATGTTTGTTCACTTTCTGTTGTTCACATTCGGTTTGGGAGATTGAAAACATTGCAGATTAACGAATTTCATCTTCTGTAGGACGCCCCGCGGTAGTTACGGCGCATATGCTGACGTGCCAAAACGAATGATCGCTCGATTCACAAAAACAAACACAGCTTATTTGATTTTACCGCCTCGGTTCTTCGCCGCGCGTTTATTATATTGCCTATTCGTTGCTCAACGCAAGAACCAACGTAAGAAATCGATCTTTTTTATTATTACTTTTTCTATATTGTTATATCACATATTAAACTTAAATAGGATAGATACATATAGGTATTGTTATATAGGCAAGTTTAATAAATAAAATAAAAAATATAGTTGTTTCATATATTATGACGATGAATAATTTATGGCAATACTACTTCTCAACAATCACTAGAATTTTGAGTTTTCTACGTTTTCTACGTTGATTACCTGAATGTAGAAAACTGTCTAATGTAAATTACATGATTTCTACTTGGTAGAAAACCATGTATTTTACCTCATGTATTATACCTACCCAACCCTGCTGTCAACTATTCCATTTATCGATTTATTTACCTATAGGTAGCGTTTTCGATTTAGGTGTACACTCACTCATTGCGAACTGCACCTCCGTGCATTTTTATCCACGGTCTGGGTGCACTTTATACACAAAAGTATAAAAAGTTATTTATAAGATGGAATTTCTCATTAAGTAAATCATTAAGTACGTTTTCTCATTAGAGAACATAAAAATCGGCACGCCTTTGTCCATTTAACCGAGTTTCTATCTCCAATAATAACAAAAGCACCCATAAGACACAGTGTAGGTATAATACGAAATAAAATTCATTCTAATAAAATCAAAATTAATTTCAATAGGTAGGTATACGTTTATAAAATTGTTGTGAGGGACAGATAGGTACCTCCAACTAATTCTCTTGCAAAGATACCCTTAAATTATTTTTAATTATTTTCTAAACATTGCGCCAGCTTATGGCGCAAAGAACAACTGACAGCGCGTGTAAACATGCGACAGAATTAGTTTAGAATTAGAACAAAGTTTAAAAATTAATTGCCATTTTTAGTTTGGAGCTCAGTAGGTTTCCATTAAACTGAATATATTCACCAGACGTAAAGAATAATGGGAAGACAAAAAAAAAAAAACAATTTGAGATAGGTAGGTAAAAGTATTTTTGCGTTTTTTTATAAATTATTAATCCAGAATTATAAATCCAGAAAATTTATGTAAAAAATAAATCACCAGTCTACCTACTTGAAAAAAGAACAGTTTTGTTGCTATAGCAACAAAACTTACCAAAGCATCAAAATAAAATAATAATGCCAAAATAGGTACTACTTTATTGAAACAACTTACTTTGAAAACCGCTGTGGTTTAATGTAAAGTTATTTTGTACTACTACAACGTTAAAAAAAGCTTTTGTTGTTGTGGTTGCCTATCAGAAATCAATATAAATCTTTTCTATTTTGGGATAGTTTGGTAAATTGTGAATTTTCTTAAACATATAGGTACATACCTTACTATGTTTATTTGGTCATTGATTTTTGCCTCTTCGCACATTACAATAAAAAGGACATAAATTGGTTTCTGACCAACTCGTAGAAACACATCATAAAATCAATTTTATATTATCTAATTTTGTGAAGGGAATGATCATATTTTTGGAAACGTAATATTGTTCCATTTGTACCTATAATTTTTCCACCTTCAACGTAGGCAGTTGTAAATTAATTTGTCATTAAAATATAATAGATCTTGTAGGTCCTACTTTTGAACCTTTTATGTAGCTATATTGGTACATTTATGTTGTTAAATTTGTTTATCATCTTATTTTGCTCTGTGTTCCAAATGAAAATTCTTTAATACCCATCTATGGATTTGTCATAGAATATGATTACAAATTTATTATTTTCCTATTTTTAGTCTTTTAGAATCACGTTAATTTGCCAAAATACATCTCAAATGTTTTATTATTCTGTTATTGTAGGTATGCTATGATGTTTTGAACTATTCATTAACTCACTTTCCTTGCTATAAACCAATATTTAGACAAATCATCGACGTTTAGTAAATATTTAAACAATCTAAAACCATCCCAGACATAAATACCCGAATCACTAAAAATACCGACCGACATAAATCATACGTATAAAGTACAAAATCTCTCCGCTAGGCGGCTCGCCCGGTGCGCCGAATTCGGTTGAATTTTCGTCGAACGATCGTTGCCGGCGCACGCGGAGAATAAAGACGGCGGACAGAAACCGGTTTCTCCGGAGATCGTCATTCTCCAGTCGTGTCCGACGCGACCGACTCCGGCATTGGTCGTGGTGATCCGACGATCGAACGGTGGGCGTGGCATGGCGCTATTCTCCTGCAGGGAGCGCGGTGGTGGGGGCCGACGTTAACCCAGTAATAATAGATGGAGGGGCGATTCGCTCCCGCTCCCACAGAGGCCGCCCAAGGAAGAGATATTTTGCACGAGCAAGGGGAGCCAGACTAGCAGCTAGAGAGATTTGTATCGACTTATAGGTGGAGATAGTAAGATTTTTGGGTTGTTTATGCTTTTTGTTTAATAAGAATTATTTATAAACTAGGAACCCTAAAAACTCCAAAATAAGCTGCTAAAATAGGATATGAACTTCATATAGGGTTCAACTAAAAGTGAAATGTATTTATTTTACCATTAATTGCAATTTGAACTTTACAGGTTTCAGATGATAATTTTGAGGGTGAAACGAGAAAAAATGAGCATGTTGTGAGGTAAAATTTACACAAAAGTGCTTCTGTTTCTTCTACGAGTATAAACTCTGAATATAGCTTTAAAAAATAATCACAACAATCCTAAAAAAGTACCTATTATAATTAATCTGAACTTGTATCTATACAGCTTTATTTTTGTTTTAAATAGTATCTCAAAAGTCCTAATTTATATCACCATAGGGTCAAAAAAGAGAGTACCTATTTACCTTTATTCAGTATGATTACCTAGGTACTTACGTCTGAAAATGTCAAGTTAAAAAATACGGGAGTTTCACTGGATACTGCAGGAAACTATAATTTTGGTTTTGGTAAAATTAGTAAAAAGCTATTGAACTCGTTTCTGGCCATTTTATAACTTAATTATGTGGTCGTCAAATAATATAGGTACTATTATATACCTACCTAGGTACTAAATTGATTGAAAATTAGGTGTCTTTCAAAATCTCTGAAACGGTTTGTAATTTGAAAAATCTTCATCCAAGTCGATTTTTAATTATCAAAGTAAGTAGGTATAGATATATATTTACATCAAATTTAATTTACAACCTTCAATTGTTTTCGAGTGATGGTGTCATCGACACTTTTTTTTAAATGGCAATAGGTACCATATTCCATATTTCATATTTCAACTATTCATTGTGTGTACTGTGTAGGTACCTACCTAATCCAAAAAATCTATCGCCTTACATAAGTACCTATAAGTAAATTTTCGAGAAAAAGGCAGTTCAAAATTAGGGTATTATTGATAACTTTTGTTTGTTTAAGGAAAGCGAATACGAGTTTTCTATGGATTTATTTGCGCTGTATACGAATCTGAGCTCAAAAGTTACATCACCTCACGTTATTGCATTTTTTACGTTTCTTTTATGGAGTCGTCCGCACCCCAGCTAAAGAATTGTAAATGCTTAATAATACTTAATATTTATCAAACTTTTGGGATTTCATTTAAAAGATTCACGTTTACTAAGAGACAATTTTGAGGTTTCTAGGACAACGGGTTCAGCTGGTAGGTAGGTATAACTTTGTAAAAATTAACGAAATATCGTTTTTTTGTGACATTTTCCCCCAATTTTTTTTTCGAAAACCTTGGGCGATAGAAAATTTTAATTCTACCCTACACGCAATTTTATATTTAATTCCCAAAAGCTACTTTTCCTAAAATTATCAATATTTTACAATTTTTAGGTAATTGTCGTTTTGCCGAACATTTTTGTCATTTAGACAATAAGCTGATCTACCAAAATCAGTAAGAAAAATGTGGGGTTGCCATTACAAAAATCTGATGTGGCCAGGCACATGACTTTATCATACTACCTACTATTTATAAAATGAATATCTAGTAAATGAGATTCTATTTGAGCGAGATCGGTCGTATCTGCATTAAAATAAAGCTAGTTAGCCAGGATTTGACAGATATATTAATACAATAAAAAGTGGTCGGATTCCTTATTTTTGTTTTATTTTAGCAATCGCTACACGTTTTGTGTCCTACTCGGCACTTCTTCAAGCGCTATAGGAATTAGACGCGGCCCGTGGAGAACATAAAACAACATACAAAGGTCACAAAGAAACATATATGAGACTGCAGAACAGAATTTTTTAAAAGACATTTTTACGATTGTGAAAACATTAGCGTTTGACATTAGGTAAGGTGCTGACCTTAGACTGAAACTTTTGGACAAATCTTGGCTAACTAAGATGCACACACAACCGATCTCACAAATATAATTTGCTCATGCAGCTAAAAATGAAATATTAATTTTACCAAAAAATGTCGTAGACATCACGTAGGTATTCAGAATTTCCTCAACTTTAATTTATTAGGTAGATATTTAACTTTTTTAGCGAAATTAGATACAGAATAGGCGGCTCATTTTCAAAATTTTTGAAAAAAGGCTTAAGGTAAACATCCAGCTTCTCTAGACCCTTTTGAGCCAAAAGGTTTTCGCAGCTCTAAGTTTGGTCATGAAACTTCTAAATATGAAGTTCCATCACAATAGGTAGGTACCTTTAGTAGTTTCTCCAGAATCGAAGCCACAAAAATCGTGTCGCAGTAGCAACTGATGATCGGAAATTGAACTTTTCACAGAAATGTGAAGATATTTTAACAATTAAAAATCTCTGTGATTTCAGATTTTTCTCATGTTTCGATACTTTATGCGCTCTACCTATAGGTAGGTACCTATATAATACCTACGTCATTTTGACATAGGTACCTAATCACATCCATTAATTTATGGTAATATTCTTAGGTCGGCTGGAAGGTGTTAAAATTGCAATACTAATATTGACTCGGACTTTTGAGATATTCCTTAAAACTTAAAAAATAAAGCTGTACTTAAGAATTAATTAATAAGAATTAAACTTCTAATTCTGATGGTACCTAATTATTTTTCATAACTACATTCAGGTTCCAATATCTTCGACACGGTTACATTTATAAAAAAATACGTGCGCAATGGTTTTGAATAGCACATTTTGCCACCTTTTATTTTAGGTAATAACTATCATCTTGTCCAAAAAGATCTATACAGGAAAGTTATGGTTACGACGTGGATCCGCTGTTTCCACGACAAAACAATATATGTAAAGCATGATTAATATTTGAAAGCATATTTACAAAACCTATAGGTAAAGTAAAGACATTTAGTTTCCAAAGTTCCGAAAGGTTATAAATTTATTTACCACACGTCATGCATGCGAGACATACCTATGATATTCTAAAAATTTCTGTCCATTTTTAGCTAATCTAAGTATGATCTGTACCTATGATTTTCTTGAGAATTGATAAAAAAGACCAGTAAGAAAAAAAATAATTTCCAAAATTTTCTATTCGTACCATTTAGCATAGACCACACCATTCTAACCAAAAAATCAGTCAAATTACCAGAGCGATAATTAATGTAATAATTTCGCCTACCAACCTTCTCCTGTTGCATTTGCTGCTTCATGAGGATGGTCTTCTTCTTGTCCTTGCACCGTTTATTCTGGAACCAGACCCGAATGACGCGCGGCGACAGGCTGGTCATCTCGACCAGTTGTTCCTTCATAAGGGCGTCGGGACGCGGGTTCGCCGCGTAGCACGTCCTCAGCGTGTGCAGCTGTTTTTCGTTTAGGACGGTCCGCACCCGCGTTGGTTTTCCGTCGCCGCCGCCCGACGCACTTTTCCGAGGACCGCCGGCACCTTTATGAGACCCGCTCTCCGATCCTGAATCTGGAAGAAGGAAACAGTGGATTTAGTAAAACTGCTTTTTGTAAAAACGTCATTGTAATTTTTACCAGGAAAACCTGAGAAATCGGTAATAAAGTGCAATAGCAATTATTAGGTATTATTTTTACGAAAGAACTATGTCAACCCAGTGGCGGATACAGAGGGGGGGGCGTAGGGGGCGCCCCCCCCCCTTGGGGCGAATTTGTTGGTACAGCGGGTACAGTTTTTTAAGCTTTGCACCCGACTTGATGACGCCGATAGCTCAAGGTGTCTTTTTGCGACCCCCCCCCCCCCTTGAGTTTTTTCTGTATCCGCCACTGTGTCAACCCACTTATTCAAAAACGTAAGAATAACTTTTACAGTAGGTATAGCACTGTCAACTAATCTTTAATTTCAGACGTTCCATAACTGTTCTAATCTTTCACCGATGTTGATGATTATTTCAGCACCTTGTAAGAAAATGCATCAAAATTGTTACAGGAGTTCTGCATTTTGAGATATAAAATGTATAAAACATGTTGTATTCTAAGAACTAGCATGATGTTTTTTTGAGTGTCTAAGTTTCAGACCGTTTGGAGTAAAAGGAAGTTGGTCCGGTTCTCAGGTACTCCGTTATAAAAAGAAATATCAATTTTCAACATTTTGGTTTTCGGTTCATCACAATATCTGAATATTACTAAAAGATGCCGAATTAAAAGTCAAATATTAGTCCAGTCATTCTAGATTTTGTATAGGTATACGTTAGTATTAAGAAGATGAAATGCAGTCGATGAAACTGATGTTAATCCTTAAGAAGTTGTGTAATTTACTACCAACTGCACTATATATCCACGGTGACCTTGAAACAATTATCACCACTTTTTACCGTTCATTGTAATTGTTATTTCTAAATCATTTTATTTCACGTAATGAAACAAAAACGAGCAAAGATCACAACAGATAGAACCTATCTAAACTGTAAATACAGACCCAAATCGTAGTGACAATTTGCACGACGAGATGGCGCCACGTGTCAATAAGCATGATTACAGTACATTATTATTGTGATTAATGTACAAGACGAGTTAATTACAATTTATTTTTAGTATATGGTGTAGGTATATACCATTCGGTTTCGGAGAGCATGGGTGTTAAACCCTCTATTTTATCTCTATTGTATCTATTTTCTGCGGTTATTTGATACTTAAAAACCATCAATATACCTATAGAGATACTTGAAATGAGATATTCATTAACAATCTTGCAAATTCAGATATAAATTTAATTGTGTCTTACGAACGCCTTGTACATATTTATTTTACATGATTTCTGTGTGGTCAGCTTAATCGGTTGCCGACCCTTAATTCCTCGAATCTCACTCACTAAATCACAAAACTAAAAATACCACATTGTTCCTATACCGACTATAGTCACTAGACTATATTAGAATTTAGGTTTGATGATCAATTGTAGAAAAAAATTGAAAAAAGCCATTAAGACCTTCGAAAATTTTGGAAAAATAGGTTTAATGTCATGGTGAGAGGGGCGGACATCCGATAAAGTAACTATAAGTAACATAATTTGTTTGCTTTAAGACAACACATACTTATAACAAGAATATTTCTTTAATATAACACAGCCTAAATAATTGCTTTAAGAAAGCGAATGTTTTGATTTAAGAAAGTCGTGGTTTTGAAAATAATGTGAAGAATGCCGATAGATGGCGCTTTAGTTTCTCGTCGTAAGAGAGGTCTTCTAAAGGGTATATAACCGCATACATGTCTATGCAGCATGAGTTCTAATATTGAAGAACAAAGACTAAAAAGGGACACACCGGGTGTCTTCTCTAGTTGGAAATAACAATATTCTTTTTGGATGCGTTAATTCCATTCCATGTAAAATATTATTCCTTATAATACCATGTTCATATTTAAAAGATATACGTGAATGTTTAATCCAAGAATGTGATCTGATTAATCTAACTACCCAACTTATTGATTTAAAAAAACAAATTCTTAAGTCAAATAAGTATAATTTCTATTTCAAATTATTGTACAATATTAAAGTAAGACAACCGGCCAAAACAACGGTTTTCTTCAATGAACGATATATATTCTTGCGTATCTATAAAACAACTGTTGTTTTGGCTTAACAAAATTTGCTTTGAATTAAGACAACGTTTCATTGTGTGCAGGATTGTCACCATATATACAGTCCGACTCCGAGATGTGTTAATTTTGATGAGTTTCTCTATAGCGCCGTAATAAATTATCAAATCGGTAAACGATTAGACAGGTATTGAACTTCATAGCTAAAATTGCAAACTTTTACTTGTGGTATAATATGTTTTATAATCATTCAGGTGTTGGGATGAATTAAAAAAAAACAAGTTTTGGGAATTAGCATGGCTAACCTCATGGCTTTATTTCTACTATTATAAAGTCATGTAAAATAAATAAGTGTCTGTACAAGTTCCTAAAGTATTCCAAAGGTGTGTCAAACAGACCACCAAGCATCATGTTCATCCGGTATTATACTTTTAATTTAATTTTTTAAATTAATTTTTCAAAATTCTAAAAACGTGTAACTATGTTCATGGATCTCTTTACAATGTGCTGAAATAATCATTTGTAAATTTGTAAATGATTACAAAAGTTATGAAACATCAAAATTGAGAAACATTTTTAGGTGGCCTGTGCTCTTGCCGGTTAGTGTAGTTTGGTAACTTTTCTTGAAAGAAGATTATTAATTTTTTAGTTGTATCCCTGCAATTCTTAGTGTTGCTCCATTTATTGGTGGAAGTGATGTGATGCAAAACAATTAAACCAATGTTATGGAAAATTGCACATTTCAACCGTCGGCATTCGTTTAGTCATGGAATAGCGATTTTATAACAAATAACTTTTTTGTTGTTTAAGATGTAACTATTTGTGTTAATTGTGTTGTTAATTTGTGTTAACTATACCTACCTATATTCAACTGGGTTGAAACACCAGCGTCAATTTTGTATACCTAACACATGGAGGAAACCTAACATGAAAAATTTGTGATTTCTATCAAAGACGAAAACAATACCTACCTATACAATTTCAATTTTGTAAACATGTAGGTATATTGCTTTTGCTGTTTTTGACAACATGGAAATGTTCTATGATCGGAATAACATTTAGAACAGTTGTCAAACTTAATAAAAATTAATTAATTAATATGTAAACCCAAAAACAAAAAAGTTATTTTATTATATTTATGATTATTATTAATTTTAATATATTTGCATACGACTATTATTTATATATGTATATGCTAACCAACAAAATGCTAGCAAAGATGCAGTAGATGTGAAATAACGGAATATTTGTCAGTAAAGGTACAGAAATCGAAAATGAACCGAAACTTGTTTTATTTATTTTTCTAAATAAAAACTTAATTTCAATTTAATATATTTGGACAACCGCTATCAACCCCTAAACATTATTTTGAAATAAAACACTGTAATCGTGTCTCAGATCATCGAACACTTTGAAAAGGTGCTGCTTGAGAATTATTGGTTGACAATTTAACCCACATTTCGTGTTCACAAAAAAGTTTTACAAGTCTTCATTGTTATTTTTTCCTCGAAATTTAGAACTAGACATCTGGTCATAACTGTTCATAACATCTGACATAACAGTTCATTTTTTACTTGTGTAGGTTGCAAAAAGACCGAATACTTTGTTAAAGAATAACCACAGAGTAATATTTAAATCTGTTATAAAACACATCCTACACAAAACTTTACAGGCACAAATCGCTTCCCTATGCATGTATCTCAACATAAAATCAAATACGAGCAATAAAATAACAATTCGTGTTTCTGTTTCTTGATTTGTCAAGTTCAATTAAGAATTTATTTGAATTGATAAGAAATTTTAGCTGAGCAGAGTACTCCTTTTGGGGCTATCTATTTTTTTCAGCGTCTAATTTGCTAATGGCTTACTAATTCCGTTCAACTGAGCCGGCCTTAAAATTTTCACGGGGTCCAGCTCCAGTAATGTGCCTATGGGACACAAGTCAATAATTCAGGGCCGGGTTTTAACATTTCCCGACGTTCCTCCCTACAAATTGCAACATTAATAATTAACCGGGCAGGAGTAGTGGTCATCCCAATGATCCCATATCAAAGAGATGTCCACTTAGTCCATTACGTAATCCAGGCTAGTCAGCAAGGGCTTAGAAAGGGTGTGAAACGCTTGACCATCAAAAGACCACCCCTACGGATCCTTTGTGCATACTTAACGAAGAATGGGAGCCAATACGAAACGCGAAAAACGAACTCACTCAAAACAAAAAATGGCATGACAGAAAAATGTTAATACGCTTGGAATATGCATGAGATATGGCAGGAAAGTGTATAATCAGCGTGTATTTATGTAAGACCTGATCTCGTTGTATAGATTAAGGCGCCAGGTGGTCGAATGATGAATTGGTTAGCGCCAATCTCGGCGAATCACAAAGAAGTATGGCGTGGCTTGTTTTGTACCGTGGAAGGTGGTTACTAAAGCGGCTGTAATTAGTACTAATTGCCGCATAATTGGACCTTGTCGCTGTGAGTGTAACTAGTTGAATCGAGATCTACATACGCTCTATTACTGTTTTTGCTGTATAGCCAATAATGGAGCTATAATTGGCATAATGTTGAAATTATGACTTCTGTTGCTAATAGAGGAACTCTGGTTTGTGTTTAATTGTCGTATTATAATATGCTGCTACCAAAGGAAACACTTTTTTAGTCGCCTCTATAACTTTTATAAGTCGGTTGAAGATTATTACAATATTGAAGTGGATGACGTTTAATTATCATCTTTTGAACTTTGTTGCTGTGTTTTCTGCTATTTCAGAAGTTGTAATGTGTAAAACGTGCAAATCAAATGCGAAATTGGCCAAAAGTGGCAACCGTGACTTAGGATTTCAACTCGTGGTTTCTTGTGAAAAATTTTGAACAATTTATTCATTCCGAGTTGCACATTTGTTCAAAAAGGAAATGAGAAACAAGGCATAGATCACGTGCAAAAACTAATGGCTCTCGTCCCCGCCATTTGACAAACAGCAGTTAGGGCCTCGAAGAAAAAGGGAAGTTAACCCAGAAGCCTATAAATGTGCTTCCAATTTATGATGGACTAGCCATTCATCGTAATCATGATTCAATTAATAAAATGAAGAAAATAAATCTGGGCGACACTTATCATGAATTCTGATCGATGAAATGCCGCAGCACGAGAATTGCTTTCATTTTCATTTTCACTTTCAAGTGGCTAAGTATAATTTGTGGATATTGCAGAAAGTATAGCCATATGTGTTGTCAATGATGCATTATCCAGCCTTATGAAGACTATGGAGGTATTATGTATGAGCATCAGGCCAAACTGAAATAATTTCTGCGCGAAGGCTGACGGGCACGGCGCATCATGTTTTCAGAGCCATCGCTGACTAATGCTGCAAAACAGGCCCGTCTGTCGTCAAAGTCAAACAGAAGGAAACAAGAGGAGGAAAATATTAATTTGAAAAGATAATTATATGGTCCAGGCATCGCCGACTATAGTAAAATATAACAATTCTATACATCAAAGTTACACAATAGTTTACACAGTGTTTTCTCAAAACCGCATTTTTCAAATTGGCCGGAAAGATAACTTCAACTGGGACCCTATTCTCGTCATCTTTTTGAAGCGAATGCCATAGCGAATGCGTCTTTTCGAATGGAGTAGGGATATCACCGGTTGCCCTCTGGTTCGTATCTAGGTTGTTGCTAAGAACAATAACGCACGCGCCACGCCCATACTTTTCAATCAAACGTATGGGAACGTATGGGCGTGGCGCGTGTGTTATTGTTCTTAGCAACAAGCAAACTTGCTCATAGATACGGGAAACCGGTGGTATCCCTACTCCATGCGATAAATCACGATTCGCTTCAAAAAGATGACGAGAATAGGGTCCCTGATCTCTGTTAATTCACTTGGAATTTTATATGCAGCTTCAGAACAGCATTATCTAGAGAAGTACGTACGGATTTAACGATAAGTTCGAAACTTTTTTTGTTATACTGAATTGTTAACCTAATTTTGTACCCAGCAAATTTTAAATCCCGTGTGGACGTATGGTGCTCAACTCTGGGGTTGCACCAAAAAAGTAATATTAAAATTGTGCAGACCATTCAAAATAAAGTATTGAGATGCATTGTCAATGCGTCTTTGTACATTAGGAATGATGATCTCCACAAGGAGTTCAAAATGGAGTTTGTTTGCAAAGAAATCCAAAAGAATAGCAAGAAGTCGCGAGGAAAGAGTTCGCCATCACGTAAATGTTGAGGCCATCCAGCTGCTCGACAACACCAAATTAATCAGAAGACTCAAGAGAAAGAAGCCTTCTGAGTTAGTGGCAAAAGCAGAGTGGGTGCTAGTTGTAGGTGTTAGTTCTAAAAGCAGGGACAGTGCTACGTAGGACTAACTAAGAGACATCGATGGGTGCCTGTTAGGCTAAGTTATATTTGTAAAATAAGTTAGAATTAAGTTACTCATTAGTCAATTATGACTAGATTGTAATGCACTTATGGATAATTAAAAAATATAAAAATAGTTCTATTAGTGGTACTCACAGTGTAAAAATAGAGTACAGTACCTAGAAGTTTACCCAGAATTCATTTGATGGTACACTTTTTGTCTTTTAATAAAATGACTGATTATTTTTATCATTACTTGCGCAGATTGAGAGGCGCCAATAGACAAAAAGTGCAATTTTTTGGGATACCCTTGCAGTTAGTTTAGTTCCGGCTTTTCCGGAAATGACGTCATCATTGAACATCAATACAACCACAATAATTGTGAAGTATACAACAAATTAAATAAAAATTTACAATAATCAACAGTAGTTAATAACGAACAATGATTATGTCTATTACCTAATAATCGAAAATTCCTTACAAAAACCTCAACAGATAAGCAATACAGAGAACTGTCAAATTTGATCATGATATGGGTTCATTTATTTTTTCCGCGCTTTAAACAACATTTCCAAATGGTGTCACTGTAATCGGAAAAATGTTTTCTATCGAATAATTAGGGTGTACCCACTACCCATGAAGTACACAGGAAAAAAACTTGCAAAAAAGGGCGCCAGGAATACTATATTGGAACCAATCGATTTAGGTGGAGTTTATTTGAAAATTTTCGACTATTTACAATTCATAGCCACCTAGATTAATAAACAGAAAAGTTATTATTTCGTTGCCTTGGTGATAAAATTGACGATAGATATATTTTGTGTTCAGAATGTCATCCTGTATGAAAATATCAGACAAATATTATAGGTCGCCATTTAAAACTTGAAATAATGAGGTCATATCCGGAAAACACGGATGTCAGCCTAACCTCAAAGTATCCCAAAAATTGCATTTTTTGTCTATTGGCTCTTCTCAAATGTCATTCGTCCAGCGTCATAAATAAAAATCTGTTGTGGCCAGGCACATGACTTTATCATACTATATATAAAATTAATAGTTTAGCTGCATGAGATTCTAATTGATCGAGATCGGCTATGTTTGCATTAAAATAAAACTAGTAGAACTAGACAGATATGTCGACTAAAGCTGCGTTCGTATATTGTACTCCGTTGACCCGTTGTCAACGGAAACTATTGATTGTACCAAAAAAATTCAAAGTCATAAAGTTTTCAGAATTTCATCTACTTTAATTTATTATTTAACTATTTAGACCAAATTCCAGAAATGGTGGCTTATTTAGAGAATCTTTCAAAAATGCTAAGACTAAATCTCCAGTTCCTTTGAACCCTTTGCAACAGAAAGATTTCTGCTCTAAGTTTGGTCATATACCTTCTAAATATGAAGTTTCGTCCCAATACATTTAGTAGTTTCTCCGGAATCGTCGCCACAAAACACGGGTACACAAATACACACACACGCAGACATTTTTTTGTACCTTGGTCAAAAATGTTCAGGGGACCCAAAAAGACCTATTTCCGCTAAAATCAATTTTTCGGTAAATATTTCGATAAAGTAAAAACCGATGATATTCACATATTGCCGTGGGTGACAGTTTGGAATAACTATCATACACCATTAACCACCAAAATGCATAACATAATGAGTGCATGCATTTGTGAGTTGAAGATAAACAATAATATAGCATGCCATTTATAATTTCAAATATGACATCATCTAAGGTCAAGAATATCCCAAAAATTTACATTTTTGCCAAATTTCGTTAGACATTTCTCTAAATAGAAATGAAAGAAACCGATTATTGACTATTAGAATTAATTTATTACAATTTGTGAGGGTATTGTACCGTTCGTTCTTGGTGATAAAAATGGACTATTGATGTGTGTTTGTGTTAAGAATATTACAATCCTGGCTGCAAAGATACTACGGTAAAACCAATAATAGGATCCTACTTAAAATGTCAAAGATGACGTCATTAAAAACCGGAAAATCAGTGAGTAATTAAAGTTATTAATAAGATAATAAAAGACCTAGAATATGGAATAGAGTCTCTTTGGTCATATTTAACCAGAACATTATTAAATTACTAACATTGACACATATTTCACAAATCCCGCAACCATGTCATTTTCCTTTAATCAAAATACAGATAAAATAAAAATAATTACTAAACTAATCGGATAAAAGCCATAAGTATACCAGCAAGAAAACATTGAATTGTTTCTTAAAGGAATTCCTAATTACCCTAAGTATTTACGACGTTCTCGTACGGACTTTATATTGCATATATAGTACCCTTTTATGGTTATATAATTTAATGCATTCACTCCATTTATATCTTAAATCTTTTTCTCACTTAAAAACGTAATTCCTAATAGAGATCAACAATTATTTAGTAAATACCTGATATGCATCCTAGGTCCGTGCTTGGGTTACTATGATTATTGTTACTAAGGCTGGTATTGTTGTTGCTCTCGCTGCCCGCGTGCGGCGTTGTAGGCGCTGACGTTTTTTCCATGGCGTCGTGATCTTCCTTGCAGTAGAGAGCGCCACCTTCGCGCAACGCGAACTCATCCCCTGTCACAAGTTGCCGCGAACACGCCACACACCGAAAACAGTCGACGTGGTAGATCTTACTACGAGCTCGCATCACGAAATCACTTTTACTAAATAACGAACCGCACTTATCGCACTTTGCTCCGAATAACCTAAAAAAGAGAGAAAAAGATAATATTAGATGTGTGTCTGGTATAAGTGAGTTTTGTATAAAGATGCAGGTAATTGTAATTAGCACGACGTTAATTGGGGCAAAAGGAATATGATGGTACGTCAACAGCAGATCGACTGTCAAATGAGGGGAGTTTTAATTACATTTTGGGTCAGTTTAAGTTGCGCAAAGAGGTGTGTGTAGCTTTAGTATATGTATAGTGTATAGTTGTGTAGTTGTATAGTAGTGTATATGTATAGTTAGTCCATCTTCGGTTGTCAACATGGAAACAGGTACAAGAAGTAAACTTGAAGCTAACTTTCTTAGTTAATGTTTGTTCTTCAATTATTTTAAAGTGCTTTTTTACATTTTTTTTAGAATACTAATTAAAATAAAGAACATAACATGTTATAGGTCCCAATAGCATAGTTAGTTGTGCACACACAACAAAACGTTGTCTCAATTCAAAGCAACTTTTGTTAATCTAAAACAACTGTTGTTTTATATATACGCAAGAATATATATATCGTTCATTTAAGAAAACCGTTGTTATGACCGGTTGTCTTACTTTAAGATTGTACAATTTTAAATGGAAACTTAACTTATTTGATTTAAGAATTTGTTATTTTAAATCAATATTACAGCTGTTGGACATTTCTACGTCAGGTACATGACGGTATAATAGCACAATCAGTGATGCTGCAGAGACATCTATGCGGTTATTTGCCCTCTAGGAGACCTCTCTTACGACGAGAAACTAAAGCGCCATCTATCGCCATTCTTCACATTATTATCAAAACAACGACATTCTTAAATCAAAACAATCATTTTCTTAAAACAAATATTTAGGTTGTTTTATATTAAAGAAATATTCTTATTATAAGTATGTGTTGTCTTAAAACAAACAATCTATGTTAATAATGTTATCTTTTAACATTAGACAACCATTTCTCTGTGTGTAAAATATTTCGCAGTTTATGCGATTCTCTAAAGGCATTTTGTGGTTATGTACGTTAACATTTGGCACTTGGCATTTGATATCAATGTGACCAATCATAGAAAAAAGTTACTAAAAACGGTGTTACAATTTGATAATTGTAACACCAAAAACAGTGTTACAGTATGTGCATTGTGAATGCAAAGTAAGACAAATTTTAAGAATCAAAATATTCATTCTTTATCTAGACACCTGTCAATCCACATTCTTGTTGGGACAGTCATTCCCATTTATATTCCTTTTGTTTTTCTTGCAATTAACACGTAAAGTATGGACACATGACAAAATCTCTGAAGCAGTATGAAATGAAAAAAAAAAAACCTGGGGCTCGCCGACTTTTAGTGATCAAAATACACATATTCATATCAAACTATCTATACAATTGTTTTTTTTACATATGACGTCATCGAATTTATGGCAACCCCATATTTACACTTCTACTTATTTTGATCTCTTAAAAAAGTTTTAAAACGTTGACTCAGATAGTATTAAAAAAAAAACTTCAAACTTTTTTTAAAAAATGTGGTCGTTAATAATATTAAGAGAACAATTTTTTATTTTTATTTTTAAAATAGCAAGTTTATCTTTTATCCAAGGCTATGCAAAAATGCTATTTTTGAAGCACGAGATACAAAATTGCACAGCTAGACACCAAAGTATAACTTACATGCCTAGCTACGAAAGTAGTTTCATTATATAGCCACCAGGTGGCCTCCGAACCGTCTGTCTAATGAAAACAAAACTTTCGCTTTCGTTTTTGCGATTAAGACGTGAACGTTGTTTACTACTCAATAACCAAACTGTAAGGTAACTTAGGTAATGCCATAGGTATTAGGTAACCACAGTAATCAACACAATAAACAATCTGACACACATAATTGTCACCATAATTGAGGAATAACATGTCCGCACAAATAAATAAATACATCACGCAATATCTGGAAAACATTGCATATATGTGTTAATTTGCCGCAATAAATATTAACCTTCTAATTAAATCTTTCTCGCGGAGACAAATACGATACGAAAAAAACAATTGGCCGCAGTCCAATCACGTTGGGAAATAAATACCGAGCATGTGGCATTGTACCCAAACATTTGTGGAGCGATTTTATTTATTACCGCTTATCTTCCAAAATCCCGATTTAAATATTACGAAACGAGCCGATAGTCGCGTTTGTGTTCGACGATATTCTCTCATGCTCGCAATATTAAATTCCTAGGATGCACGATTAGAAATAATGAACGAACGTTATTGTTAACAATCTGAGTTATTAGTTTGAGCGACGAGAAGATGATTTGTGTATTAAATCCCTGGATATACCAATTCGGATTGCTGTTATTATCAGAAAATACCGTTATCTATATTTGCGAATATGTTCATTTGTTTTATTGCTATTATTATTTTGTAATAATACGTTATATCGTAATATTAACAGTCCATGACCTACACAAGTAATTTCTGTAGGACAACAAACCTTTTGATCCTTATTTCGTATTTGGCAAGCTATAACCTATTTGATCAGCGAACTAAATGAAGTTAATTTTTGTGATAATATTGGGCGGCTCTGGGTTTCACTTTACAAAATTTGATTAAACTAAGGCATATTGAATTGGGACTGTTCTTTTTCAGCTACTTCTATGCCAACCGCACAATATATGTCAAATTCATAATTAGTTCGAATCAAAGAAACCAAGTTATTCGATACCTATATTGGAACTGAATAAATATTTTATGGAAACCGGGCAAAGCATCTTTTGTGTCACCATAGAGACGCGAAAATGACATTTTCGCATAGTGTAGGACAAAACATAATTAGTTGTACGAAAGAATTCGGTTTATTCGCAGTTTTGTTTTAGATAAATACTTTCTTGGATGAAATATAAGTATTACTTAAAAGAAATATATTTGGTTTATTTCAAAGTACGATATTGTCATTTCAAAAGTAGGGTTATCATCCAACTTTGTACCATGTTAGTTTAAATCAAATCTCAAACAGGTTTAACTCAAATTGATGTTTGATTACATATTAAAATATATTTGTTATTGTAATAAATAATGTTTTTAAAATAATTAAATTAATAAACGATCTATTAAACGGTGTTCTTTGAGGTGATGAAAATGACGATAGATATTTTTTTGTTAATAGTTTAGCTTCAGGAGATTCTATTTGATCGAGATGGATCGTGTCTGCATTAAAATAAAACAAGTTAGCCAAGATTTGACACATATTTAGATAAAATCATATAAATACAAAATGATATAAAGAATGATGGTAAGAGCAGGCTGTTCCAACACTAGCGTTGCGACATATATCACTATCTCATCCGACGTAGTGCCACTGGATACACTACGCATGCGTCAAGTTTGGGGATTCGATTAGCTGGATTGGATCCATAAACTGCCACAGTTCTACCACCAACTGCCACATGTATAAGGTTATCTATGGGCTGTCACTGGTTTGGCGTTAGTGATGCCGAATATTGTTACGTAAGAGTAATAAATTAAAGTTATTTTTGTGTTCGATTAAACATTGCATACAAATGTAAAGTTAACAACCCGAATTCCTCAATGATTGCGGTGTCTAGTATGGATACCAAACGCCGAGTTTGCATAAAAGGGAAGTGAACAACCTCGACGTTTGGTAACCTAATTAACGGCAATGACGTATTTGGACAATTGATATAAATACAGTAAAGCGGCGTATCGAAAAGGATTGTTATTAGTCTGAATTCACGAGCGAGACATCCGACACCTGTACGAGAAGGCAGCGACCTGTCTTCTCAGCTGTTTTCTCAGAATGTTGTGTCGACAATTATACAGTATGTAAAACCAGTGTGAGTTTTATTAACATCCACCCTGGCCTGGACCCATCCCTTCACGAGCTACGTAACATGGTGGAGGCGCAAAATGATCCCAAAGGAGAACAACATCGGCTCATTCAGGTCAGGGTGGCAAGCAACATGGCAGTAAGAGAAGAAACGAAGGAAGAAGATAATTACGATGAAGAAAGTGTAGAGTTGACTAAGAAGAAGATTATGAAGGGCTCAGCTGCAGATTCCAGTACAATTTCTCCGCCCCGCCCCCAAGGAGAAATTTTCTGAAATTTCCCGCTCAAGCAGACGGACATTCGCAGGCGCCGCTTTGAAAAAAATAGCAGATGTTAGTATTTGTACATTTATTGTTGTTGTAGTTTGAATGGTCCATAGGAAGACGACGCTGACGTGAGAAAATATGTGATTGCCCGTATGGAAGCAGTGATCCGCCCCTGGTCCTTGAAGAGAGGAGGAATGAAAATTAGATCCCACAAACGAAGCGGATGGATGGTCATCTACAAAAAGCTGCCGACACGTGACGCACCGCTGTACAAGCAAAGGAAAGTCTGTGTACACGGTCGAAGTCGTCTTTAAAGATGTCCCTTAGGTAGATGATCATCGCAATCCTAGAAGAAGGCAGAAGGTGGGAGGATTCGTCAACCAGGGCAGACGTATAAGAATGGAACAAAGCACCGACGATGGCAAAAATTGGATCTTCAATACGGATGGGTGGTCATCTACAAAAAGCTGCCGACACGAGACGCACCGCTGTACAAGCAAAGGAAAGTCTGTGTACACGGTCGATGTCGTCTTCCGTGTCCCTTAGGTAGATGACCATCGCAATTCTAGAAGGAGGAAGATGGTGAGATGATTCAATAATCAGTCCAGTGAAGGAGAGCGTGGCAAATCGCATACATTAGTCGGCAGTTAGTTTTTAAAATTTTTACTTGTTTTTTTAATTGTGTTGTCTGTGTTTTGTACGGTTGTTTTCTGTTCTTGTTTTTTTTGTATGTGAAATAATTTTTGAATTCTTGTATGTTCTTTTGCTGTTTAAATTGTATATGTTCAGTGTGTGTCCAATAAAATATTTTTTGTTGGTGTTTTTGCTGCTCCGCTCTGTGGCTATAGATTTTGTTCAAGTTATGGCATTGCTCTGGGACGAGCAATTATTGGCGAGGAGGTTGTTACGTAAGAGTAATAAATTAAAGTTATTTTTGTGTTCGATTAAACATTGCATACAAATGTAAAGTTAACAACCCGAATTCCTCAATGAT
Source organism: Melinopterus prodromus (assembly GCA_964023965.1). Lineage (NCBI taxonomy): Eukaryota > Metazoa > Arthropoda > Insecta > Coleoptera > Scarabaeidae > Melinopterus > Melinopterus prodromus. Next base: position 17,751,679 of record OZ030391.1, read on the forward strand.
TGCGGTGTCTAGTATGGATACCAAACGCCGAGTTTGCATAAAAGGGAAGTGAACAACCTCGACGTTTGGTAACCTAATTAACGGCAATGACGTATTTGGACAATTGATATAAATACAGTAAAGCGGCGTATCGAAAAGGATTGTTATTAGTCTGAATTCACGAGCGAGACATCCGACACCTGTACGAGAAGGCAGCGACCTGTCTTCTCAGCTGTTTTCTCAGAATGTTGTGTCGACAATTATACAGTATGTAAAACCAGTGTGAGTTTTATTAACATCCACCCTGGCCTGGACCCATCCCTTCACGAGCTACGTAACAATATTACCGCCTAACGGCCGCGGTAATACCGACCGCGCACTTTAAGCTACAAGCTACCTTTAAGCGCCATCTGTCGACGGTCCTAATAACTACTGGCCACGCATGCGCAGTTTGATCCAGGACACCACATCGATAGACAAACTATATATCTTCATCTCACATTGTTGGGACCGAGAGTACAGATTGGCGCTATAGGACAAGCTCCGTATAATCCCTAATACGTATATGGATAATATTGTCAGTAGGTATTGTCAAAAAACAGCCTTTGACACTACCTACTGTCACAATGAAAATAATTGTGAAATCCTCGCTAAGTTTTAATGCAGACACGATCTCGATCAAAAAGAATTTGCTCATACAGCTAAACTATTAATTTTACCAAAAAATATCATAGGCATAAATCATACAAAATTTCCTCTACTTTAATTTATTATTTAACTATTTTCACGAAATTACAGAAATGGCTGCTCATTTGCAAAATCCTTGAAAAATGCTTAGTTAGAGGAAACATCCAGTTCCTTTTGGACCGTTTTGAAACTAATTATTATTATCATACTGCGTACGATAAAGTAAAAATATATTTTGTCCAATAATCATGGTGTGGGTACCCGTGAAATATCTACACGTAAAAAATGACTCACTGGCAAAAAAACAATTAAATCACGCAAGAGGGCGACATATCAGCCAAAAGCGATTTAGATAGTGTGCTTGATAATAATTTTTCTAGATTCATTAGAAAGGCAGTGATTTTTTCGTTGCCTTTATAATAAAAATTGATGTGCTTTTGTAGTATCATCCTTATTGAAAATATATCCCAAATAATAAAGTAGGTTGGCATTTGAAATTTCAGTGACGTCATTTCCAGCAAAAACGGAAGGTATACTAACTTCAACAATGAGCCAAAAACAATAAACGAGCAAGATTTTTTGTTACCTAAAAATTATTTATTTATTTTAGAAAATTATATATTATTAACAAATGAATAGTTTGTTGCAGAAATCAAATAGTACTTCGCTGTAACTTCAAAAGAAATATTCAGTTTTAAGAAATATTTGTTCTTGATATTAAATTTGACTCAAATAAACTTCATTACTGACAAAGATTTTTCAAAAAAACTGATCGTGTAAGAATAATTGACATATTGATTGGTTTTGTAGTTCAAGCGTTTGATACGAGATGTCGTTCTTGTTTAACTTCTTGATTTAGGAATCCAAAATGACAATATGTATTGATTTTTGCTTTCTTTCATCGGATTCAATCTAATTCACAAATATGATGAAAATGATTAAAATTATGCTAGAAACTGTACCGTTTGCTTTTTTATAAGTTGCGAAATCATGTGTAATCAAATTGTTTATTTGAATAAGTGAATACTGGTTATCAAATTATCTAGAGCCTCTTTTTACTTGACGAGACTAAACAACGTTTTTTTTTTACTCTAAAATTGGAAAAATATGAAATGTTCGCTTTAATTCGAAACACTGATGTCAAAATTTCACGGGTTCCATCAAAAAATTTCAGGCAAAACATTTGTGGTTAACAAGATCATAAATTTATATATAAGTTTCTTATAAAAAAAGTTTAAAAAAATAAAAAAAATACTTTTTTTTTCAGACCAGCGATGCTGGTTATAGATCGTTTTATAAGTAATATCTTGATCTGAAAACAACTTGAAAAAATAATATTTTCAAATTGTGTATCGTCGCCATGAACTACACGGCTGAGTGTCTTCATAAACAGTCGTTCTAATTTAACCATTTTGTACACGTTGATCGTTGCTCCGAACACGTTTCTCGGGTATTTGCGACATTTACGTGCATTTATCCATTAGACATGCGACATGACTGCCGCTGGACGCCACTAGCAATATAATTAACTGCCGACAAATTCACTAAATTCTCGTCAGCTCTCCAGATGGATTAAAAAGAACGAGCATCATAGTCGACTGCGTTCAGTCCGCGGAGAGTCGTTGCTCTGTTATTTGGCGTCAGGCCCGTTCCTTCTTTGATGTGTTAAAAGCCACTAAAATGAGTGCATGTAATCGGTGTTATTTTTACGCATTCCTTATTAATAGCACGACAGTATATTACAAAGCGTTTATTTCCGTACCCTTCAACTGTGTTTTATAATATTTACATTACAGTTGATACAACCTTATTTATTTATTTGACTCATTCCCTCAACGCGTGCTTTTTGATGGCTCTCTTCGTCTAGCTTTGCAAACTGTGTCTTCGTTTTATTGTAACACTAATAAATTGCACATAAAAATGCATTTGATAGAGGTTTGAGGTTAAGTCAGCATACTTGACGTTAAAAACGAACAAAATGACATTTGATATGTTTTTAAAATTTGACGAAAGGTGGCGCATTTTTGACATTGACGTCGTGGTGGTAGGCCCAGGTGTGTTGTATTAGGAAGTTTGGGGTCAGTGCGGATGCTGTGCCCCTTTAGTAACATCTCCAGTTACCGAAAGCAAACACAGCCACACACAGAGCCTCATCCTCGACGACTAAAATCGCGGCATCCGAAAACTCACCGCCTGACGTTTGCTGCTATGACATGACCCTTGCTTGCAAGCTCCAATGTCATCGCGGATGCGTCATTTTAACGTTTCTGGGAAGGGTAACTGACAAGACACGAATTGTACAATCGTCAGAAACAAAAGTTTCGCATTAGCTATTTAGATAACGGCGTAGTCGATGTTTGTTTTCGTTGTGTTTAGATTTTCCTTTTAATGGGTATTTCACATCAACAAATGGCGGACGTACCTACATGTGACGTCACGTGCGCTCGAGAAATGCCAAAAAAATTGTCAAAACTAACAGTTTTTTTGCCTTTGCAGTTTGTAAGTTATCTTTATGTAAATAAATTAGAATCTAAAAGGATTTTTTAATCCTTATCTTCCAATGTTACCAGCGGTATCACGCGCGTTCACTGTCATATTGTCGGGTCACACCAGTGAACTGTATGTACTATGTATAACTGGAACGGACCCGCGCTTTAGTGTTACGCTTTTTTATTTTATTCCACCTGAACCCATTGTCCTAGTAACCTCAAAATTTGTTCCCAAATGCTTTTGACGCATTTACAGCGATTTTTTAAGTGGGTGCGTACGGCTTAAAAAAAAAAACGTAAAAAAGCGCAATAACCTGGCAAGATATGCAGCTTTAGAAAACGCCTATTCGCTAACACAAACAAAAGTTATCAATATAACACTAAGTTTCAACTGTCTTTTTCTCGATTTTTTAAAATGTTTTACTCTACAATTATCTCTACAATTAACAGACCTATTAATACCAGTACAAAAAAATATGGGATTGCCATTTAGAAAGTGTCGATGGCGTCAAAATTCGGAAATTAAATTTGATGTAAATATGTATATTTTCATAATTAAAATCGACGAAATTTTTCAAATATCAAACCGTTTCAGACATTGTGTGATGTTTCCTTACTTTACGCGATCAATGTATACATATTTCGAATGAATAAAATGTGAAAAATAATTTATAAGTATTAATATTATCGAATAAATATAATCAGCATCTACTTTTAATGTCAGCATTCCTTTTGTTTATTCAATAATACAAAGAGCCTTTAGTTATTGGACTGCAAATGTTTCAAATTAAAGAATAACTACTAATTTATAATTTGAGAGTACCACCGAAATTGGGCGCTTATATTCTCAACAATTTTTGTTGTTACATTTACTTTGACAGTATTTGTTAACCTATGATGTCTAAACTCTGACAGTATTTGTCAACCTACAATTTTGTTACGGTTCCATCAATTTTATTCTTCGCGGTATTCTTGCCGACACTTAATTCAATAACAATTTCTCGAATGCTGATTTTATCATGTAGTCGAGTTTGAATTTGCCTTCTAAAATTCATTCAATTGCGACATTTTTATTTATTACGTGAAAATTCAAGATGACATTAATGTGAGATGACCAGCGTAATGACATGGTAATGACATGGCATTACAAAGCCCAGTTTAATCAGTGCAAATTGGTGTGTCCCCGTTTTTTATGCTCGCGATAGTACCTAGTACGCAAATTTTAATTAGGCAGAATATAGGTATGAATAAAATATAACTTTTATTAAATTTGCGATTAAATTTGTTCCAATTAAATTGAAAAAGATATTACAAATAAACAAGTGAAATTCAAACCGCAAACGGTGATAGTACCGTATGAGATAGAAAGAGATAGTTTACCCACTGCTCTGCGGGTTGCATACCAAATGCATTTGCATCACTTATTGACCATTACGGGTCCTTTCCAGTTATACGTAGTATATACAGTTCACTGGGTCACACGAACCAATGCTTGGGCGACTTTGCAGTGTTGGTAGACAACAGTTTTATTTAAAATTGGTACTGTACGTAGGATCTTTGTTCCCATGGCAACCAGTGAACAGTATCCTTACTTTTAGTCACGATCCACTTACACCGGTCTGCTTACGCTTATCGACCACGCCTACAGTGACGTCAGTGCGACTTCAGTAGCCATTTGTTGTTTGTCACGTTTGTAATGACATTTATGCGCTGACGTCATTGCGAGATGTTGCGTTCATTGCCATGGTAGCTAATTCTGTTGTTGTGACGTTCAAGCTTTTTTTACAGTTATATCGTTGACATGGTAGTCAAAGTTGTTAACCTAGATCACCTACAGATGGTCAACAATTTACTCAAGTATTTGGTTGCCTAGTTACGGAGATGTCTGTGCCAACATCCTTCGCGCAGTGACGTCATGCGCAGAAAAGAACGAATTTGAGACACGAAGTAAGCAGACCGGTGTTAGTGGATCGTGCTTTTAGTAACAAATCGTCTATAATATACATAGTTTAGCGAAAATATGCTTGCCTCACCTAACATAGTCCCTTCTACAGTACGTTTTTCCATCTCTGACAAAACAGGTGTGTGATTCGTTTAAGAACTCCTGGCACTCTTGACATCTCAGACAAGCCGCATGCCATTCCAAATCAGGAGCGACACGCATTATGTACTGATCGTGGATTTGGCCACCACATCCGATGCAGTGGCTTAACCTTCTTGGTTTCTCTGCAAAAATAAGAGAAATTTGTTAGCAGATAAAAAAAATTACAAAAATCACATAGTTGAACAAAATACAACTTGAATTGTTGCTTGTAATCAATAATTTTGACGTTTATTTCCATATGGTCGACCTGACAAAGTATCGCAATAGTTGAGTAATACAAAACAAATAACTCTACTCGCTAATCAGTTGAATGCTATTTTATTTGGGTTATTATTCAGCGTGAATGCAGTTGCGAAATAACTTTTTTAAACTTGGAACTCGGTGCCGAGGCAATTATAGCGAATGCAAATGTTTGATTTGGATATTATCTGCAAAGCCAGGCAAATATGTCAGTTTTAATTATACGCATTAGCCAGTGATTTTGCGAAATTGGGTAATACCGGCTATTATTAATTCCTAAAAATTAAAGCGCTGCGCTGGGAATGCTTTCATTATGATTGCATTGAAACGCCGCAATACATAGGCGAAAAATAATTACCAACTAGGTACAGTACAGTACAGAAAGTATAAGTATGTATATCTATATTGTATGTGTACATTAGGGTGGCCAAAAAAATGGATCTTTTGCTAGAGGACAACGACCCCCAATATGTTCCTTTTCCAGAAATTTGAGAAAAATCGGTTAACGATATCACGTGCCACCGAGCACCTCAAATTTCCCTCTTAATATACATTGCAAAAATGCATCTGTTTTCCTTTTTTTTCACGTTACAGATTTAGAAAAAAAGGTGCCGGAGACTATTAGAAATTGTTCAGAACTCCCCAAGGAACAAATCCACAACCACTATTTTTTGTTCACGACCCCCTACCCTCCCCATAGCACCCTAAATATGGTATAAAAGTTTCCCCAAATTTACAATTTTACAATGTTACGTGTTTTATTATTGTTTTTCGCAGAAGTGATTATTATTGAATTGTTGACATATTTTTTGTCATTTATTAACTAATTTGAAATTGTTTAAACAATTACCATTTGTTTAAAAAAAAATATACGATGGCACGAAAAAAAATTTCCATTTTTTCCAGAAGTTTCTAAATTATTGTCTTTTTTGTCATTTATTAACTAATAGCAATTGTTTAAACACATGCCATATTTTCTATTTTTTAATGGAAATTATAATTAGGAGCATTTACTATTTAATTTGCAATTGTTTAAAGAAATACCATTGGTTTACAAAATATACAATGTTACGGAAATATTTTTCATTTTCTTGAGAATTTATTATTAGTTTATTGGCATTGTCTGTCATTAATGAACTAGTTTGCAATTGTTGAAAAAATACCAAAAATAAAAATTTGTTTAAACAAAAATATATAATGGTACAGACGTATCCTTTTTGAAAAAATTATTATTGTATTTCTTGTCTTTTTCTTGCCAAATTTGTTAACTAACTTTTAATTATAACCTATAATAATAATTAGTGTTGCAACCACAATACTTCTTTCACCAATATCGTAAAACATCCAAAATTACAAAAATGACTAAAAAATCATTCAAACAATCGCATATTAAGTAACAAATTTCAAAAAACATGCCAACAATGCTAAGAATAAGAATTTCCACAGAAGGAAAAAAAAATCTTTAAAAAGTGGAACATGTTTAAAGAATTGTAAACTCGTTAATAAATGACAAAAAAGGCCAATAATTTAATAATAGTTTTTGCAAATATGTCAGTAACAATATAGGTATATATATTTGTTTAAAGAAATAGTATTTGTTTAAACAATTACAAATTAGTTGATAAATATCATAAAACTACCAATAATCTAATAATAATTTATGCAAAAAATATAGAAAATTATGTCCATTACAATGTATATATTTGTTTAAAGTTTAAATAAATGGTATTTGTTATATGGTGTTATATGGTATTTGTAATTATTTAAACAATTCCCAATTAGTTAATAAATGACAGAAAAAGCAATAATTTAATAATTTTTGCAACAAATGGAAAAATGAGTTCGTAACATCGTATATTTTTGTTTAAACAAATGGTAATTGTAACAATTTTTTATATTTTTAAATTAGTTGATTAATGACAAAAATATGTCACAATATTCCAATAATAGTAATTTCTGTCCGAAAAATAATAAATCAGGTAACTCATTTTTAGGGAACTAAGGGAGAGGGTGGGGGTGGTGAAAAAAAAAATAATGGTCGCGGATTTGATCTTTGGAAAGTTCTGAACAATTTCTGATAATCTCCCGCATTTTTTTAAAATCCGAAGTTGAATACAAAGGGAAAAAATATGCATTTTTCCAATGTATTTTAAATGGAAAATTTGTGGTGCTCGGCGGCACGTGTTATCGTTAACCGATTTCTTTCAAATTTAGGGGGAACTCTTTTTTTCCGGAAAAGGAACCGATCCCCGCAGCAAAAAAAAAAGATTTTGCGAGGTATAAATTTGGACCACCTTAGTGTACATATACCTGGTGTGTATAAATTGTTCTAAGAACACAATCTTTATATTAAAATGTTGCAGCGTCATTCTTGCGTCCTCAGGAGCCATTTGAAAGAAACATACATTTAGCAACACTTAAGCCATGCACTGTAAAGAATCTTCAAAAACACTGCTTATCGTTTTAGTGACATATTAGAGATTTTATCTACGACTCACATACATATAATAAGTTCATTGCATACGTATCTATGACTATATAATCCCATCACGATACACGCCAATGATTATAATGACACTAGCGTTGTATAATAATGACAGTCCGTTCAAATAATGACTTCATTATTTGAACGAACTGTCATCCTTATACCACGCTAGTGTCAAAGTCTGTCAAATCCTAGTTATTTGACAGTTCGCGTAGCAGAAACAAGTGATATAACTTAATTCGATTACGCTAACTATCAAAAGTTGTGACAAATGCCAAAATTAGAGCTATTGTTGTTAGCTGAATGAGTAATGCGCGTCACACCGATAGAAGCACAACCAGGAATAACCTCAAAACCATAACCTAAAACTAGTCGAAGGAAATATAGTTATTTCTAGGGCTTGCTTTTGGGGTAAAGTTTTAAAATTTACCCAGGAAACAGTAGCTTATTTATAATAGTAGGTAGACACGTGTAAACTTTCCATTTGGTACATTAACTCGATCGTTTGTTTTGACTCGCGCCGTTGACTGTCAGCGACGTAAATGCATCGAGTGGTGCGAGCATATTCTAGGGCAGAAAGTTTATGTAAACATTACCCGACGCCGCGGGATTCCTCGTTTATCATACTTTAATTAATACGGGACGCGTATATGTGGATCGCGTCGACATAAATAAAAGCGAACGAACGTCTAGTGACGTGAAACGTCTCGCGAGCTAATAAACACCGCTCGTTCCTCTGAAAACCTTTCAGAGCGCAAAAGCTTTTTGAATTCACATGTGTGGACGTCGACGTTGATTTGTTAAAAGCATAACTAACACCTTAGCAGTGTTTATAACAGAAAAAAAAAACGGTATACCTTTACACTACTGGGTATATTTCATAGGTTATGTTTGCGCGAAACGCATACGTTCAAAATTTTTAAAGATTAAATACTAATAGACCTGCGCAATTAAAGAGTCTGATTCCTCTTTTTCTAAAGTTTGATGTTGAACTTTTGTATTTCAACTAAATTTTTTTAATTTGAAATGCTGACTATTGAGAGTATTGTTTTTAATGAGACTATTGTTTTTAATACAAAAAACCTGACCTTGATCACCTACACAGTTCGTTAATACCTCCACAAGGAGCCCCAATCTTCGACAAAAAACACCAATATGATGAGCTATAACATCTTGATGAATTTCGGTACAATTTCCCGAAAATATAATGAAAATCGGTTTCAAGATTACGAAAGTTATCCGTTATGAAGGATTAGTAAAATTGATGTCCTTTTTTTCCCTTGTAATCGATATACTTACGTTTTGACCTGTCTGTTATTAATTATGATGAATGAGAGTAGAACATCAAGGTTCATGTGTGGTGTAGAGTCATTATAAATATTACGATTGTAAATTTAAATAAATATCTCAATATTTTTAGGTTAGAATCAAATGAGTCCATTATTTATTGCATAATAAATAGTGATCTTGATGACAGCTCGGTGTTTTATGGGAAACATTTGGAATTTTATGATTATAAAATACCGGGTGATTCAGTTTCGAGGCTCACCATGGGGATTTCGGTTATTAGTGGAGATAGAGCATATGTTTAAATTTGGCAAAGTTTCGTATTTTTGCGTTGATCAATATTATCTGAAAAGAAATTTAAGCTATCATTTTTCATTTTGAAGATATCCGCACATTTGAAACAAGAACATTCCACAGCTACTTATTAACAAGGAATGCATTGTCATTTTTTAATTTGAAATAACATCAAATATGGCGGCGTAACTATACGCCAACTTTGGCTTTCTTATGGGCGCCATGTTGAATTTTGGCATTTTCCGATAGTCGTGTTTTTCCCATTTTATAGTCGTGTTTTTTCTCATTACCATAATTTGCAATGCTTCAACTTCTGGTTTTTAGATAAATGATGATTCTCGGATTTCTACGCGGGAAATAGTCTTTAATTTGGAATTGCCACAAACCCGTGGTTAGGGAGCATTACGAACAAAGAAATTAAAACCGTACAAACCCCACACAAGTCAAACTTTGCAGCCTGGGGATAACATCAGACGTGTGGAATTTTGGCTACTAAATAAAATAAACCAAGAACAAAATTTCTTAAATCACATCATTTGGTCGGGTGGGTCGAAATTTACAAATTTTAGAGTAATCCTAGGCGCAACAAACCAATGAGGCCACAGCAACGTTTTGAAATTACTGTTTGGATGGGGATGGACCAGAACCATTTCATAGGACCATTTATGTTCCAGGAAAACTTGAATGGAGAACGATATTTGACCAACGAAGAATATTGTAGTGCCAGCTAGATATAACACCGATAATACAGATAAATGATCAACACAAAAATACGAAACATTGCCAAATTTAAACATATGAATCACCCGGTATTGACCTGTGATAAGAAATGTCCACTGATGACGTTCGGTGGCTTATGGTGACAGTACGCTGGTTTATGGTGACATTTTAATTCATTCGCATGATTATACACTCGCCTAGCGGCTCGCATATAAGCTTTATGTACTTGAATCAACATAAATGTTGTTACTTGTCAAAGAATATACTATTATTCTTAATCTACGACTATTAATAGTATATTATTTGACACGTCGTATTTGACTAGCACTAATGACTAAAATTTACTATCGCCAGGCGGCGTGTGTATAAACTTCATGATTCTGAATTCTGTCTTCATATTGTTAAATATATAAACATCTAAAACAGCACACCGAGATTTATCCAATGCGTTCAATTGAAAGCATACAGTGTAAGTACAATATCGGTATTATGGGGTAGTTTTCATTGCAGCAAAACTTTTTGCGGTCATTTGTGACTACCCCAATTAATTACATACAATTTGATGTATGATTGAAAGTGATGCAAAACTTTTTGTAAAAGTTATGAACATTTTGCGAAATCAGTCTACCGAAGTGGATACCGTCCTCACTACTAAATTTTGAATATTTTTAACAAATTTCGGTGGCAAGAGAATGATTAAGATAATATTTTAGGAACGTGATCAGGGCTTTTGGAACCCCAGACGTTTCGATCCGATAATATTCATTTTTTTCACCCCACCATACTTTACGTCGCATATTTTTCCACATAATCTAGGTCTGTCGCCTACGTTTGTCTACCGGTCTAGTCACATCCACTAAGATTATTTATATAATGCTTATCTGAGATAATTCAGCAAACACTATAAATATAATCGAACATCATTAACCCTAGGAGGGTACCCCATCTCAAAAACCAGTAAAACAAGCCGTGTATTGGAACCGTCAACAGACAACGAAGATAAATCGTAAAAACTAATAACCGCCACGGTGATCATTTTTCATCGACAAACATCCAACCACAACTGTTTATTTTTCGACTGGGTGGTGTGACGTCCTCCCTACCTACGGTCTGGCTACCGGCGCGCTATCTTTTGTTTGATGTAGGTGTCGCTTTCGGCAGCGTTGCGTGGGCTTGGAGACCTAGTGGCCCTCGCGGGTTGTTTTATGCCCGATCACGGGGGTACGGCGGCGGAATCTTGGCGCTGTTAGCGGTGAAGTGCTAATGGGGCACCCGGTAAAGCCGACTGCTACCGCACTGTGCATCGCAGACCATGGAGACTCGTTTTGTAACGCCAATTAGCACCACCAGGACAACTGCATCGAACCCACGGCTCACTACGTGGTCAAATTCGTTCTTTCGGTCTTTCGGTTTTATGGGGTGAAAATATTACGAATGGATAGCATTTATGGTGATTTCTTTCGAAACGGAAACAGAAACGAAAAAAATGATCCAAAAATATGTCAACATTTGTATTTTATCTCCATAAGAACTAGGAATTCAATTAGAATTACATGATTTCCTGACTTATGAACAATATTTCAAGCAAATTATTTGATCCGTATGTATGCTTATCTCTTACTGCAGCTTTGAGAACCAATGCTTCGCAATATGCTATCAGCTACCAAAACAAATTTTAAACATAGTGTCACTGGATGCTCCATCAAATTGATTACGAAACAGTTGATCAATTTGCCCAGAAAAGGAACATCAGTTGAACACACAGGTCAAATCGAAAAAGACAAAGAACTCGAAGAACACGGGTCAATTAACATGACGTAAGAAGATGGCGAAGAATAGGATGAAGAACAAGAGGACGAAGAAGAAAACGAGGAAGAAGGCGGAAAAGAAGAAGAGAAACAAGAAGACGAGAAAAAAAAAACGAAGATGAAGACGAAGTAGACGACGAAGAAGAAGACGAAGAAACTGAACAACAAGACAATGAACAAACAGACTTTACGAAGACGTCGAAGAATTTTCCTACATCACTGTAGGCATCTTTTCGAATCAATGCTTCGCAATATCCCATCCGTTACCAAAACCAATGTTAAAAATATTCTTGCTGGGTGCTTCATCTCAAAGGTTGCGCCACAATTATTTATCAATTTTCCAAGAAAAGGGAATCCAGTTGAATACAGACTAAATCCAAGAAGACGAACAAAATACGTTAAATATCTTACATAAAAAAGAAGAAGAAAAATACGAAGGAAAAGATGAATAAGACAAAGATAAAAACGAAGAAGCAGAATGTTACGACGAAGAAGATGACCAAGAAGAAAAAGACAAAGAAGATGAAGACGTAGAAGAAGAGTAAGAGGTACACGAAGAGGAAGCCAAATAAGTCTTAAGTTTGACAAATATTTTAGGCGATTCCTGTTGACCTGACGTGCAAATTTTGGTACCTCGGACTTTTCCAATCAACGGAGAAGAAGACGAGGAAGAAGACGAAAAGGAAGACGAAGAAGAAGACGAAAAACAAGACGAAGATGACAAAGACGAAGAAGACAAAGCGAAGAAGCGGACGAAAAAGAATAAGACAAAGAAGCAGACGAAGAAGTAGACGAAGAAAAAGACGTAGAAGAAGTCGATGACGACGACGAAGAAGAAGACAACTAGCAAGAACACGAACAAAACCACTCCAAAAAAGTCGAAGAATCTCCATACTTCACTGCATGCAACTTTTAGAACCAATGCTCCGCAATATCCCATCCGCTAGCAAAACCATTGTTAAACATATTCTCACTGGGTTCTCCATCTGAAAGGTTGAGAGACAATTTATCATCAATTTCCCAACAAAAATGATTCCAGTGGAATACAGACTAAATCGAAGAAGACGAACAACACAAGTCGAATAACTAACGTAACAGCAAGGAGACGAAGAAAAATATGCAGAAAAACAACGAAGATCAGGACGAAGAAAAAGAAGACGAAGAAGAAGAAATAGACGAAGATGGAGACGAAGAAGGAGAAGAAGACGAAGACGTAGAAGAATACAAAGAACAAGACGAAGAAGAAGCCAAAGACGTCTGATTAAGATATTATTTTAGGCGTTTCCTGTTGACGTGAATGGGCAACTTTTGGTACCCTTGACGTTTCTATTCGACAATTTTTACAGAAGAAGAAGCCGACAAAGACAAAGAAGAAAGAAAAATAAGAAGACCAAGATGAAGATGATGAAGAAGATGAAGAAGACTAAGAAGAAGTCAACGAAGAAGAAGACAACGAAGAAGAAGACAACGAAGAAGACGACCAAGACTTTATGGTTTGTTTATTATGTTTATGACTTCCATCCATCTGGTGCAGACATGTTAGCAAAGAAGAGAAAACAGTTCCTTTTCAAAATACCAAATCAAAGGGAAAGCCATACGACTACTACATTTTAGAGATAGCAAGTTTGCAAGACGATGTCGGCAAAATGACGTCATAAGCGTATTCGCATAGTTCTAAACTTAAACGGCCGTCTATAATTTTACTACTTACCATCTCGCAAGCCTTTACGCATGAGGCAATTGACAGTATCTGCAGAACTCGGCAGCCTCGATATGAGTTATTCCTGGCCGAGGTACCTTAATTGCAGGAGCGTCACGTTGCAATCTCGTTAATTTTAATTACTATTGAACGGCGGGCTCGATAAAGACGGGAAACAGCGCAACCACTCACCTCCTCAAGTCCTCAATACAGGTAGCGTCGTTTAATAATATAATTAAAGTGTGCATTCGACTTGAGGTGATAACTGAGCGAATGATACGGGCTTTAACGCTATTTAGCACTGTTACTGTCCAACAACTTACGACTGGGCATTAATCAGAATGAGGACAGGTTGAGTACTGGGCGGTTGGATGTATGTATAAATTGATATTATTATTATTACATATTATGAACTTGCATTTATACCCTTTCTTATTGAACTGTTTTATCCATACTTGAAACTTAAAATACGGATGATAATTGAAAATCTCTCTCTCGCTTAATATCAGCTTAATATCGCTATTGCGATAGGGTTTCGCATTTTGAAAGCGGGGATGAAGAATTTTTAAAATGAAGAAATACATCGCGATTTGGTAAAACCTTTCCTCAGAATACAGATATTCTTTTGACGTAAACACTTGTTGAAATTCCGTCGATCGCTGAGGGCAACACACACAGAAAAGTGATTACTCGAAACAAGAACGTAATTTCTTGAACTTACTTACTGGATTGAACTGCATAATCACTTGGACGTAGAAAATTAGGTATATACAAGAAAATAATTTCTTAGTTGAAGTCAATAATCTCTCGTCTATATACGAACCTAACAACTACTTCATCCAAGTAATTCTCTCTTGTTTCGAGAGAGTACTTTTCTGTGTGTAGATCGCTGAAGTCAGTAGATCGCTTGAGTCAGTAGATCGGTGAAACCAGAGACATAATAATCAAAGTATAGAAGATGGTGATATACAGGCGGGATGTAAATTTGATTAATTTCATCATTACGGTAAGTCCGTACCATACGAGCGTTCGTATATTGATTTCTAGAGACATAATAGTATATTATTTGACGAACACATAATTAAGGATATAAATCGCGAGCATGAAGTTTACACGCGAGCGATTTACATCCGTTATGTGCGAGTCAAATACGACGTTTTATCTACGACTCGTAAATTCCATTTTATGTAATAGTATATTACATTACAAGAGCTGTAACTAGCATATTACGTGCGAGTGGAAAATTAACATACGAGCCGCGAAGCGGCGAGTTTTGTTATTTTTTACGAGCACGTAATATGAGTTACAGCTTACAGCACTAGTTTTATACATAATTTTACCTACGACCGACAATTTCAATAAATTGTATCAAGAATGACAAATAAAATGACTACAACGTTAGGATATTTGACGGTTAAGCAATATATTCGCGCGACATCTATTGCAACTACGGAAAACTTTTTCTGATTTGCCGGCAGAAAATTCCAATACAAATTCAACATAAATGTTCACGAGCATGTAATATACGTTACAGCTCGAGTATATTGCACTTACCTACGACCGAAAATTTCAATAAATATACATTGTATCAAAAAAGACAAATAATTAATCAAAATATTCGCGCGACATCTGTCATTATGTCGTGCGTAAAAAACACAAACGCACAACCAAAAGCACACGTTTGTTATAAGCGACATACGAGCGAAGCAGTCCATGATATAAGGGACGTTTACACATATTGTCGTTTGTAAAATATTTTAAAGTATTTGTCAATGATGGCGAGGCCAACTGTCAAATAACTGTCATCCATGTAGGTTTTGACAGACTTTGACACTAGCGTTGTATAATGATGACAGCTCGATCAAATAATGAGGTCATTATTTGAACGAACTATCATTATTATACAACGCTAGTGTCATTATAATGATGGGGATTATATACTCATAGATACGTATGCAATGAACTTATTTAATGTGAGTCGTAGATAAAATTACTATTTTTAACCCGTTCTGTTCTTACACACACACAGAAAAGTGATTACTCGAGACAAGGAAACGTAATTTCTTGAACTTACTTACTCGATTCAAATACATAATCACTTGGACGAAGAAAATTAGATATATACAAGAAACAAATTTCTTAGTTGAAGACAATAATCTCTCGCCTATATACAAACCTACCAACCACTTCATCCAAGTAATTCTCTCTTGTTTCGAGAGATTAGTTTTCTGTGTTCAAATCTTGCCTTAAAAGAACAGGTTCAATGAATTCGTCCATTAACTTTGCTCATATTCCGATTTCGCATGTCTGCCATCCACGTCAGTATATGAAGACTTATGTGAATACTGAATACTATATATACGTATCTATAGTAATTGCCAGGAGTTGCAATGACTCATCGCTTAAAAAAGTATGAATCAACATTTGGCAATGTTGTTCAAGATTATCAAGATTGTTCCCATAGATAGACAACCTAACATACAGAGCAGTAAATGTAGGCTACACCGAGATGTACGTATGTTCATGATCCTTTATCTTTTTTTTTATTTTTTGACCATTCGATTTGGAGACTGTTCTTGTATGATCCAACTTAATCGATAGCTAGAAACCTGCAACAGGAGGGCAATAATACACTTGTGAAGTTGGGTTTGCTGGTCTACCAACATTGTTCGTCACCAACTTCGCTTGTCTACCGACTTTGTTGGTCTACCGACTTGTGGCGATCTACCACACACACTTCAGTACTTATTGAATCGCCCTGTGAGCGTTCTAACTTCTTAAAAACCGCACAGTCACCAGCCTTTGTTTTCCGAAAATCACACCGAACCAGTAATTACTCTTAATCCAGTGCGCCGTAATTACAAGACTGCCGAGAGACAATTGACCGTAGTCGGCGGGCGCGGTCCGGTCGATAATAAAGATTCCGCTTTCTCCTCCCACCTGTCACCCTGTCCAGCTAATCAGTTTAAATCTCATAAAGCATTTCGCTGCTCCTTTTCTTTTCTTCGACGACGTTTATCGGATCGCGCGCGCGTGCATTGCCACGCTAATGTGTCGCGCGTTGTTCCCCTCCTCCCCCGCCGCCGTGTCGATGGAATCGGAACGAAAGAGCGCGCACTTTTTCACCCTCATTTGCCGCTCGTTCGCCTATCTCCGTGTTAATCTGGGTAATTACGAGCTGCGGTTATCTTGCGGACGGGCCGAACGACGGTCGGCCGACTTTACGTCCGCACATTTGCATACGCAATTGTAAATTATGAAAATCATTGTAGCGGTTCTGTGGTCGTTTATGTCCACTGCGACGAAGACACGACCGCGCTACGATCCACGGCCGTACGATTGGTGACAATGCAACGGGACGATGAATATTCATTGATTTTGACGGTTGACAGCATTATCGCAACCTTGAAGTTTTAGTGACTCGGTATGTCTGCGGATTTAATTGACAATCATGGGGTTATATTTTATCCGTGGGGTACCTATATTGGTTGTCTAGAAAAAAACTTCCCTCAGAGAAGGTTTTATATTATACCGTTTTCCACTTATCCGTTCGATACACGCTCTCAGCGAGAGCCGACACCATTTTGGGGCAAATTCTACTTATGAGTAGAGTATTGAGTGATTACTCAATTCACTATTTTTGTTTTTAGTAGTGAGTAGATACTCAATAGTTATTTCTTTTTTCGGTGGGTAGGTAGATAGTCAATACTCACCGAAAAAAATGAGTAAAATTGAGTACATTTTAAATACTCATATTATTTTATATGAGTAGTGAGAACACGAAACGAGTAGAGTACTATTGAATTGAAGAAACAGGGTTCCAGTATGGCCGAGATCATGCGTGCATAGTGCATGGCCATAAATACCAAAAATAATAGAATAATAGAATTAAAGATTATGCTCTGCGCAAGTTCTTAACTGCGAGTTTGACAATCGGCTGATTGCTGTGACGTCACACTAGATACGAATACTAAGAAAATACATTGCGTTCGCAAAACAATTTAAAAATATGGTGATAATAAAATGGGAGAGTATAGAGGAAAATGGAACTAAAACATCAAAGTGCAGTTTGTTTTTCGCTTCCGTAAAATAATCGTGGAATAAGTATGATTTATATTGTATTTTGCAAGCAATCGATTCTTTTGTTTATTCTATGTATTACAATTAAAAGTATGACCTGGGAAATTTAAGACCGATTTTGTTGATCAAATGGTCAAATGATAAATTAAATCGGTTGTTAAGTTCCGCACCTAACTTACAAATGATCGTGGTGAAATTAGTGTAATGTAGTCCAGTTTCATTTTTGTTTATGAAATATATTATGCTAGTTTGATACTTGGCTTTTATAGCCATTCTGGTGTGACGTAGATGCGAAAAACAAAACGATTTGTACGCTAATGTGCGTATTCTCTGTTTTCCGTTGATCGCTTATTTATGAGTCAGTTTAGTATGAATAGGAAATCGTTTATTAAACAGCTCTATAAACGTACGATTACTATTAATGCATGATTTGTTAGAGCCAATCAAACGACTTCATTATAGCCTAACGAGCATACCTAAAATGAAACCATCCAATCAAAACATCTCGTTATCTAGAACTACAGTCCAGAACTGTCAGTGACAAATTACATAAATGGTCATGTAACCTCAAATGACATCGACGAATAAAATCTATGTAGACGCCGCCGGAAGAATACGATCGACAAAAAACTTTTGTAAGCAACTCGAATATTAAACAGCGATTAATGATCTCGACAATTAACGCACTCGCTAATCGCTCGTGCGTTAAACTGTCTCGATCATTTATCGCTCTTTTTAATATACTTGTTGGTTAAATAACTATTTTATCATTCTTGCATAAATACCACGATCCACTTTTCACCGGTCTGCTTACGCGTATCGGCCACGCCTACAAGTGACGTCAGTGTGATAAGAAAGCGGAAGTAGCGTTAATATAGCGTTAATTTCCATGGCTGCTTTAGTAGCGATTGTTGTTGTCGCCGTTGTAATGACATATATGCGCTGGCGTCATTGCGACAAGTAGCGTTTGTTGCTAAGTTGTTGTGACGTTCAAGCTTTTTGATAATTAAAGCGTTGGAATGGTTGTCAACTTGTTAACCTAAATCGCCTACAAACGTGCAAAACTTTAGGATGTATTTGGTTGTGGCTATGGATTTCTCCATAACGTTGGGATATTAGATTAAACAATGATATAGTAAGATACCAACGTTTATTAAATATTTAAGCCATATTTAAGCCAAAAGAACAAAATATTTAATAAACGTTGGAATTTTACTACGTCGTTTAATGTATTTGGTTGCCTAGGTGTCCCTGTCAACATCCTTCTCGCAGTGACGTCATGTGCAGAAATGAACGAATTTGAGACACGAAGTAAGCAGACCGGTGTAGTGGATCGTGATAAATTCCAATATAATTTCAGACCTCTACTGTCATGTCAAAACTCATAGCCCCCGAATCGCACAGGTCGGTAGACTGGCGACGTTGGTCCAACAATAAAATATATAATAAACGTTGGAATTTTACTACGTCGTTTAATGTATTTGGTTGCCTAGGTAGCCCTGTCAACATCCTTCTCGCAGTGACGTCATGTGCAGAAATGAACGAATTTGAGACACAAAGTAAGCAGACCGGTGTAGTGGATCGTGATATCGTCGATCTACTGTCATGTCAAAACTCATAGCCCCCGAATCGCACAGGTCGGTAGACTGGCGACGTTGGTCCAACAATAAAATATATTATGTAACTAAAAGTATAAATAGTGAGCGGGTGGACCGCATTCTTCGATAGATTGGTGAATCAATAGATCGTTACCTACTAATCTAGTAGAACGATTTTTGCAAGGGGTGCTTAACAGTGATTACTCTTAAATAGACATTAGGGTGGACAACGTGTGTAGCTTGTTAAATGACGAGTGGAACGCGCCATGTACTTATTCAATCAGATATAATATGTTACTTATACATAAATAAGATAAAAACAATTAACTTTTCTTGTATCCTGAATAATTGTCTGTCGTGTGTGTCTGTATTCACGTGTATTATGAAGTACGTTAGCAATGTTTGTCCGGACATGTACAAAAACGGCGCAGCAGTCACTGAAAAAGATAACCGCTGCATTCGCCAAAACGTTCTTAGGACTCCAAGCTTTGAGGAATCTCAGAAATCTCCATCAATACATTGTACTATTCATTCACGCCACGCGAATGTTGGCATATGTAGTATGGAATTATGCTACGCCACATAGAATTATATTAACACTGACATCCAGTGTAAGGAAATAAATTCTTTGCTAGCAAGGTTAAACACAAAATGCGAAGACGATATGAAACACTTTCTTATGTTGTATCAACATATTAGGAGAAAAATGACAACACGCCAAGTTGCCCCAAAAGGATAATAATCTCGCTCAGCAGTATACTATACAATTTATGACAAATGTCATAATCTATTACCAAAGAACGCCCTTAGATGCATGGGAACAAATACCATTAAACAGTTTCACATGTGATAATATTACGTTGAACGTTGAATGACTCTCATAGTCCAACGCGTGATCACGTTGATCCCATAAACAGAGTAATAGCAATTATCACATTCCTCCCCCGTTAAGTAAAATAATCATTACAAAAATAATGCCAATTATTACACTATAACGGATAGTTGCAAGTACAAGTTGATAGTTACCAATTGCTATTAGTAGTACAAGTAGTCGTTTAGAGTACGAAACTCAAGCTCATTAGATAAACCGCTTTGCAAAGAAATAGGGAATCTAGATCACCGAAACCGGTATTTCGCCGGAGCCGGTAAGTCGCCGAAACCGGTAGACCATCAAAGATTGTAGATCGTCGAAATCGGTAAACCGCCGAAGACTGTAGATCACCAAAACCGGTAGACCGCCGAAACCGTTGCTAATGTTTTGCTTTGAGCAGTGGCGGCTCGCGTATAGGAACTGTGATAATCCAGTCTTTCTTTATACTTGTTCAATAGATAATCCTTAAGCTTAAATATCAGTAGTCATCCCCCAGTTTAAGAAAAAGATACAAAAATCTTTTGACGGAACTGTGCTCTGTTTCACGACTGTGAAACTGTCAAAGAAATGGGGGCTCATTAGTAAAATCGTTAAAAAATGCTAACAGTTCCTTTGAACCCTTTTGAACAAAAAGCGTACTGCCTATGATAAAATGAAAAAATGTCAGTGACTCACATGTCAACTCAATTGAGAGTCAGATACTGAATTCTATATTATTATATCAAATACTATTTTGACTATTAAAATTCAAGGATTTTTTAAAATAACAAAGCTTTTGCGTTAATCACAAAAGAAAACAAAATTCTTACATTTTGCCATTGAGAGACATGGGTGGTAGGTACTCAATGGTCACATGTATGCCCACACGATCTCACATTTTTTCATAGTTGGTTCTGGAACGATCATAATTCCTATTTGACCAACAACGGTTCTGGCAAATAGGTATATTTGCCTAGGCAAATATTGTTTAGAATATAAAAATCAGACAAAAAAGCTAATTTCCAGTCAAATAGCTATCGTGTCAGTTATAAATTTTTAAACGTTAATAATATGGTAACATACAGGCGGGATGTAAATTTTAAATAAATCAAAAATTACAGCCACAACCTGGATTTGAACCAGGGACCTTTGCGTTTCTACCACAATACTCTCCCATCTGACCTATAATATAACTTTGACAAAGTATGTCGATAAACATTTTCATTTATATATTTTTAACTTCGAACTCGTAGGTCACAACTACAAACCGTATTGCGACGTGTGATCATCGCTCTCGAACCTCTCGGGGATCGTCACCGTAGCGCCGGGGTCGTTAGGTGCGCTCGTCGCTCGTCCTGACGTTTTTTGTCAAAACAACGCGACGCATTCCGCCGCCGAGCCGAGACCGTGAATATTCATTAGGGGAGGTCATTTTCCAAGCATTCACGCGATCCGCCCGTACCAATATACGAGAATACATGCATGCCGTCGCAGGTATTTCCCCACCGAACGTCAGCCGCGGCTCCTCCGGTCCACCGGGCCAGCGATAACGTTCGAACACCTGAAGATCCCGACCGCGATAAGCGGAGGCAATTAGCAAAAATAAGCGGTAGATCGGTGACATTTTTTATCTTCCTCCGGAGGACGGCGTCACCCGCGTAGCCGCTCCAGAAGACGAACTGCTGCTGCGTTCTGCGTCCGACCCCAATTACTTCGTCTCCTTATGCAAATTAACGCAACAAATTTCGAAATAAAGATTTATTGGATATCCAGTAAGAATAAATACTATGTATAAATCATTGGCAAGGTTACAGATCTTTGAAGAAATTCGTATAATGTGCGGATTTTATATTATGTAATTTTATCTTTTGATAAAACTATGTTTGGGTGTCAAAACTCTCTGGGGTATCTCCTTCAGGCGGAAAAGAGCCCCAGCAGTCAGACTCTCCATAATAAGAGTTGGGGTTATACCAATTTTGGCAGACGACAATTCGCAACAGAACGTCAATAACAAGACTATATTATATACTGAGAACTAGACAGTAATGTGAGTACCGACATTACAGCGTAGTCTAATAACACAGTTGGATGACAATAGAGAACTAACAATACTATTATTTCAATAAAATTGTTCTTTTTGCAAAAGTTAACGTAATTTTAAACAATAGCAAAAATATTACTTCAAAGTAAAGAAACGTTTCTTCCCAAGCAAATAATATGGAGTTTGCAATGGAGTAAATATTTGTTTGTACCAAATAAACATGTTTTGATCCAAAAGAATCTGATGGCTGGGGGTCTTTGAAGGTCATTTTTTTCAGTTTTTGTAATTATCTCGAAAACTACTGCCTCTAACAAAAAATGCCCATATACTAAATTAATTTATATATACGTCCTGGCCACTGTTTGCCTAGGATCCATATAATGGAGATAATGAGCGGGAAAACGAAAAAGTTTTGAAAATTGGTTTTTATGATAAATTATGCTCAAACCACGTATTAATTACTTTAGTGCATGTAAGTATAATAATGTAATATAACATACAAACGGAGACAATATGGATAATGATTAATGATGAAATTTAGATTTTGAAGAAAATTAATCTTCAATTAATCCTTTAACACTAATTAGAGATGTTTCAAAAGAAGAAGAGGGTGCTCCCACGACTACCTCTGCTCTAGAATACATTGGCCGGAGACCGCGTTACACCCTCTTCTTATTTCGAAACACCTCTGCATTATTTCACAAAATTAACATTTCATTTAAGAAAAAAATTCATTTTTTAAAACTTTTCCATTTCCCTCCTCCATATTTCCTATGGAAAAGGTGTACAAGACCTCCATTGTAGAGAATTTCGTATAGATTCATATAGTATATGGCATTTTTTTGCTAGAGCCAGTAGTTTGCGAGTTATAAACAAAAAGAATTAAAAAGGGACCGTTAAAAACCTCCACCACTCTTCACTACCATTCATCGGTACTTACTACTAAAATTTGCTTATGCACACATTTCTTCCGCTATTTTTGTATGTTTTCTGGACTATAACTCATAATATGTATTGCGCTTTGCTATTATCACATGACTAATAAAACACGTCAATACGGCAGATGCCTGAAGATCATCATGATAAAACTATACTAAATAACATTGATCAACTGGTAATAATTATTATTACTGTATGTTCTGTAAATGCATTTTTAATCACTGTTAAGTATAGTAATTTGTTTGACCTATGACAGTATGTATAAATGACCCTTACGTCACGGACTGCTTCACTCGTATATCGCTTATAACAAACATGTGCTTTTGGTTGTGCTTTTGTTTTTAACGCATGACATAATGTCATCACAACGCTAATGTAGATCCATATTTTCCTATTTGATTATAGTTTCCCTCTTGTCCCAACAACTCAAATACAGTTTTCCACAGTTGAAATAGATGTCGCGCGAATAACTAATACATCTACTTCTGTCGCAATATTTCTCAACAAATTTGTCATTTTTATACAATTTATTGAAATTGTCGGTCGTAGGTAAAGTTATGAACAATAATCGAGCTGTTACGCATATTACGTGCTCGTGAAAAATAATAACCCTCGCGGCTCGTATGTTAACTTTCCACTGGTACGGAATATGCTAGTTACAGCTATTGTAATGTAATAAACTATTATATTCTATGCAAAGAGCAGTACATACTTTTTAAGCAATAATACACATTAATTATACAAATCATTACAATACAAGTGTGATATTTGTTGCGCAATAAAATAATGATTTTTTTTGTGATCGTGTTTATTGACAGATATAAATACAAAACGCCTATTTTGTTCTTTTTTATTAGTGAAAGAAAGTTAATTTCTTCCAAACATAAATACTAATAAATAAGTTATGGAAGACAAAAAAACAATAAAGACAATGTTTATTTGACGAGATGAAAAATTATTAAAGAAGGAAGAGTTGTTTTTTCTTTAAATTAAATTATCGATAAATATCAGAAATAATTTTTTTTCTAGGAAGTTGTTGACCGGTTTGTTTGATATGGTTTCCAAATATTTTTCATTTGCTTTACGTATGTTGTGACCTGTTTCTAGTTTAAAATTTTGAAATCAACTAAAGACTCAAGTTTAGGTAAAACCATAAAATGTTTACAGACTTTTTGAAATATTTCGTAAAATTGCTGTTTTTTCGCAATTCTTCGTTTACGGCAGTTTTTGCTGTAATTTATTACATTCAATTTACTAGTTCATTGCAAAAATGTATTCAAAAATAAAATTCAATTTTTGTTTTTATACCTTCTGCACAGTATGAAAATGTCAATAATTATTTGAAATATTAGTAATAAAATAACGGGTGCACAAATATTATTTTCATGTTTAATTAGAATCTAAATCTAACGCATTATGCATAATTACCCTGAAAATTCGATGTGCTGACCTTAATTTAATTTTGAGCAGGGTACTTATCATGGTGTTTTGTATTTGTATATATAATACTCTGTCTATTTGAAGAGACTTTGTTCACAATGCGCATTTAGTCAAAACTATCCTGTTAACCTATGTGGTTATGGGCAACTTACAAGAAATAAAGACACTGAACAAAGCGGCAATAAATTTCAACAAATAGCCACCAATAAACCAATAAACGGCGGTCCAGTTAGACCGCCACCTACAAGAATCGTACAGGTCCCAAAACATATGCAAATGTAGTACCGCGGTCGAGAATAAACACCAAAATAAAGACGAATAAACGGCTCGACTGTTTTTACAGCTTAAGAGATAATTCGTTCTTTCGAAGAAAACGAAACTAAGCGAGCTTCGGATGGGACACCAACAACAGCACCTTTGATCCGCTAAAGGTGAACAAAAGGTTGACAAAAGGTGCCATGGGGTTTCTGCGCACAAGGTGTAAGTAAGTCTCGTGTGGACCGGACTGTATGCCGGCAGCAGACGGGTTGAAGAAGCGTTTTGATAAGGACGGCGCCGGCCCGGAGTCCCGGAATGTCGGATTACATGGCCAACGTGGACCGGATTAGTGCGCACCACCGTTGTAACCCGTATTATTACTTTTACTCTTTTCGAGGCCCCGCCAGAAAGACGGCAGTCGAAAATTTGAATACATTTCCATCGAAATCTACACGACTGTCTGACTGACTAGCCAGCGACGGACACGTCCGGTTAAACTGCCGGATAACCTTCTTAGTAGCTGCCAGAAATGATCAAAAATTAAATAATTATTTATGCAGGTGTACAAAAATTAGTTCCTCAAAAGTTGTCAGTTGGAACAAGGAATTAATTTGTATGTAAAATCCAGAAAGAAGTTACTTCGTCGACTCTGACTTGCAGTTATGGGTCTGTAAACGTGATTATTGGTGAATATTTGATCAAAAATTGTCGATCTTCTGCGTAATTCTGGAAAATACGCGACTGCTCGCAAACTTTTCCAACTCCTTTAACGTCTCAAACCAAACGTCAAAGTACCGCGAAGTCACGAAAGCAACAGTAAGTAAATTAATACAGCTGATTAGTTTTTCGTTTAATGTTGGCCGTTTGCTTTTAGGATGTGCTGTTGTTGATTCGCAAATGATAATATCAAAAATATAGGCAAGAATATGGAATTAAAAAACGTAGTGTTGGCTGTTTTATTCCCTGAATATTTTACACCTACCTATAGCGTTTACAGCTTGCGACGTTACATGTTAGATGGCACCGCTAGCGGTTCTACTACTAGCGCCTCTAGCGGCCCTACCAGTGTTGCCAGATTGGGAGATTTTCCCCCAAAACTGGGGGATTTTTAGGCGCTTGGGGGAAATTTTGGGGGTATTCAATATCTGGGGAACTTGCTGGGGGCAAACTTTTATGTTGGCGGATTGTTTTGAGAATTTTTAAATCAATTTGCTTTATATTTTATTGATAACTAACAGCTGTTCCGCGCTAAGTTAGGGATTTGGGTGATTTTTGTCCTTAAAGATTCCTTTTTCGGGGATTTTTTTTTGTTTGACCACTGATAGAAATTTTAACTCTTATCTATCCCCCCACCCCGAACAAACAAGAAGGTAAAAAATGGGGGTCTTGTTGCCAAAACAGCTGGTTTTGGGGGAATTTTCACTGTTAATTGGGGGAAACCGCAAAATCTATCTGGCAACACTGGGCCAGATGTGGTACAATGTTACCACATAACCTATATTATTATTATTGAACCCAATAGAAAATTTAGCCTCAAGAAGTACTAAAAGATGTGGAGAATAGAGAGTTAAAATGGTTTGAACATACTATGAGAATGGACAACTATAAACACAGTTACTGTTAATGTTGAATTGATAGAACCGCAAGAAAGAAGAACTCAAAATATACCTAGTCTTCAGCAAAATTTAGCTGCAAAGTGTTGCCTGTGATTCTTTCCTTTGGTTTCTTCAGGTTTAAGGAAAAGACAGTACCTACAAGAATTTGATGGAATTCATCATTTTGTTGTCTACATTGAGGTTACATTTAACCTCAAAAAACGTAGGTTCTGCGTTTTATATTGTTGCAGGTAACATCTCGGTGTGTTGAAGAGCACATTGTTGACAACAAAGTTATAAATATTTATTTTGTAAGAAATTATTTGACACAAAAAAAAAAATTGGGCGTAACCAAGGGAGTACCGGAGAGACTAACCAGATGCAGTCGATAATGACAATAAACACATGTTTTTATCTTACACTATGCGAAAATATAATTTTTGCGTTTCTATGGAGACACGAAAGATGCTATTTGCCCACCAGGCGTATAATGACCACATTACACGGCTAGGCGCGAAAATAACTGTACACAAGATGCTCACCAGATGGCGACTGAATGGTCTGTCCAATCAAAACGCAGCTTTCTATTCGGTTTGACGTTTGAACGTTGTTTATTTGTTAAAAACCAATATGTCAGTGATTAGGCTTTAGAAATGGCTTATTACAGGAAAAAGGCAATTTGTCGGGCAATTCCGTCAAACGAATAAGCTACCGTAGACGCGTGTTTCGGACTATTAGTCCTCATCAGTTCGGTATAGCCAAGGAGCAAGAAGGGCGCTCAATGGAAAAACCTTCAATATCTCACCGTCGATTAACCTGTTTTCCTTGTTAGTTTATTACAATATTGTTGTGTATGATAAAAGATTATGTGTGCACCACGCCCAGAAAGTGATTTTCCGGACTTAAAGAAGAGCATCTCTTCTCTCTGTCCGGAAAAGAATCACTTTCTCTCTATTATGTTGCATTTTAAATTGTGTACCATTGGTTGGGTATAAACGCCAGTACCAACTGGTGGCGGTATTATTTGCGCGTGGCGTGAATTGTGCAGTTCCCTACTCGATGTTACAGTTATCTGGTGTGTATGAAGTGTTCAAATCAAATATTTATTATTACATCGTTGTTAGCAAATTGTTGTTAATAGTGAACTGAAGAAGCGTTTATATTTGTTGGATTGAAGAAAAGTAAGTATAATTTACATAAAAGTGCATTAGGCTATGTTTCATGTACAATTAATTACTTTATTAATTGTTTGTTTGATTAATAAAAAACAAGTAAGGCTGTAGGGTCCGAGATCCAGTTCATATTCGCAGAGTCAATTTCTTAAATAAATGTGAAATGTATGAGTATCAGACTACAAACCACGTCCATAACAAAAAAAATCTGATGTGGCCAGGCACATGACTTTATCATACAAAATATAAAATTAATAGTTTAGCTGCATGAGAATCTATTTGATTGTGATAAATCGTGTCTGCATTAAAATTAAACTAGTTAGCCAGGATTTGACAGATATTTTGATAGTCAATAGTATCAATAGTAGGTATTGTCAAAGCATCAGCATTTGACACTACCTACTGTCATCAGAATAATAGTTATTTATCTCACAAGTGCCGAAAGTACGGAACAGCGCGACGAGCGGTGATGCGGCGCGTCACCGATGGCGGAGCGTCGCCATCGCATGTGAGCGAGTCGCACTATGTAGTTTTCGGCAGGAGTGACATCAACGTTTTTTGTGTTGCTTTTTGAGAACTAAGTAATTAAAAAAAATTTAAAAAATGGTTATATTTCTGTATAGGAAATGTTAGGTTGATACCACTTGATACAACAAGTTTAAAAAGCTTATTCAAATTCTGACAGATTTATATTCGTTGATGACACTGTAGATTTTTTTGTTTATTTACAATTTTCTCAATTTATCGTTTTTACAATTAGTTATAATAACAACGGGTTGATATTTCTTATCAGCAAACAATCAAATTGATGATATTATTTTATTTGAATTTTGTATTTTGTACTTTGCCACACTAGAGCGGTAACGATCCATAGCAGTTCTCCAACCTCTGATGAAATCAGCTGTTTTCGAGCGTGACAGCCATAGACATTTCTGTGGTGACAGCACAAAAAAATAATTGTCAAAATCCTGGCTATGTAGTTTCATATCAATGCAGGTGCTACCGATCTCGATCAAATAGAATTTGCTCTTGCAGCTAAACTATTAATTTTACCAAAAAATGTCATAGGCATAAATTATTCAAAATTTCGTCTACTTTAATTTATTATTTATCTATTTTGACGAAATTACGGAAATGACGGCTCATTGGCAAAATAGTTGAAAAATGCTAAGAGTAAATAGCCAGTTCCTTTGGACCAATTTGAACCAAAAGCTTTTCAGCTCTAAGTTTGGTCATGAAACTTCTAAATCTGAACTTTCGTCCCGATACGTTTAGTAGTTTCTCCGGAATCGTCGTCACAAAAATCGGGTACACATACACACACAGACATTTTTTTGTACCTTGGTCAAAAATGTTCAGGGGACCCAAAAAGACCTATTTCCGCTAAAATCCCAATTTTTTTTTCGGCACGATTACAATACTTTACCATACTGCGTATGATAAAGTAAAAATGAGGTTTGTTTATATTTTCGAACTTTTAGGTTATATTGTAATTTCGTTATACATACAAAAATCTGATGTGGCCAGGCACATGACTTTATCATACAAAATATAAAATTAATAGTTTAGCTGCATGAGAATCTTCTTGATTCAGATAAATCGTGTCTGCATTAAAATTAAACTAGTTAGCCAGGATTTGACAGATATTTTGATAGTCAATAGTATCAATAATAGGTATTGTCAAAGCATCAGCATTTGACACTACCTACTGTCATCAGAATAATAGTTATTTATTTCACAAGTGCCGAAAGTACGGAATAGCGCGACGAGCGGTCATGCGACGCGTCACCGAAGGCGGAGCGTCGTTGTCGCACGTGAGCGAGTCGCGCTATGTAGTTTTCGGCAGGAGTGACATCAACGTTTTTTGTGTGGCTTGTTGAGATATACGTATTGAAAAAAAATTCAAAAATGGTTATATTTCTGTATAGGAAATGTTAGGTTGATACCACTTCTACGAAACGTCAAGTTTAAAAAGCTAATTCAAATTCTGACTAAAATATACCTACACTCATCGCAATACTTTATTTACAATTTTCTCAATGTATCGTTTGTACAATTAGATATAACAACGGGTTGATATTTCTTATCAACAAACAATCAAATTGGTGATCTTATTTTATTTGAATTTTGTATTTTGTGCATTGCCGCACTAGAGCGGCAACGCTCCATAGCGGTTCTCCATCAGCTGTTTTCGAGTGTGACAGCCATAGACATTTCTGTGGTGACAGCATAAAAAACTATTTGTCATATCCAGGCTACTATGTAGTTTCATATCAATGCAGATGCGACCGATCTCGATCAAATAGAATTTGCTCTTGAAGCTAAACTATTAATTTTGCCAAAAAATATCATAGGCATAAGTTATTCAAAATTTCCTCTACTTTAATTTATTATTTAACAATTTTGACGAAATTACAGAAATGGCAGCCCTGGCTACTAGTTTTTGTGCAGACACGAGCTCGATCAGATAGAATTTGCTCTTGAAGCTAAACTATTAATTCTACCAAAAAATGTCATAGGCATAAATTATTCAAAATTTCCTCTACTTTAATTTATTAATTAACTATTTTGTCGAAATTACTGAAATGGCGGCTCATTTGCAAAATCCTTCAAAAAGGCTTAGAATAAACTACCAGTTCCTTTGGACCCTTTTCAACCAAAAGCTTTTCAGCTCTAAGTTAGGTCGTGAAACTTCTAAATATGAACTTTCGTCCCGATACCTTTGGTAGTTTCTCCGGAATCGTCGCCACAAAAATCGTTTACACACATACACACACACACACACAGACATTTTTTTGTACCTTGGTCAAAAATGTTCAGGGGACCCATAAAGACGTATTTCCGCTAAAATCTCAATTTTTTTTTTCGGCATGATTACAATACTTTAACATACTGCGTATGATAAAGTAATTAACATACTGCGTATGATAAAGTAAAAAGAATATCAAAATAGATAAATGCTTTTACTAAAACTCAAAAATAAGATAATAGGAGATATTATTTCTGAATGTAATTTTAAGTAAATATAATTTCTTTTTCAGCTCAATGTCGTGAACTGTATTGTTACAACAGTTCACTACACAACATTCAATGTGGCCCATCTCGATGATCACATTATATTTGCATGTACATATTTCTTTAGCAAAAAATATGTCGTCACGGGAACCAAAGTCATATAATATTGTTTTTTTATCCCACGTATATTATCACTAACAGCGTGAAAGTAATCTGAGACAATTTTGGGCGAATATTGCGGCCAGAAAAGATGTGATCGGACTTTTGCTTTATAATTCCCGACCGGTTACCGTGGATTCCTATCCGTTCTTTTAACCATGACAAAGACGATATTGCAAAAATTTAGTATGAGAGGCGAGTCCTGCGGCTAGTCAAATACTATTTAACTATACAAAATATAATTAGGGTTATTTTTTAACTTTTAAAGTTGAATGGATTTGATTATAAAATATATCACACTTTGCTGGCTTTGCTCGCGTACGCATTTATGTTCATGCACCAATTCTATAATAGGCCAAGAGTACTTGGGTTTACCAACACCGGAGTATCATCAGGTTACTTCAACCTTAAGAATGAAAAAGTTCATATTTAGGAAAACTCATTAAAAAAAAAAACAAACGGTTGTTTTGCTCTTGTTACAATATGGCGACAGGAAGAAAACTTATCGGAAATTTATGATTACCATAATCACCCGGAGACTCTTCCATGTTCAGCTGACGCTCCTCCTCGACTTCGCCGTCGCGCAATTAGATAATTTCATTTTCACATTCCGCGCACAGATGGAGGCCGTCCGACTCAGTCTAATTTAGCGCGGGTCGATAAAAGCGGTATCCTTAAGGAAGACCTCCACTTTCATCGTCGTATTTACGGTTATGGCGCGTGGTTTTCACCGGCCGGAATGTATGAACCGGGACGTGGGGGCCATCCGCTTCTCCGGCTCGTTCACACAAAACTTCGCTACCGCGCGAGCCAATCTCGAGCCGCGCTCGATTAGCATATTCGTCCGTCGATTCCAGCGCTTACTTATGCGAATTGTCCGCGCGGCCGATATCCCGACGAATTAATGGACGTCATTACCGGCGTATATGCGAACGGTTTCTGCGATTTCGCAATACATATTTAGGTTGGATGGAATTTAAGCTGAAGGCTCACTATAAAGTACGCGATTCATGTCATGCGCGCCCGTACAGGTGGGTTATACTGGTTGGTATACGGACGGTGCTTTACTGGAATTGCCGGGAAGTTGACACGGTTGCGCCTTTCTGCAAAAGTATAACTTTCCGTATTTTGTATAAATTATCATATGTTTACGTAGAAACGAGGAAACGCAAGAACATAACCTACCATAATAACCTAAATCATTCAATTCTGGGACCTTCAAACACTATTCACGTTAATGTTTAAGTAAAGGCAATTATATTACAGGCATTTTTCCTGCACTATTGCATGTTATTATTAGCTTAATCTCCGTCATTGAATTGGATTTGGCTTGACAAAGTCTATTTTAAAGATTTCAAGTAAATTGAAACCTGAAAACATATGTTTTCAGTTTCTACAGGGCACAATCACACATCAATTGATTTGTATAGATGCGTCGCGTAGCAAAGTAACTAATATTTATTTATTTAAGAAAAAACATGACACCAAAAAGATTGGGCGTTACCAAGGATGTACCGGAGAGACTAATGGATGCAGTCGATACCACTATGTTACAGTGAAAATCTCGATTTTTTTCAAAATAATCAAATGTGGCCAGGCACATGACTTTATCATACAATATATAAAATTAATAGTTTAGCTGCATGAGATTCTATCGAGATCGATCGTGTTTGCATTAAAATAAAACGAATTAGCCAGGATTTGACAGATATTGACAGTAGGTATTGTCAAAAAATCAGCCTTTGATACTACCTACTGTCATTAGAATAAAAATATCTGGCAAATCCTATATTAATGCAGACACGATCTCGATCAAATAGAATTTGCTCCTACAGCTAAACTATTAATTTTACCAAAAAATGTCATAGACATAAATTATACAAAATTTCCTCTCATTTATTATGGAACTATTTTGACGAAATTACAGGAATGGCGGCTCATTTGCAAAATCCTTGAAAAATGCATAACAACATTGGTATCCGCACTCGAAATACACATTGTCTTTGTAAACACCATGGAAACACCCTGGAAACACTAGGCTGTTTCGTATTGTTTCACATAGCGTACGTGCGCGCGTGTTTCTCCTGCTCATCGCATTCTCCATGCATTTGCGCGTTGAATTGACGTTTCGCAACCGCTGACGTTCTGAATACTGTCAAAAGTTTCAAAATATTCTGGCTACCTACTATTAATGCAGACACAATGTCGATCAAATAGAATTTGCTCCTGCAGCTAAACTATTAATTTTACCAAAAAATGTCATAGACATAAATTATTAATAAATTACAGAAATGACGGCTCATTTACAAAATCCTTGAAAAATGCTAAGAGTAAATAGCCAGTTCCTTTCGACCCTTTTGAACCAAAAGCTTTTCAGCTCTAAGTTTGGTCATAAAACTTCTAAATATGAACATCATTCTGCGTATGATAAAGTAAAAACTGTTTATAGGTACTTGAATGATGTATAAAAGTGCAGAACTCCGTCACTTTCCATACGATTAAAAAAAAAATTGAAAGGGGGAACAGAGACCGTTATAAAGACGTACTGTTCGTTCAGATCCATTATGGTCCATTCTGTACGTTCCAATTCACACGTTTCCCATTATTTTCAGATTTTCTGAAGTTTAAGAATAGTTTGATGACATGCTTCAAACCATAATATTTTATTTATATTTTTTTTGTTAGCGGTATTACTTGCGCGTGGCGTGTATTGTGCAGTTCCATACTCGATGTTACAGTTATCTGTAGCGTATGAAGTGATGAAATAAAATTTGTATCACTACATTGTTTTTGGCAAATTGTTGTTAGAACTGAACTTTAAGAAGCGTGTATATTCGTTGAATTGAAGAAAAGTAAGTATACTACAGTCACTGTATGAATATCAGACTGCAAAACACCAGCAAAAAACATGAGGTTAGTTTATTTGTTGGGACTTTTATGTTATGTGGTACTTTTAGGTGCTCTACTGGTATTGCTGGGAAGTTCACATGGTTGCACCTTTTTGCAAAAGTATAACTTTCCGTATTTTATATAAATTATCATATGTTTACGTAGGAATGAGGAAATGCAACAACACAACCTAGAATAATATCCTAAATCACTCAAAATGGGTCCTTCGAAAACTATTTACGTTAATGTTTAAGTAGCCTTTACTTAAACATTAACTATATTACCGACATTTTGCCGACACTATTGCATATTATTAGTTTTTAATTCAGTTAACTTCCGTAGTTACTTTCAGTCTTTCGCATTGGATTTGGCTTGCCAAAGTCCAAGCCAATGATTGCAAATAAATTGAAATGTGAAAATCAACGATTGAAAAGTAGATATTTGATCATTACCAGGTAATTTCCTATACATGTGTATCCACATCAATAGTCATAATTCTTTTTTTTACGTTTTCACTACCATATCTAAGAAACGGTTCATTTTAAAACAAAACCACAAAACATTTTATTCAATTCTTGCATAAAAAAAGATGAATTGTCTACTTGTCCATCTATTTCCGAGTCCGAGCATAGTTAGGTATTGATTTTGATTTATAGCAATACCAGCAGCGAAGAGCTTAACTTAACACCGGCCCTGTTCAGCGTACGAAAAACATAAGAAAAACACCCTACCGCAGTTGTGTGGCAACTGCTGACAAAACAAATTCTTCTGCAACATACCCCTCCCCTCTGGCACAGTCAAATCTGGGTTTCACATGTGAAAAATACAAAACCAGCTGGTTTTTCGTATAGTTACACGTTAGGTTGGGCATTAGAAATAACGTGCAAGATGACTGAATTGTTTCTGTTTAACAAATATCTTGCTTTTTATTGATTTGGCAACAATGAGCGTTGTTAAGAAATTTCTGGATCTTTTATTTCTCTACAAATAAAATGTCTATACACAGATTAAGTATGTGTTAGTATTTTTATTTTATCAAACCAAACTTAGAGCCGAAAAGCTTTCTGTTCAAAAGGGTCGAAAGGAACTGGATGTTTAGACTTAGCATTTTTTAAAGATTTTCGTCGAAATTAGTTAAATAATAAATTAAAGTAGAGAAAATTCTGAATAACTTAGGACTATGACATACCTATTTGTTAAAATTAATAGTTTGGCTGCATGAGCAAATTCCATTTCACCGACATCGCTCGTAATGCATTAATATTTAATACTAGTAAGCCAGGATTTGTCAAATATTGTGATTCTAATGACAGTAGGTAGTGCCAAACGCTGCTGTTTTGACAATACCTACTGTCAATATAATCAAAATATCTGTGTAGTTCTAGTAGTTTTATTTTAATGCAGACATAGCCGATCTCGATCAAATAGAGTAGCATGTATAGCTAAACTATTCATTTTATATATGGTATGATAAAGTCATATGCCTGGCCACATCAGATTTTTAAGTTATACTTATTACAATATTTTCTTCTGAAGAACGTTTATTGAAAACAATCAACTTATTACTCATATTTATTGGATTTTATATAATCAAATATGATGCTCCTTTAAATTCCGTATACAATCTGTGCCGTGCTACTGTTACGTGTAGCAAATACTTTTTAGCCGTATTAGATAGAACGGTTGCTTTTAGAAAAAATGTGTTATTTACTGTAGAAGACTAAAAAACTAGCAATTCTGTCCTTACTTTTACTCTCGCCAGACCATAGAAGGAAGAATATATTGGCAAAAAACGATTTTGAAGGTTTGACGGTGCGTATTGGTCTGACGATAATGAAGGTCAGGTTGAAATTGATTGATCTTTTAATTTTTTACAATAACGTTTATCTACCTACAAAACGAGTACCAGTTTTTACACTATACGACTACGAAAATCATCAACAACAGGTTGCATTAGTAGGAACGAACACATTATGTATTATACAAGGGAGTCACAAACGCGTGTCTAAAATGGCTACTATTGTTTTAATTTTTTATTTTAAAAAAGAGAAAAAAGTTGTAAACATGTAGCCAAAAGTAGGCGGTTTTCTGTCTGTTGATCTGTCTGTTTAGGTGCTAGTTGGTTGTTTGCCGACAATAAAAAATTTTCTAGCATACCGTCGACAACATAATATATACAACTGGTCCTATATAAAGTAGTGCGCAAACTGTTACTGTAGAGTAGATAGACACACTAATATAATCTTTTGCTTTTATCATTGAACTATTTCACTTTTAGATAAAAAAAAGACTTTAAATGTAAATTTTAAATGGAATTTTACATTGATGAAGAAGTGATTAATAACTAAAGACATTATTTACTGAAATTTTCACAGCATCTGAAGCTATTCTGGTACAGTTCCATGTATGAAAACCACCATCTGTAAATATATGAAGGTATGTTTTTCACAACACATTTTTTTTGCTCTAAGGCATATGCTCCTTCAGGGTTAGCAATTCTAACCTGTATATTGCTAATTAAAAACCACCTAACATCTCCCACGTCCGAACACCGAAAGGTGTTTTTTAAGTTACGGTTTATTGTCTTAATTTACTCGATAGCGATGCGATCTGTTGATTTGAATTGGCTGCTAACCGTAACCACCTGCGGAGAAGAACTGGATTCGGAGAGATTGAATCATCCACGATCCCGGCCGGCATGACGTAAGTGCGAAGAGTGACTGTGAATACAGCAGAATGTGTCGAAGAATCCGGCCGGTTCGCGGCTTACCATGTGCCTTCCCGTCACTTGACAGCCTGTCAAGTTAAGTCGGCCTTTCTGGCATCAGATAGCGTTATTAATATGTCCTACCGCAACTGCGCGAGTTACATCATCTGATATCAGAAGATGTAGCCGCTTCTTCGCAAAGAGCGGATTCACCATCGTTATAGTACGCGCATTTTTTAAATTTTTTTCTGAAAAGTATCAATCCTTTTATTTAATAAGGACCGTTGGTATCATTGGATATAATTTTGTTCTATTTAGTAACATGCTCGAAACGTGGTTGTTCGCAGTGAAACTTCCCTTTTATTTTCATTGGCTTGAGTTTTAACATTGGTTTTTAATTGTTCCATTCTGTCTTACTCTAAAACTGTTTTGGAAAATATAGTATGATGTGGACCCCACACAATTTTTCAGTACGTCCGCACTTAATACAAAAAGAAACATACATATAGACCACGTCAGCATATTCGGTATTGGTGAACATTTTTGTGTTGCTTTTAAATGAATCGTTTGACAGTTGTTAACAGATTAAAAGCTACTAGCATAAGAGTTAACGCCTTAACATCCCCCAACAGCTTTCGCCACTACGGGGACATCGGCAGGCCCCCGAATTATCATTATTATGGCCCGCGTCTGTGGCACGTCTGGCTTTCAGCATTCGCCGAGGAGTAAAGGAAAACCACAGAAAAACTGTCACCTGTCGCTTTTGGTGGTGGATCTATTATAGCGTGGACACGTATTACCAAGTATACCATAATAGACCTGTGGTACCATTGGAAAGAAGTTACAGTTGAGGCATTTAGTTTTAATGCACGGAGCTGGCATCCCTACCAGCCAATATTGTGCAACAGAATAGTCAACTACCAAATTTAAACATTATGGCCACCAGTTAGATCCGAGGTTGCTCCAGATGATAGGCATGGAATTAAGTGGAATAGTGTATTAGAAGCAGATATTAGCCTAAAGAAACTCTTCACAACTTTGAAAAACTGTAGTTAGTTCTTTTGAGTCTTTGCACTATGTCACTATTGTCAAGGAGCTGGATTGCCTTGACATTCGTGTGCTGAAGAACTTTGCTTTGATGTGTCTTTACAAACTTTCCAATTTTGTTGTTCAATATCATTAAGGAGATCTATATTTCTCATACACCAAGATGGACCCGCAATGATTCCTAGCACTTCATGTTGGAAAGCGTTGAATGGTGCAGATTTTGATTGTCTTAGTGCAGCACCACATTTGTATGCCGTAGATCGGCACATGTTTGAGTGCCTGCTTGTAACGGGGCTTATTATATATTATGTAGATAAAGCTGACTTCCTGTTGCGCCTTCAAAATTTGTTAAGAGTCGTCAGCAAAGATGGCATCGCCAACACCATCTGGTTGCCGAAGATCATGTGTATAAAGATGGTACGGAATTGGACCAAGTACACTACCTTCCGACATTCCAGCTCTAATGCTAACTAAGTACGCATTATCTTGTTGTATACGGTTAAGTATGTGTCAGAAAGATATGATTTCAATAGTTGGTTATACTCGAAGGGTAGTTGTTGTTCAGGCTTATAAACTAGGCCCTCTTGCTAAACTTTGTGAAAGGCCTTTGCCACATTCAGAAATATAGAGGAGCAAACCTTTTATATTCTAAGTCTTTCTATTTTATCGTTGTTATTCTGTGGACTTAATCGATTCAATGTTTCTTTTTGAATACAAACTGCTGACTAGGTTTAATGTGTCTTTCAGCTATGATTTACCTGTTTTGGTAGCAGTTTTTCAAACTGTTTTGACACACTGGGCAATAGACGCCCATAGGAGGATGCTTCATTTGGGTTTTTTTTTTCTGACTTGGAAATCATCACCACCTCCGCAGTTTTCCAAACAATTTGCACATATTTAAGCCGAAATCCTGCATTACAAAGGTTAGTTATCTTAACTATTTGCATTTCTTCGATAATTTTTTTTATATATTACCTATTGTCAGATCAAAACCATGTGATTTTTTTGTTTTTTATTTCATTTATTACCTCTTTTGGAGTAACAGGAAGTACAGGATTTCCTTGGATTACAATAATTGATTACTTTTTCTTTTGAGCAGGTCGAAATATAGGATCTTTTATTTCCTTATGGAAACAGTTGATACACAATCAGACTTGTATATTTCGTCTATGGTTACAAATTAGTTCCATTGTAACGTTGTAACGCATAGTTTGAAGTTTAAGACCACATTTCGAGCCGTGCTCATAGTTGTATTATGGTGGAGAGTTGAGCAAATAGAAATTTGAATACCGGCAGATACCGCCCGCCCAGTTCAAATGGATAGGCGGTATGTTGACAGAAGATATCGTCGCCCGAAAGCGCATTTCGAAACCGAAAACACCCAGTATGGCTCACGAGCAAACACACGGGACAAAGCGGCGCTCTGATTGATCTACCTTTTGTTTATCTTACGTTCCGGAAACCACGAGGAAACGAATGGATACCAAACCATTATCGTACGTTATTTGTCTCCGCTATTGCTATTGTATGGATGGATACAGTCCATTTCTCATTTCCATAAAAAATACTTAATCCAGACTTCACTGAGTACTTTGGTTTTTGTACCAAATAAACCGCAGTCGTCATTGTCGTGTAAACGGTGGATCATAAACAACGATGGTCCAAGATGCGTACCTTGAGGGACACCACAGTATGGAACGTTAGAAACGTCTGCTTGTGCTTGTGTGGGTCCTGTGTACCGAAATAAGTAACGGTTAGCGGTTGTGCTATTGGTAATTAGTAGTCACCGATGAGAGAGAGGCGTCTTTTTGTCTTTTGCCGCGCGTCCCTGCGCGGTGGTATGTGGCGGCGCGGAGGTGTGTTAATGAGATCAAAGGGGGCCGCCGGCGCGAAGAAGCGTTACCTGTGAGCCGCGCTGTACCGTACCGACAGATCGCTGCGGAGAAGCGCTCTTTTATTGGTACCGGTTTGCCTGTTTGTTGCTGGCATCATCCGTGGAGTTTGTGGATCTTCTGACGGTGGAGAAAAGAAGAGAGAAGAACCCGTTCCGCAAACCGCGGACGCGTTATCTAGCGACGGAGTTTTTTTTTTGTTTTGGTTGGTTGTTGGGAATTTCGACAACCTTGAATTACCGAAAATCTATAGATATAATAAATTTATGCAGGTCTGCTGGATCATTTGGGTACAAGGTTGAAAAAATATAAGAAAAAAAAAAGAAAATGTGTTAAGAGAGAAAACTGCCGTAGTATGCAAAGTCATTCAAAGATCAACGGATTAAGTATTCATGTAGGTCATGTGTGGTATCAAAATATAGCTCCTATAGAACAAAATACGATTGGTCTGTAATATTTTTTCTATTTAACTGGATAAAGCTAAAGAAATTCTAGCTTAATTTTACACATTACATAATTGCTATAATCCGTAAAAGGTTTTTAAAAGTTTTTGAAGAGCAAACAGAAGATCCCTTAATAAAAATACAATGAAAATTTTCTACAATGCTTGTCAGAAAGCTGTACGTTCAGTATTTTCTGTGTTTCTTTTGAATATTTACTTTCAAATTGAAGGTCTTTATGTCCACAGAGTTTGAAAGATAATGTTCAAACTAACTGCTAAGCGAAATTTGGCAAAGCAAACAAAAAAGGACATATTTTTAGAGAAATCTCCTTTGTGTCATTCGGCATCTACTTATAATGCACTTGTCAAAAACACATGATAATGGACTGTGGTTTCTACAAGGCGTGATAATACATTTTTAATAAAACAATTACTGCATATTTTATTTAAAATTACATTAAAATCGGTGAAATTCCGGCTAAATTCTTCTGAACACACAGTGTGAATATACCATGACATAGTAAAAATGCAATTAAATTGTAAGATTATTCTTATTCTCGCAGAGCAAACACTTTCCATTCCTATTGCAACCACCATATTTGTACAATAATACTATGTCAACTATTGTTTTTGAAATGGGGTGTTATAAGTTTCTCTCCAAATGTGTATTTTTTCTGAATTGAATGATGATCAAATTACATGGAAAATTTTCGAGACAAGGACAAAACGTTACTTCATAGTAGCTGAAAATAATGCATTAAAGAAATTTTCAGGATATCAGGTAGAAGTGCAAAGTTTCATGTTTACTTGAAACCCTTTCTGAAGTTACCAGGGCTTTGGGTCCAGGTGCTATTAATTCAGAAACTTATTTTTTTAAAAACCATTCTTAATATGAAATTTATGAGACCTGATTCGTGTTCATAGCAAAGGAATCAAACAAAAATACCGAAATTTCCACTTTTTGATTGTCTTTTCACAAAAATGTTTTTCTACTTAAGGCGACACAATTTAAACATTGCATTCAGACAAACATCCTCTAATAAGAAACGCATACAGTCCTATTTGGACGGGAGATTCTACTTCCACTGGTTCATATTTTTCTTTCAGCATGAATGTGTTCTTTTTTGTCATATGCTTGCTTATTGTAGCTTTTTTCGGCTATTTAGAAGTATTTTTGCCCGTTTTTAGCGGGCGAATTGTGCAGCATACCGTCCTATTAACTTAACGGATTAAAAATATTCCAGAAATAAAAAATCTGATGTGGACAGGCACATGACTTTATCATACAATATATAAAATTAATAGTTCAGCTGCATGAGATTCTATTTGATCGAGATCGATCGTGTCTGCATTAAAATAAAACGAGTCAGATTTGACAGATATTGACAGCAGGTATTGTCGAAAAATCAGCGTTGACACTACCTACTGTCATTAGAATAAAAATATCTGTCAAATCCTGGCTAACTTTATATTAATGCAGACACTATCTTGATCAAATAGAATTTGCTCCTACAGCTAAACTATTAGTTTTACTAAAAAATGTCATAGACATAAATTATACAAAATTTCCTCTACTTTAATTTATTATTTAACTATTTTGACGAATTACAGAAATGGCGGCTCATTGGCAAAATCCTTGAAAAATGCTTAGAGGAAACATCCAGTTCCTTTGGACCCTTTTGAACCAAAAGCTTTTCAACTCTAAGTTTGGTCATGAAACTTCTGAATATGAACTTTCGTCCCGATACCTTTAGTAGTTTCTCCGGAATCGCAAAAATCTTCAGGGGACCCAAAAAGACCTATTTCCGCTAAAATCTCATTTTTTCGGCACGATTACAATACTTTATCATACTGCGTATGAGAAAGTAAAAAAATGTATATATTATTGTTTTTGAAAACTGGGCAACTATTGGGCTAAAGGCTTAAGATAAAGTTTCCTCATGTTAATCAAACCTGTACGAAATGTTTGTTAAAATGATAGTAACATTTGTATTCTAAAAGAATAAGGATTAGTAATTAATTCTCTTTCAATTTAAGTTCAGGTTTTGCAACAATCAAGCTTACCCAGTACCACGGAAGCTTCGGCAGGTATTT
The DNA here is from genome assembly GCA_964023965.1 of Melinopterus prodromus. Classification (NCBI taxonomy): domain Eukaryota; kingdom Metazoa; phylum Arthropoda; class Insecta; order Coleoptera; family Scarabaeidae; genus Melinopterus; species Melinopterus prodromus. Next base: position 17,793,689 of record OZ030391.1, read on the forward strand.
AACGGGCAAATTTTAATGCCCTCTTCGGCAAATTTACGATGATTGTAAAAGCGATGTTAATTGGGCGAAGTTGTGGGGCCTTTTTGTGATCGGGCAGCCGCTATCCGCCGCCGTAGTAAAATAGTACAAGTATGTATGTTGCGTGTGTCCGTGCGCCGCAGTAAAAACTTCACTCGATATACGCTTTGCATATCTCGACGAGGGAATATATATTTCGCAATTAATTTATTGAAGTAAATTAATGTTTTATGGTCGGTATTTACGATCATGATACGGCCATGGTTGCACGTTTTCGACGCTTATATTGCTTTAAGGCTACTTTAAGGCTAAGCCGGCAAGAGATATTATGGAGTGAAGAGTAGAGGTCCAAGCTTAGCATCTTGGGGAACCCCGAATACTAATACCTATTAGATTTTGGCAATAACAACGACTGAATACAGATTCGACACATTCTTGTTGAATACATGGTTGAATACATTCTTGGGTTGAGTTTGCAATAGCTTATATATATTTTGCAAAGTTATTCATCTTCTCCTATAAATCTCTTTCATGATTATCATGGTAGGTGGTCTAGCCATTTAACGCTTTGTTTCTTAGTTGCTGTGGTAATTGTCCTTTTTTCTTTTTGTACAGCGCCATAAATTTCTTCTCTTTTCTCTTTTTTATTGTTCTATCGTTTCCCTGTCTAACATTTTACTCTGTCGGAAGTTATTAAAAAAATCTGATGTGGCCAGGCACATGACTTTATCATACAAAATATAAAATTAATAGTTTAGCTGCATGAAATCTATTTGATTGAGATAAATCGTGTCTGCATTAAATATAAACTAGTTAGCCGGGGTTTGACATATATTTTGATAGTCAATAGTATCAATAGTAGGTATTGTCAAAGCATCAGCATTTGATACTACCTACTGTCATCAGAATAATAGTTGTTTATCTCACAAGTGCCGAAAATACGGAATAGGGCGACGAGCGGTGATGCGGCGCTTTCGGCAGGAGTGACATCAACGTTTTTTGTGTCGCTTGTTGAGAAATACGTATTTAAAAAAAATCAAAAATGGTTATATTTCTGTATAGGAAATGTTAGGTTGATACCACTGATACCACGAAACGTCAAGTTTAAAAAGCTATTTCAAATTCTGACAGATTTATATTCGTTCATGTCACTGTAAATGTCACATCCGTACCAACATACTAAAATATAACTACACTCATCGCTATACTTTATTTACAATTTTCTCAATTTATCGTTTTTACAATTAGATATAACAACGGGTTGATATTTCTTATCAACAAACAATCAAATTGGTGATCTTATTTTATTTGAATTTTGTATTTTGTACTTTGCTGCACTAGAGAGGCAACGTTCCGTAGCGGTTCTCCAACCTGTGATGAAATCAGCTGTTTTCGAGTGTGACAACCAATAGACATTTCTGTAGCACAAAAAAATATTTGTCAAAATCCTGGCTACTATGTAGCTTCATATCAATGCAGATGCGACCGATCTCGATCAAATAGAATTTGCTCTTGCAGCTAAACTATTAATTTTACCAAAAAATGTCATAGGCATAAATTATTCAAAATTTCGTCTACTTTAATTTATTATTTGTAAATAGCCAGTTCCTTTGGACCATTTTGAACCAAAAGCTTTTCAGCTCTAAGTTTGGTCATAAAACTGCTAAATACGCACTTTCGTCCCGATACCTTTAGTAGTTTCTCCGGAACCGTCGTCACAAAAATCGGGTACACACACACACACACACACACACACACAGACATTTTTTTGTACCTTGGTCAAAAATGTTCAGGGGACCCATAAAGACCTATTTCCGCTAAAATCTCAATTTTTTTTTTCGGCATGATTACAATACTTTACATACTGCGTATGATAAAGTAAAAAGGTAATGAAGTGAATCAAAGGACAAAATATTGAGATATTGGAGTAGTGAAATATTGGAGTACTGGTTAGCATTATTTGATTTGTGTGGTTGTAGCTGGTAAAAATTTGAGAACGCTACAAACTTCGGCAAACAAAACTTATCCTCAGTTCTGCACTCTAGGTACAAGTTCATGTTCATGTTACAAATGTAGTTATCAATGAAATATTTACATAATTTGGTACAATTACTAAAATTTAATTAAGTCATTTTAACCAAGTTATCCACAGCAAATGATTTAATTTATCAATTGTGATAATTTATCAATTATTGTAAGCTATGAAATAAATAATTACTGCAGATTAAAATATTTACAAGTGGCAGTTGATTCAATCAAACATTTAAAAATGGTTTTCGATGTAGATACCACACGATCTATTTTCACATACTTCCAGTTACAGAAAAACAGGGTAAAAAATGTGACTACACAAAAAAGAATACGTTTTTGCTGTCTCAATTTACAATTTCTGCGTCAAAAACTGTGAAACATTTTTCCGATTCTACGAAACGAAAGATACCATAATCAGTTGTCACTTAGTTAGTTTTCTTTTCTTTTTGTTGGCCAGTGTTAATCTATTGTCGATTAATTTATTCTTGACGAATGAAGTGCCTAATTAAAAAACTTTGGAAATCTGAGATCTTTTGTATGTATAAAGTCAAAACTTTATTTTATTATTAAGTTAATAATTGTTGCAAATTTATTTTACTTAAAAACATTACTTTTTACAACCGATATTTTGAAAAGGTTAAAAAGGGTCCAGATTGTCAGATTGTTACTCGTATTCAAGTATTAGTTTGTAACACAAGTTAAAAATTAGAATTATTACGTATTTTTTATCGTTAATCTGTCTGCACTTATTACAAAAGTGATGGGTGCACCCTCTTGCATCCCTGCTAGCGGACGTCAGCAAATATGTACTTATTTTAGTATTTTGTCTGCGTTCATTTCAACCTATTTTGTTATTAAGTAAGTTTTCTGGTTATTTAATATATATATTTAGACCAGAAACTTAAGAAAATTAATCTTTAACTGTCTTATAATTATATTCTGTAGTGGGCAGGTGAGGTTTTAATTTTTAACACTACATAGTTGTAAATCAGCAATATTTCATAACATGATCTAGTTGAACTTTTTCCACTTATAATCAAAAACCAGGGTGGTGCAACTGCACCCCCTTGTCCATCTCTGCGGGCGCCCATGGATGGCAGTACTGATGCTTACATATGGTTATGATTTTTTTTTTTGCCACAAAGCATTCTTTGTTGGGTGTATAGATCACTCAATAATTAATTTATGTGGCCAACACTCATTTGCACAAAATATATCTTGTGTAACATTTTTCGGAACAATAGAGACATTATTTTCTGGTACTAGCCGCTTGGAAGTGCTTCTTAAACACAGCAAAGCATCTGTTAAAAACTCTTAACAACGCGTTGGAGCGATCATTGTGCTGCAGTAAACGTATTTGCTGAAAATGTTGATGGGATTGTGACTGCAATTCTGTAATTCTGCAAATTCTGTAATCTACAAGAAAATTTAGACACCAGAGGTGCTGCAAAGAACATTATGCCTGCTGCGTCTGAATTTATATTTCTTTGCTATTTTTTCTTTTGGAATGATGTACTAACGGAAAGAAATTGTGTGAAGAAGAGGCAAAAGATCTTGCTGTGAAAAAATCGGAGGACTACGACATTCCCATAGAAAGACGAATTTGTTTTAAAAAAACGAACGGCCGGTGAGTTGGCCACGGTTGCAGAACTTATGGATATGTTGGAATGTTTTGACCGATTCAGTATTGAACTCCGAACTAGATCGAAGTCAATTTAAGATGTAGCTTCATTGTTCGAGGTTGTGCAGCCAAACACTTTACTTTTGGCGAACACTGATGAGTTGGAATTAGCTGTATCCAAATTTACTGGTTTTTATGATGAGGTATCAGAAAAAGAACTTCTCTAATACCAAGGCTGAGAAGACATTTAGAAGCCAATGTTACAGTTTCTAATTGGGCGTCTCTAGACTTCAAATTCATCGTGGAATGGGATTTTACACAATCTCTTCCGAATCTAATGAGCTAGAAAGAAGAGATTTTAAGCAGAGAAGATATTCACTATCATACATTTATTATATGAAAGGATATACCTATACTAAAATAGTACTATTATTATCATAATATTGTAACTTAGTTATTAATAACACTCATTTGTATTAATTAGATAAAAATCATACTTTACGTTTATCGGATTTTTGTTAATTTTTGACGGCTTTCATTCTTAGGGTGACACCACGATATCCGCACCGGATGCATGGTACGAGCATACGATTAACATCTTTGCCCGCCGTGTTTCGGCCAGCACGTAAAACAGTTGATCGTCACAGCTAGTCAAAAGTGACTAGTTTTCGGACCCAATGGTACTAAGTGTGACGAAAAGAAAACTGTCTATAAGTAATAGGTATATCATCAATATTACCACATCCATAAGAATTATGATATAAAGATGCTGATTTAGGTCATTTGGCTAGGATCTCTGAACGCATAACAATTAAATATTTAATATCAGTTATGTAGTATTTATAAGCGCTGAGGCCTGTAACAAGAACCAGAAACAATTATCCAGAAACATCACCCTAACCGTAACCATAACCCATAACCTCAAATCCCACGAGATAGCAAACGTATTATCTTTCACAACTCAAATCATAAACACGATCTTCAGTCATTTTTTTTCTTCTGTTTTGGTATACAACCAACCACCACAGAATACCCCAGAGACGGATCTTTAGGATTTCTGTCTGGGTAGGCCATAGGCGCCGGCGCCCGACCCGGAGTGTCGCCGAGGAGCCGTTGTTGGTGACACTAGCGCCACGGGCAACCCTAATAAATCACTATCGTCGGTCGGCTTTCCGCCCGTTAGGTGGCCGCCTTGTCGCTACCGAGCGACTTGATCCATAAGCCTCTCCAGCCAGAGCATATAGAGGAAGGAAGACCATACTTGAACCAAAACCAGCGCAGATGTTCACCGAAAGATCGGATGAGATCAACTCACGACTCTTCTCGAGTGGACAATGACAGACAGCGCCGTGTGATCTGTCAGCTGAGGGATTTCACGGCACTCTCTCTGTATATAGCTTGTTTCACGCCTGTCTGTGTCGACTTGATGGTGCGGATTCTGGATGTACGGCGCGGAGCAACGAACTGATGTTGTGTATCCGTAGCAACCGGGGATTAAACCATTTTTATTAATTGTTGGCATGACAACCAGTGTTGCCGTTACAGCTCATGATGAAGCTGTATGGCAAAAAGACAGCAAAAGATAGCTGAATGTCTTTTTTCTGGTTAAAAAGTTTAATACTAAAATATGCCTAGATAGAAAGGGAGATATGTTTTTCTTAAAAGTCTGTGGCCAGACACATGACTTTATCATACAATATATAAAATTAATAGTTTAGCTGCATGAGATTCTATTTGATCGAGATCGATCGTGTTTGCATTAAAATAAAACGAATTAGCCAGGATTTGTCAGATATTGACAGTAGGTATTGTCCAAAATCAGCCTTTGACAGTACCTACTGTCATTAGAATAAAAATATCTGGCAAATCACGCACTTGAAATACACATTGACTTTGTAAACACCAAGATGTTTCAATATTGTTTCACATAGCGTACGTGCGCGCGTGTTTCTCCTCCTCATCCCATTCTCCACGCATTTGCTTGTTGAATTGACGTTTTGCAACTGCTGACGTTCTGAATATGTACTGTCTAAAGTTTCAAAATATCCTGGCTACCTACTATTAATGCAAACTATTAATTTTACCAAAAATGTTATAGACATAAATTATACAAAATTTCCTCTACTTTAATTTAGTATTTATCTATTTTCACAAAATTACAGAAATGACGGCTCATTTGCAAAATCGTTGAGAAATGCTAAGAGAAAATAGCCAGTTCGTTTGGACCCTTTTGAACCAAAAGCTTTTCAGCTCTAAGTCATGAAACTTCTAAATATAAACTTTCGTCCCGATACCTTTAGTAGTTTCTCCGAAATCGTCGTCACAAAAATCGGGTACACGCATACACACACACAGACTTTTTTTGTACCTTTGTCAAAAATGTTCAGGGGACCCAAAAAGACCTATTTCCGCTAAAAGCCATTTTTTTCGGCACCATTGCAATACTTTACCATACTGCGTATGATAAAGTAAAAATGGTCAAATTCTAAGATTTGTACTCACATCTCAAGTACAGTGCTAGCTTGTAGTACGTCAAATTGCTTATAAACTATAAAATATGTAACCGAACCATGTAAAAACGCCTGTCCTACAGCACTTCATAAGTTGTCACTTTTCACTACTTTAAAACTGATGTGGAACTCTATCACATCGTACCATTTTTTGAAAATACCAAAATGCGCAAAAACACATTTATTTTTTTCACATTTTGATCCATTTTTCAAATAAGATTCGTCATCTTTATGAAGCTATCAAAATCATCTGTCATAGCTTTTCTTAAAGTCAATAAAAACTTTAAATAACGACAGTTTTTCCTCATTCATTGCACAAAATGCTGTCATTAGTACTATACGAAACATAAAAAAACTGGGCTTGAGCAGACTCTACAATTTCCGTTTTTCATTCTACGAATGTTGCAAAAGTGGAGAAAGTTATTTAGAACTATAAAATAATTAATAAGTATAATTATGATTAATACATAATTTAAGTTTTTTATTAATTTTAAACGCAGTTTCGGAAACAAAAGCCGATCACGTAAAGTTATTTCGCATTTTTTTTCTTATAATTTGATACTTGATCTAAAAGTTCATACATCGCCTCGAGTTAGTAATCAGTCTGTATATACATACTAAAACAGTAAGTTTCAGGGTATCAGTCTGATCAGTTATCCATAATTTAAAAAAATAAAGTTATACCGAAACGTAAAAACTGTAACCATGGTTACGGGTAACGTATAGGTAGTAACGGTAATTCCCAAATTTCCATAAAATTAATGAATTAAAAAATCACGTAATACACTCGTTGTTTAAGGCCAGCCACAAACGTTCAGTTTCCACTGACACTGAAGTCTGCAGTGTGCGGTGTCTCTTAAACTGAGAGGAATTTTAATTTTTCAACTGTATGGTTCAACTGATCGTTGCGTGTCTGGGGGTTCAACTGTACAGTTACCAATTCTATTTGTGTCAGCAGCCAGTGCGTTTGGTTGTGTCTTGTAAGTAGGTAATGGAAGATTTTATTGTAATGTAAAGATCTGTATCTTATTGTCTGTGGAAAGTAAAGCCAAAACTTTGTACACGGCGTTACATGTTTGTGGGATAATTTTTCGAAGACATTGAGATTCTAGTTGAGAATTTTAGGTACACATACGACCGTCCTGTTGCCAGAAATATCAAGGTTTTTCTCTCAGTTTTTCTTTCACCATCTTAGGACTGTAAACTCTGACAGTTATGGATCGACAAGTTAATGGCAGATGCTAAACCGAAAAACATGAATAAATTCGCTAAAACGAACGAATGAGTCGCCCCTCGTGGTAAAAGAGTGAGTTACTCTAAACGGGATACGATGTGGCCAGTACTAGGTAAACTAGCATTATAGTTGTAAACCTATTATTGAACGAAAACATGGAAAGGGCAATGAAAAGGAGCAATAAGAGTAACATCTATTGTTGTGTTCTCAGTGTAAGACATTTTACAGTGAGGCATTGTCATTCCACATAGTTTGAGGTTAAACACTTCGCAATTATGTTCGCGCCAACATAACCGCAACCAATTATATTACCATTATTATTAGGGACAATACCTCTGGTAGCCTTCCAAAACCGTCTAATTAAATTCATATCGTGCTCGTATGTACACTGTACATACTCGCTCACATTCGACGCTCCGCCTTCGGCGTCGCGCCATTCCGCACTTTCGGCACTTGTGACATAAATAACTATTGGTCTCCGCAGGATATTTATAATTTTCTTAAAAACTAGATTTATTTTAAATGAAAAATTAGGGTATTTCTCTCTTTCAAATAGAAAACATTTAACAGTAAGGTGTGAAATTAACGTATACAAAAATATATTACTCTAATGCAACATTTAGATGAGCTGCAGTTTAAAATTATAAAGCTAAGCCTCCTGCGGGAGACCTAAATATTTTTCAATTGGGTCATTTATTTTGTGGTATATGAAATTTTGAATTTCGATAAAAACGTTTTTTCGATACACCCTAGAATCTAGATTGTACACAGAACACCAGGATTTTATCTGTGATTTTATCCCGTTTAGAGCGGACATTACTATTATTTGCAGCGCCATCTACATTTGCTCGTTCATGCGAATTCAAAATTCAAATGTCAAATGTGTTTTTGCGAGATTTACTTTTGACGTCTCCAACAATTGTGACCCATGCCGAGAAAGTGGTTCTTTTCCGGGCCGAGAGAAGAGTTGCAAAGGCGAGCGTAGCGAGCCTGGGCACTTCTTGAGGCCCGGAAAACCACTTTCTGGGCGTGGTGCACACATAATTATTATCCTACACAACAATATTGTAATAAAAATCATCCGTTTCTAAAGACTAATCTCTGACATATTGGCTTTTAACAAATAAAAACCGAATCGAAAACTGTGTTTTGATTGGACGGAGATATTTTTTGTACAATTATTTTCGTGGCTAGCGTCAAAAAGTGTTCATAACAGGCCGGGCTGCGGCTTGCGGGCAAATAGCATCTTTCGTGTCTCCATAGAGACGCGAAAATGACATTTTTGCATTGTGTAGGATAACCACACAATCACAAACTGGATGATTGCGCTATGATTAGTCTATTCGAAATGCCTGCATTTTTAAGTGTCAAGTGTGACAGTTCAAACGGTTCTTGCTCATTCGACAACAACACGCACCTTGAATCTGTATAAGACAAATTCATCTAGCGTATCTGTGTGATTTGCTGTGTTTTTATTGTCACTTGACTCTAATTGACGTTGTATAAGACAATTAACATTGATCTCATCCGCACATATTTCGACGATATTTCCATTGTTATTTTCTGATATTTTCTAATTTTTGTAAATGACCTTATGGCTATTTTTAGAACGCCATAATGGCTTCTCAAAGATCTATTTTTAAAATGTGTATGTCCATAGAATTTGTTAAAAGATTTTGTAGATTCCTTGATGTTTTGTGCTTATAATTAATTGTGATTTTCTCATGATTCCTGCAGCTTGGCCTGACGACGAATACGTAGTAATTCGAAACCGGTAGCCAATTAGACCAATCATTAAACGTTGGAAACTAAAATCTGATTTTATTCTTCGACCTAGACCTTGGTAGGCCACCTGGTTCAAACCTTCTACAGACTAATGACGGGATGTGATACCAACATGTTTTTAAGTAAATTAAGTGCAGTAAAAAATGGCAGTGTTCTTTATTTTCTAATGGTTAATGTTATTCAAAATTCGTAGTGTGCCAAGAGAAATTTGACTCAAATATGAATTTGAGAAATGTCAAAAACTTGCCACATTTGTGAACGAGACTCTCAAATTGTTTGTCAACTTTGTTGAATTCTTTATGTGGATATTACATTTAAGTATGCCCTTTTCATGTACTTGTTTGTGTAATTTCTGTATCTCAAAATGTTAGTGCAGATGCTCCTTATCCTGTTGTGTCATTATTTAATCATTATACATACCAGTCAGTTAAGTGGACATAAAATAAAAATAAATCAAAACTTCATGTAATAATGAGTTTTTCCTGAAGAACAATACATTGAAGATTCTGCCGATAAATATGTTGTTGAAATGATGTTAAATAAACTAAATCATTGTGTAACGTGTCTGGTAAACAACTATAACCTCCAGGATCAAATAACTGATCACCGATAACAAAAACATGTGAAAAACACGCCAAAATTAAATATACATCGCACCTCTTCAGGTATAGGTAGTTATTATGACCAAAAAACTACTCTATCAGAAATTTTCTTTCCGATTGTTCCAACAAACAACAACATTCGCGTGCACAAATATTGTAATAAACGGATATGCTAATAAATTATACAACGATTTTAACACTAGCCTGTTAACGAGGTGTTGACATAAAATAAATACGCAAAAATCGTATTTTTCGCAAATTTTCTCGCTTTCGCACTACAACGTTGATTTACAAGCCTACAATTATGCAAAGTATGAGTATTATGCGTGCATTTTTGCTGACGTGTTGCAATTGGCTGATACGGGTGTTATCTGTTACGACAATAATCAACATACAGAAAAAAACAACAAATATTTTGACATGGTGATACAGAGAATGTTGTGTGGTAAATTACGTTATTGGTATTCGAAGGTGAAAACAGTTGAAATGGTTGAACTATTTGAGTGATAGTCTATTAGTTTTGCCGTGGCGAATGGAATGAAGAAAGGTTGCAACCATTATCTTAAGTGTATTTTGGTTATTCGAATAAAATTCTTCGTTTGAGTGCAAAGGATAATTAAGGGGGAGATAAGAAGTTGGTTTCAGAGGAAAATGCAAGAATGCAACAATTAGTAATCGCCAGAAAACGATCAATAATCATCCTTATAGATAGGTAGGTATCTGTGTACATATAAGGTTGTCGTTTTTCATCGAGCGTAGCAAATTATTGAACAATTAGAATAAGATATGTAATAGGTATATAATGTGTGTGTGTGTGAGTGCGTGCGTGTGTGTTTGTACCCGTTTTTTTGTGGCGACCATTCCGGAGAAACTCCAGAGAAAGGTATCGGGACGAAACTTTATATTTAAAAGTTTTATGACCAAAGTTAGAGCTGAAAAACTTTTTGTTTCAAAGGGTCCAAAGGAACTCGACGTTTACCACCTACTCTAGGTATTTTCCAAGGATTTTGCAAAAGAGCAAAACAGAAATTTTATGATAAAGTCATGTGCCAGGCCATATTAGATTTTTTTTACCAGATAAATATAGAAATAATATCTCGGTTCTGAACACACCGCTTTTTAACCTTCTTCCACACCTATATCTTTCAATATTTTCAAGTAGGTAACTGTTTGTCTGTCATGTACCCACATCTTTCGTCTTTAGTGTGGTCTGCTAAGCTATTGATGTAAACGTATGTGGACAACATTTCATGACAAATTTGTTAGTCGCCGATTGTATAAATTAATTTTAATAATATCACCAAACATTCAGTAAACAATTCGATTTTTCATAAGCGGGCGTTTTATTTATGACGTTCAATGATTTTGTGTCTAAATTGACTAAATAGTGGTAACAAAATAACTAAAGTAAGTAAGCAATATTAGCGTAGGCATACTTTGAACAAAATGAATTGCGTACGGGTTATGCCGTGTGTCAAGATTCGTAAATGCTGACGTTTCGCGAACCATGTTGCTCGCTTCTTCAGAGCTAACTAAATACTGAAGATTCTGGCCGTGAAATCCAATGTACTTTGAGCAATTTAGTCAATAAATAACAGTATCTACAAATAATTAAAAAAAAAAATGATTTCAGTCTTTCAAAATTGATAATATTTATGTATAAAATGATGCTTTTATAAACGAATACTTATTAAATAAAAATGTTACAATTTGTTAGATGTTGTTTGTTTTTAATCTTAAATTTAATTAACATCTCTAATGTTGGGGTATTACACAAAACAAGGTTGATATTTTATGAGAAACGTTTTTCTTCTGAAACTATCTGACTAGATCTTAATTTTTGCCATTATGATTTTTGTCTTTTTTCTTCATAAAAGATTTAGCGTTTTAGCTACGTAAATTTACTGTTTGTTCATTTTTAATTTTATTTTTTTGTAGATCGTTTGTCAACCTCTTTTCAGTTTCTATACTCCTGAAGTACACTTAGATTTATTAACATTAAAAAAGTTTTTAGACAGAATGAAAAATAAATTATAGATTATAGAGAATCACATAAATTTTATAAATTATCGAGATCCTCTAGTATTCCATAAATTAACAAAAAAAACTACAATTGATTCCGATTTTTTTTGTGGAATACATAGTTTTCCATAGAAATATTGAATTTACTTTACTTAGGCTTTTAGCTATACAGGTTGTTTCCTAATAACATGCTAATATTTAAGGAGGTTATTCTTGGGTCTATTTTGAGGAAAAAAATTCATACGAACATAATATGTCCTACAGCTCTTAACTTTTGAACTACATGATGCTAACGTTTTAAGAAATATTCTTTTTATGATAACTTTGGTACGACTCTAGATACTTTTGTGAAACGTAGTACGCATCTTCTATGCATCAAAAGGCATTTCCTGCTGTACAACATAATTTTTATTCTTGCCAGTGGCGTTCGTGAGGGGTTTCTACTGAATCATTTCAAAGAGAAAAGTGACACGCCACTGCATTTTCTTACAGTAAAAATTATTTTTGAAATGCTCATTCCTTTCTTACCAAATCTGGTCTCTTAATTTTTTGTTTAACGGACGGTTTTCGCACAAAAAAATAAAATTCAACTTAAATAAAAATTTATTTAAGAGAATAATTTTTAAACGGTATAGATTTATAAAATTAAAGTAATCTAAATACTTTTTGGAATGACAACTTTTTTTTGAATCTTAAGAACCCTGTAGTTCAAAAGTTAAGACCTTTGCTTTAGGACATAGGTATGTTCATATGAATTTTTTTCCTCAAAATGGACCCAAGAATAACCTCCTTAAATATTAGCATGTTATTAAGAAACCCTGTATTTTATCGCTCATACAAAACAATATCGTCTGGTAATACTCTAAAAGACAGAAGATTTTTTGTTGTAGTTGCTCATAATTTAATTATTATAAAATGTATGGATTCAAAATATTTAGGTAGGTACATATCTATTACCTATATCCCAATATACTTACTTATAGTTAACATTATAAGATCCACGCATGCCAACCAATATAAGACAATAAAACATGACGATATTTTAATAATTAAAAAGCTGAGTACCTACATAGTAATATTAATTGTACCTATGTCTGTTGTAGGTAATAGTTTGTTCTTTAAACACCTTTTTTGTGAAAGTTTGATATTTTAAGTTTCAAACTGATATTACAGTTTCTGGCATAGAAAAACTAAATAGCTGTATTTCGCTAACCATGGCTTCTTTATCAATTAGCTTCTGACCATGTTATAAATATTATTGTTTTTTCATTGAGCAGTTTTTACGCGTCATACAACTATTTTATTTTAAAGATAATTCCATTCGGTTCAAGTTATTTGATGACAGTATCACGTTTAAAATAATACATACAATTTAATCGCAAGACTCGAGTGTACATTTTACGATAAAGTATCCGACGGATAGCAGTATGTAGGTACCTGGAATCAATGTGCTATACGATAATAGTATACCGAATATACCTATAATAAATGAAATGAAATTTATGAAATAACACTACTTTAACTACTATAGTTTTGCAAATATTATAGCAACAACACTCACCCATCAACAACATTCTGCATATACTCCCCATAATATTCTTTTTTTCTATTCTCTTAAATAAGGTAAAGTCAAAAGTTCAATTCGCTAGATCAAAACAGCACTAAAACTTTGCGTAGCTACACACAAAACAAATTTAGAAATAATTCTCGAAATAGTGTTGAAACCGAAGAAAGGGTTCTGATTTCAACCGAAGTCACTGACCGTCTGTTTGAAGAGACTCTCAACCAGGTAGTACAAAACTCCAGACTACAGGAAAACAGTCTGGGACGCAAAAGCAAACAATGCGTAGTATATATCACAGTATAGTTAAGGGTTGCATCCCGAATATACTAAAACAGCAGGGCGTCAAGCATTTGTCGAAGATTGTGAATGAGCCCTGTTTTTCCTAGAGGTCTGCATAAAGGCTTTATCTTGCGAACTATGGTGATGGATTGACAGTAAATAATTTCGCCGACAGTTTCTGTTGTTAGGTCATATAAATACACATAAATATGGCGCAAACGAATGCAGGAAGTTAGGTTATAATTTTTGACAGCTGTCAAATCGTACGTACCGCGATATACCTACCAACTGATTAACATTGTAATTAAATATTACTGTTTCTATGATAGTTACAAATAAGAAATGAGTCAAACTTACGAATTGGATTCAGTAAAACTTCCCAGAAAAGGTTCTCCATGACAACTGAACGAAACCAGTTCAAACTTTAAAATTTATGACTTGCCCAACAACGATTAAATATGCATTTGTAGACAATGCGCGAACACGAAGTTTGAAATGGACGTGTCGCGGTAATTAATGGTATTTTCGAAAAAAACACTTAAACGACGCCGGAGTGAAGATAAAATGAAATTCGAAACTCGCGTCGCCGTTATCAATGCAGCCGTTAGAACTATTTTGCACTGTAATTGTGAACTATTTTGTTGCGTGACCCGGAATGCAACATATCTTGTACGGCGCATTGTTCCAGCATAGTTTTCGATATGCAGATTATTTTTCTACCGCTCGTGTTGAAAATTAGCGTTCCTATGTTTAATAACAACTTAGAGGAAATAAGGTAATGACGGAGTTATGCATCTATGCGTTGATATTACTTCATATCGGAAAGGTGTGAGGTTAGGTGATTATGAACAATTGAAACTAATTTAATTAATTTGTATTCAATAATTCAATAAACTATACTTATCTACTTGTTAAATATCTTATATTTACTTGGGTTAAGTACATACTTTGTTGTAGAAATGTAGGTCCAATATTTCATTACAATATTGGTTATTATGAAGAAAGTAATTTATTTGTCGAGAACATTTAAGTACATGAGAAATTCTTAGCTTGGTTTGAGTATTTACGTGGCAAATCAATTAAATAAGTATTAGATACTTATTACGTTTTCTGGTTTCAAGTAACCACTTTTTTGGTTACCTACTGTCACGTCTCGATCTGTCAAACTTGCTTTTTAAATAGAATTAAAACAAAAGTCAAGTGTGGAAAAGCTAGTGCCTCTTCTGTCAGAATTTTGAATCTAAAGTAGGTTTTCTTGCATTAAGTAATAGATAGTGGTTTTGCATCGGCAAATCAAAATCATGTATTAGGTACATACTAAGGCTTCCAATCCCGGACAATATAACTGATCCCGGGATTTCGGGATTAAAGATTTTGTAATCCCGGGGTCCCGGGATTTTCATGAGAAAAGCGAAAATTGCTGAGTCAAAACGCTTCGGATGACAAATCCAGTCAGTAAGAAACGCCTAAAATATATTTTATTGGATAATATCGTTTACCCCAAAACCAACGTTTTCAAATTTTACAAGTAGAAAACCAAAATTGACGGTTTAAAAGGTAAAAGGTGTCAAAGTGTGCGTATTGACATCAACAATAAAACAAAATATAGGTATAGGTACTCTATTAGATAATAACTTGCCCTTACAACTTAGATTTGTTAAAAAATTTGCATTTTTTTGTAAAATGTTTCAAGAATAGTCACGGTAAAAGAAATTGTTTGATCGAGCCAAATTTTCAATTTTCCATATTGATGCCAATAAAACATTTTGACGTATTTTTGTTTTATAATCCTTAAACTGGAAGAAACTCTTTCGTTGTATTTTATTACCTATTTAGGTACTAATTTTATATTCTGTAGGTAGGTACCTACTACCTACATCACTGAATCCAGGTAAAGAAATCCGCCACAAATTTCTTTATTTTTACGTTTACCTATGTTTTTTCCTGTTGTTAAGGGTAAAGTAAATAAAAAGACTTTGTTCTTCCTATTATAGCAACATGTGTAAACGAACTTTATGCTTTATACTTAATTTAATCAGAAAGGGTGCTGTTATAGACTGATGTCCATACTTAAAAAGCAGCAGCTCAATTGATTTATTGTAGGTCAGTGCCCACATTTCCTTAACAAAAAGTAAGAAAATAATTAAAGTTAACTTTTTTAAGGTCCCGGGATAGATTTATAATCCCGGGATCCTGAAAAAACTCATTATTTGTCGGGATCCCGGAATCCCGGGACTGGAAGCCCTATAGTACCTACTCAGCGTTGACAAAATAGTAGGGGTCCAAAACCGCATTCTAGAAGTTATTTAGCAACTTTTTTTCATACTATAATTGTTTTAATAAATTCCATTCAGAAGGATAAAGTTAGATTTATAATAAAGTTTTTAGTTTAAATTAAGATATTCTTAAAAATCTTGGTTTATCTTAAAGGAAAATCTATGACATACGTTCATATGTTTTCCAAAACATAGGTATGATTCTAGTGACAACGGCCACTGCATTTGAAACATTGAAACAATCTAATATCAGAAGGTTATCATTTCAGAAGGTTGATATCAGTGTTTTCATAACGACACCGAAACAGGTATCGTTATGAGTTCATAACGAACGCAAAGTAGAAAAAATATTATTGATAGCGTAAGGAAAATATCACTAACCATACATTGGCAAATGGAAAAATAAAGGCGTGAACACGTAGAGTCAACCTTTCAAGTCTATGATGAGCGTTTGAAGAAAAAAATCATTTCGAGTTATATAGGAAACCAAACCACCATCATCAAAACGACGTTATTTCATCAATATTTGATTGGACGACAAACAGGAAAACCAGGTACCTATGTCTTTAAACTTTGACAAGATTAGAATTTTCCTTCAATTTTGGGCATACCTGTCATGTCATCAAATACTAGAAGGAAGGACTTCAAACTATCAATGTTTGAAGTCGTGTTTGCTAATTTATTTTTTGGCCAGATACCAAACAAGATGAACAAATTGTACTTTTACTTAAGACTGTTTTTCAGAACTATCCAAACCACTAACCAAACTAAACACTAATTCAGTAATTTCTGGAGAAGCCAAATCTTCATCAGTAGGTACCTAACTAATGCCATCGCCTTCAGTCCGAGAATGTCAAACATTCTTGTAATGTGTTCTTCCGTCATTTAAAGGTCTGTTTACCTATGTAAATCTAAAGGAAAAAACCGCTCTTTAAAGATTTTAAGAATTTCGGACTTACTGTTTTGCGATTCCAGCGAGCAGGAATCGTTGAGTGGGTGCGGATTCATAACGAGGCTGGGCTGCACGCGATGGTGCATTGGTAGTTGGTGCATGGCCAACCCACCTTGCTCTGACATCACCATACGAACAGCGTCGTATACGAAACGGTTCACCAACAAAAAACACACACAGCGAAAAAAGTCGCGAAACACTATCAAAGTTCACAACCAAAAAGTCCGAAACGTCAGTCGGTAATCAGTTCCTGAGCCGCCGGTATCGTTTCTGTCATCAGCGCTCGCTGGGCAATAACATACACCCACCACGTTAGATAGTCGTCGACAAACTGATAGCGCAGAGGAGGACTCGGCAAAAGTCGGACGAACGATAATTTTTGTTTTTCCCCTACCACTCCGTTGGCCACGCCTACCGTCCGGCGCGCTATTGGCGTAGAAGAGAGGCCGCGCTGCGCCAGGGGGCACAAAATGGTCGGCTTGATAATCAATAATGAGCGTAGTCCCCACCCGTGCGAAGACCGTGTCAAAATTACCTTCTTTCTTTGTTAGAGATGTAAATTTAACCTTTAAAGTCCTACACGACTGGCTACCAGTCCTCGCCTCTTTTGCTTCTTCCTTTGGCGTTTTTCGGCGAGCTTCTGTTGCCTCTTTTTTGGGGGCCGGTGGACCGTGTTGTCCTGTGTATTCCCGGTGGAAGGAGTGGTACACGTTGCCCGCGGGATCCGGGGACGGGATTTCGAATGGTCCTTTGCGTCGGATTGCAAATAGTTTTGGCATCGCTTTGCTTATTGTGTTTGGAGTTTGCTTATTGGTTGAACTGGACGTTTTATGGTCCTATGACTGTTTGGCAGGTATTGAGATGTCTCATAGTATAGGTACTAAATTACATAGTCTGTACAGATTGAACATATTAAAATCGATGATAGACACAGCGAAGTATATAGGTATGTATTCTGAAAACGTGAGAAAATTATATGCTTAACGCTTACGCTTATACCTAATACCTATAATATGGTGGGTCAAAATTTAATAAACTTTAAAAATTGATTTGCAATACCTAGTGTGGAAAAGTTGACATCTATCAATGAAATCATGTTGAATGTTATCTTCTGTTAGCAGTTTGCTCTCAAAGTTGTGAACATTTGCATTTTATCCATCAGACAATACCTATAGGTCCGATATTTAAAATTAATTCCCAAAAATTAATTCTTGGGTTAATCTTGAAATTCCTTGAAACTTTCAACGATATGTAGGTACCAACAGGTTTAAAAATTGTCCCAGTTTTCAAAATTTTTATTGTTCGACATCAATTTTTTAATTTATTTTCTTAACGTTAATTTGCTTAAAGTTGTCAATTAATATCTAAGTTAATAAGTCAAAAACACTAATTGTCGGATCAAAACCGAGCTGTCAAAATGTGTGCGCCGTGTGCGGTCACACAAATGTCACATAAACATTAACTTTATGTCACGAAATATACTAATAAAGTGGCGCGTTATCCCGTGGGCAAAATGGGCATTTGCCCAGGGCCCCCAATAACAGGGGGCCCCCAAAGCAGTATTTTAGAAACTCATTTCGTATAATAGACTACGACACCATGCCAGTTCTCATTAACGTTGCGAGCAGATTTACGCTCCTCTCATAGTGAGACCCCAACTATAATCTTTTAACTAATTTAGGTATATTTCCGTCTCAAGAATAGAGAATTTTATATTTGCGCTACTGCCGGTTGGGGACCAAGATCAATCTTTTATAAACTATAAATTAATTAGGTAATTAATAAATTACGGTATGAAGAATATCAAATTGAACTTAGGAGTAGTCTTGCCTATGGGGCACCAAAGAGAGTGGAGGGAGTTTTAACAGTTACACTCATGTTTTTTTTTGCAATAAAAGAAACTACCCATATCTAATACCTACCACTGTACGAAACTAATGAAAAATCCTTGACTAAGTTAGAAGAGAAGAACTGTATGAATTTCTGAAGATTTTCAGCCGACACTTTTCTTTTTGTTCTGGAATTCAAATCTCGAATTCAATTCTGTAAAGATGAATGCTCCAGAGTCTATAAAATAAAAATTTCAAATTTAAATTTCGAGCTATTGACACAGTAGAAATCCTTTTAACATTGTTTAATTGCTTTCTTTTAACATTTAATCGTCTTGTTACATTTAGGTACACCACACACCTCAGGGACATGCGGTTTTTAGGTACTGTTCAATTTGGAATTCAAGAGTAGGAATCAAAAGACAGGAAAAATATATAGGTATGATGCTATAGTAAAAAAAAGGGAATTTGGTCTGATTCTTACTAATACATAACCCTGAATATTCAAAAGTCATTCATGTTTCTAGCTTAAGTCTTTTCCTAAACCTTTTATTTGGTTACTTTCTTGTCAACTTTAAGTAGGTACCAGATATTGACACGTTACGTTTCTTCTTATTAAAACTGATAAAGGTAGTAGAAGGCATTCGGAATAATTGATGTAGTTATCTATTTTTTTGATGATATGAAATCGGAATCTTAGGTAATGTTAGAAAGGGAAATAGGAAATTACGCTTTATTAAAAGTAACTTAAAAAAACTATATACCTATAAACTATGCTCCGAATTATGATTTTTAAATTGTTAAGCTATTTATTAGTTATTTTGTAATTCTGAAAAATAATCTGTTGAAATAAGTATGTAGGTACCTATAGGATCTTATAGTAAATGTAGGTACTTGCAAAAAAGGTCAATACCTTACCCTTTATTTATAATTTTTGTTAGGTATAATTGTTCCGAAATGTTATGTCAGTAGGTACCTACCTAATATTAGTAGGTATATATTATACATTATACATTATAAATGATTGTAGGCGAAGTATGCCATGAAATGAAATGTAAGTATTGCTGGTTGCCGCTCTATTTGAATGGAATACCACTGTTCTACACACAAAAGTTAATTTGGTTACATAACCTATTTCATGTTTGACAGTTGATTGGGTATAGCGACACAAAATTACACGGCCTACTTCGACTACAATCATTTATAATGACCCTGTATTATTTTTGTACAAAAAGTAATTCTTCATAATTCAACATTGTAGGTATCTATACGTATGAGGGCCATCAAATTCAAAATTGCCCAGGGCCCCATGATGGCATAACGCGCCACTGCTAATAATACACAATAAATATATGTCTCATATGTAGGTACCTACTGCAAAAGGCGTCAGAAGTTCAGCAACATAATATGATGACTCTTCTGATTTTTCTGATGTTCTGTAGAAGCCTTCACTTAGGAGCAGTTTCTTAAAGTCCCTCTTGAACTGATTTACTGGAGCCCAGCGTACCAAGGCTGTTTAGTTGGCAGTGGTGGGCGTGCTGTGCCTGAGATGGTGTTGGGTTTGTGAAATGGGATGTGGACGTCTATAATAGACTAGTTCGCAGGATCAGAACCTAACAAAGAGTATAAATTTGAAATCGATCGAACAAATATATTTTGCTCCCAAACATAGTTAAAAGATTTTTACTAAAATTGATTGATGATTGATGGAATTGATGAGCAAGGTAAAAGGTGCAAAAGTTATTGATCGATAGAAATAAAACAAATCAAATTTTGACACATCTTTGTCACTTTGACAAATAATTCGTGTTTTAAGACTTTAACTAAAAGTTGTAAAAGGTACCTACCTACAATTACAGTTACTTCAAACATTTTTACATATCATTTTATCACACTTATTGGCCCCGTGCACAGTATAGAGTGGGGGAGTTACAAACGTTTTACGCGCCCGTAGCGGAATAAGTATATGCCAGAAGTGTTTTCGGTCACCGCTACATGCAAAGGCGCTGTAGTCGACTTTATTATTTCTGCCAGCTGTTGGCGCGCTCTGGCTACAGGTAACTACACCACGTCGGTAATTACTAGGGAGAAAACTGCTTAGAATAGCGCCACCTTATGGCTATCTCAGACTCTTCCGGCGGTGAAACAGACGTGCTTGTCGACGCGCACCCGGCCAAGGTTCATCCTCATCACATAAGAGCGGCATTTCCGATCTCTAACTGTATGTTAGGTAATTATTTATTGAAGAGTTATTTCTAGGAATTTATTTTATGTTTAGGTGTTTAAGATTACAAGAATCGTACCTAATTAACTTGCTAGGTGGCACTGATTTACTGTTATTAATTTATTAAGTTTATTAACTGTGAACTTAAATTAAATAAAAAAAACATATAATCAATATAGGTACCTATTAATAATTAACCTCAAAAACCTATTGGACTTGAATGATTTGCGCAATATATGAGTACCTACGCCAATATCACCTTGACACAGGACATCCTTTCCGGTATCATTTCCGGTTTCCCGGTATAATATAAACAACAAGTTTAATTGCTGTTTCAAAATTGACAAGGGCGCGTTATACCTAGCTCTTGATAAATTTCTTGACTATGTTCTAAAACATACTCCAGATAGTTTAAAGTTCTCAAAAGTTATTGAACATTATATCTAAAATTGCAAAGCTTTCCTTGAAAACCTGCAACTGTTACAAACATTCAGACATTAGGAAGAATCACAACCCAATTTATTGAGAATTGATACGGCTTTGTACCAGGCTACTTGAGACCCTGTTAGGTTGCAGCATCGTCTTAATTACTGTCGGTTTCGATTCAAATCTTATAATCAATTCTTTAGTAGCTTTCCGACGGAGAATCATCTTTATATTTTGCACACTTGCAGATATAGGTACCTACTGTTAGTATACTCACCGGCAAAAGCGGGCCACTTAAAATCTTGTTAAATTTACAGTAATTTAGTATCATTCTGTTTTTTTTTTGTATATTCATCCCAATATCTGATTGAGGTACAGGAATATGAAATATGCACAAGTAAAACGTTTTTTTTTAGATTTTATGTTCAATGTCTTTTGAACACTTTTACCGATTTGATTATTTTTTCAGCACGTACGTTGTAAACCAATTCATCAATATTCCAGTTTGTTATGCCGGAAGAAAAATATGTTTTGGTGGTCTAAATTTCTAGACACCCTTTGGAGTTCCTACTATTTATTAGATTCTAGTGTAATCTATAGGAACAGAGGCACTTCGTTTCCCAATATGTTGCTGTTTGATTCATCTAATAGATATCCCCATTTCTGAAGATACAAAGTTTTAAGTAAAAAGTTTTTACAATTTTATGTTATCCCTAATCATAGTTCTTTTTTTTCGTGGATACGCCTATCCGAACAATATAAAAGATGACCTGCTTTAGTTTTAATAATTATTATCACAAAAATGATTTCACAATAGTTGTTAAAGAATATTATCAATCCGTCAACATGATATTTAAGTACCAAAGACGTGTGTAAAGTTGCCAAAACGAATCGAATAATCACGAGTAAACCTTATCAATTCAATGCCATTTTCACAGCATTCAATTGCAGTTTTAGTCTACTATCAGGTATTTATGTTTAAATAAGGCTCTGCGACCAACATTCTATTTATATCTTGCTGATTGTCCTGAAAATAAAGGTCAAAATCACAGCAATGATTTTCTAATATTTTAAAGGCGTGCGATAATTTTCATAAAGTTATTAACAATGCGGAGGATGTAATAATTACTTTACATGCAAAGAAAAATCATCACTTGTTAAAAGATTACAAATGCTATTGAACATTAAAGCTAAAATAGCAACTTTTTACTCGTAACTGTATCCTTTACAAACATTCGGAAGTTTGTATGAATGTTGACAATTGACATAGTATAGAGTATAGATCCGAGTACAATTGAGTACTTGATCAAGTTACATAAATACTTCACAGCGTGTCTCAAAGTTTGACCACCAAAAAATATTTTTTCTATTTTGCATTCACAATGCACACATTGTAACACTGTTTTCGGTGTTACAATTAACAAATTGTAACATCGTTTTTAGGACCGTGGTTTTTATGTCACTTTTTTCTAAGATTCGTACACACTGGCACAGTACACATTGATTGTTGATATCAAATGCCATATGTCAAACGTACAACACATAACCACACACTCCCTCTTTTTAATCGCTTGCTATCGCATAAATTGAGAAATATCAATATTCTCAATATTCTATACATATTTAAACATACGTGTAGCCTGCTATAGTATGGCCAAAGGATTGGGGCTTTCTTAGTTTTACTGTGGTCATCAAAATACGCCAACATGACATTTCGGTGATGTTTTGCGGCTCGGGTAGTGTTCGTCATCATTCTTTTCAACTAAACATCAAATCCCTTTTCAGATATAATTCAAGAACCGCATTCACTGTAATAAGGTATTATGCGAAGATCAAACCTACATCGTAGATATGAACGATTTTAATTACTGCTGCGAGATTGTATATATGCCCAATAAATGGTTTATTGAATATCAGCATACACGTAGGAAGCTATAGTAGGTACGTTTAAAGTGTTGAGGATTTTTTTAGTTTTTTTGGTTCTGGTTGTGTGCAACTTATTTGTATTACGTCCATCACATGTAATTTTACTAAGTATAATCTATTCTAATAAATTGTTACACCGATATTAGAATTTGGTTTCAATTATAAGCCAGTGGTAGGCCTACTAGGTAGAAACTGCTATTAAATGTTAATATTTATTAAACCACTCTTTCAAAGTTACTTTTTAGGTTATGGTTCATGTATTTATCACAGTAGGGTTAAGTGTTGCCCCAAGCTCCATTATAATCATAGTTGCGACCTCTCTGATTATTTATTAAAACTTGTAGGCTAAAGTAGAGTAAAATTATTCACAATTAGATTTTGTCATGATTTTATTCCATCCTTACGAAGTTGACAGTTACTACAGTGCTGCCACGTGGTACCCGCAACATACCCTAGATTCTAATTTAGCGCAATATATTAACCACAATTTCTAAATGTATATAAAATTAATGACGCAAAGTAGGAAAAATAGTAATGGTACTACACTTGTTGAAGACGGATCGGCGCACTCGCTCCATTTGGGCAAAACAACTCGTGCGCCAATTTGACGTCTTATAAAACTTGTATAATAATATACTATTAAAGGACGGTGATAATTTCAATAAAATTGTTTACAATGCGGATGGTATATAATAATTTGTTTACCTACGACCGACGTGTAAACGTCCCTTACGTCACGGACTGCTTCGCTCGTATATCGCTTATAACATACGTGTGCGTTTGGCTGTGCGTTTGTGTTTTTTACGCACGACCTAATGTCACAATGACAGATGTCGTGCAAATATTTTGATTAATTATTTGTCATTTTTGATACTATTTACATTTATTGAAATTTTTGGTCGTAGGTAAGTGCAATACTCGAGCTGTAACATATATTGCATGCTTGTGAATATTTATGTTGAATTTGTATTGGAATTTTCGGTCGACACTTCAGACAAAGTTCTTCCGTAGTTGCAATAGATGTCGCGCGAATACCGTCAAATATTGTCACCCGTCAAATATCCTTACCTTTATTTTTTTGACATTTTTGATACAATTTATTGAAATTGTCGGTCGTAGGTAAAACTATGTACAATACTCGAGCTGTACACGCATATAACGTGCTCGTGAAAAATAACAAAACTCGCCGCTTCGCGGCTCGTATGTTATCTTTCCACTCGCACGTAATATGCTAGTTACAGCTCTTGTAATGTAATATACTATTACCTACGACCATATGTGTAAACGTCCCTTACGTCACGGACTGCTTCGCTTGTATATTGCTTATAACAAACGTGTGCGTTTGGCTGTGCGTTTGTGTTTTTTACGCACGACCTAATGTCATAATGACAGATGTCGCGCGAATGTTTTGATTAATTATTTGTCATTTTTTATACAATTTATATATATTGAAATTTTCGGTCGTAAGTAAGTGCAATACTCGAGCTGTAACATACATGACATGCTTGTAAACATTTATGTTGGATTTGTATTGGAATTTTCTATCGACACTTCAGACAAAGTTCTCCGTAGTTGCAATAGATGTCGCGCGAATACCGTCAAATATTGTCACCCGTCAAATATCCTTACCTTTATTTTTTTGACATTTTTGATACAATTTATTGAAATTGTCGGTCGTAGGTAAAACTATGTACAATACTCGAGCTGTACACGCATATAACGTGCTCGTGAAAAATAACAAAACTCGCCGCTTCGCGGCTCGTATGTTAACTTTTCCACTCGCACGTAATATGCTAGTTACAGCTCTTGTAATGTAATATACTATTACATGCAAAGAAAATTCATCCAAATTGGCAAAAGATTCAAATGTTATTGAACATTAAAACTAAAATGGTATATTTTTACTCGTAACTGTATCTTTTACAAACATTAAAAACTTTGGATAAATCCAAAGCTAAATATTGAAAATTGAGAACCTGATCAAGTTACATAAGATAAATCACACCGTGTATTAAACTTTGAGTACCGAAAACATATTTTTTCTACTTTGCGTTCGTTATGAACTCATAACGAAACCGGTTTCGGTGTCGTTATGAAAACACTAAGTCACAAACATTTGGTAACTTTTAGTTTTCCAAGATTGATGATATTGACGTCAAGTGCCAAATAAGGCTGACATCTGGCTGACAACTCAATCGCTATTGGCTCGCGTCAGTCGTATTTGCGAATTGTAGTACAAGTACCAACTTTTGAATATGAAACTACTCTAGATTGTAAGATGACAACCGCAATTTTTTAAATTTATGTAAATTTTATGTCGCAAAGTAGAAAAAATAGTATATAACACTCGTTTTATAAGACGTATTGGCGCACTCGTTCCATTTGAGCACTCCTCGCTACGCTCGTCGTGCCCAAAACTACTCGTGCGCCAATTTTTGTCTTATAAAACTTGTATTATAATATACTATTAAGGGCGTGTGATAATATTGATATAGGTAATGGTTAACAATGCGGAGGATATAGGTATGGTAATTTGTTTACATGCGAAGAAAAATCATCAAAATCGGTAAAAGATTACAAATTTAATTAAAAATTAAAGCTAAAATTGCTAATTGCTAGTCGTAACTGTATCTTTCATTTTGCTTCGACCGGCATTTGCCAGTATAACAAGGTTTTTAGTTTTTTCGCAAAATTTTAAAGGTCCCAAAATCTTAATGTGTCGCGAAGATCTAAAGAAACCATTTTAGATGAATCATGCTATTGTAGAATAATATTATTATTGAATAATTCTAATTACTTCCAAGTAATTACTTCAATTACTTATATATTGACAATTAAAATTAATTAACAATATTTGTCGAATCATCCCAAGTTTACCGAAGCCTAAACAGGAACTAATAAGACTAAAACCAACCCTTTCATTAACACGGTCTAGTTCCTTCATTATTAATTAGGTTCCATTTACATATCATAACAATAAATCTCACTCTCAATGAGTTTAATTAACTTAACATCAAATAAATCGTTGCTACCGGTATTTTTTCCCGGAGGAATACATAGGCGCGCCAAATTCAAGTAGGTAGTCTGACTTTTTTCACTAATTCTATATATTGAAGTGAGTCCATTAACTCTCTTGAAATTTGAGTACCTCGTGGATAGATTTTACCGCGAGCAATTAAGATTGTTGTAAAAAACAATAAACAAAGCGGCTTAGATCAAAGGCAGCTGCCGACAGGTGAACGTCGAATCAATACGATTACATAATTTTCTAGAATTATTGCGCGGCAAGAGGCTCGACAATCGACAGTATATTGGTGTATTTACCTACTATTATGTTGAAGCCTGGCATTTCGAAATCAACTGGAAAGTGTTTTTTCTTTTTTTGTAGGCATGATGCACTTGTTTGTTTGCTTTAACCTTTATCAATAAGTTTAGTTTAATGGGTCTTACAAATAACGGAATATAGAAATGTGGGAAACAAGAAAGTAATTTTTGCAATTTCTTAAGGTATGCGCTTCCGTCTTTAAGGTGGTTTATGCTAAATGTTATTTGTGCCATAACTCATAACTTAAAATTGAAACATTATGTCCACAATGATTTTCCATGATACGAAATTTGATCAAACATCTGTAAACATCAAATCTCTCAATTACCTCTCATTTTTGTCTCAAATTTTCCATACTGCAAAAAAGTAGTGTATTATTATAATTTCGAGAATTTGCCATTAAGGTATTTTTTATATATGTTACAGTACAAGCATCAACTCTAATCAACTCTATATACTTACTAGTCAGTGGATGCATTTACTGGCAATTTTAATAAAAGCATCAACGCAGTATAACAATGTATTATTTCTAGTAACTTTCTAGACACTGCATACACTTGCTACCACAGAGTAGTCGCAGTTTCTACTAAAATAAAAAACAGATTTAAATGAACATTTCCTTAATTTTGATATTTTTAAGATAACATGTGTATTTTCGATTCCATTCATGCATACTAAATTATTTTATTTATATCAAATGAACAAATACCATACTATTGTAATTAACTGAAATGTGCGATTATTATGTATGTGTGTGGTAGTGAAGGGGTTCAGTGTACGAGTTTCTTTTGAGACCACTACAAGAACTGATAA
This sequence comes from Melinopterus prodromus, assembly GCA_964023965.1. Taxonomy (NCBI): domain Eukaryota; kingdom Metazoa; phylum Arthropoda; class Insecta; order Coleoptera; family Scarabaeidae; genus Melinopterus; species Melinopterus prodromus. The sequence continues at coordinate 17,821,126 of OZ030391.1, forward strand.
AAGCCGGATGAAAAAAAGAAGATTTTCATTTAGAACAGTTTGACATGACTTTTGTTTTATTTGGTAGTTTTGCTGGGTATGGATATATTGCACTATGGGTGAATTTAACAAAGTTTTAATTAGCTAAAAAAAGCAAGAAATGTTAAACGATACGGTGGTAGGTACCTACATTTTGAGTAATGAAACTAAAAGTTAAAATGTCAGAAACAGTATTGAGTTACCAAAAATGCATTGTGGTTAAAGTGAATAATTATAATAGTACGTGTAATGAGTGCTGGAAAAATAATCTTAAAAATTCTACCATAAACACCTTGGTACATGTCTGGATTTTCTTGCCCATGAGTTTAATTATTAATAAAAGTTTATTAATACACGCTTTATCTCAATCATGAATGGTTTATTTTGTTAATAATTATGTTAGGTTATGTTGAGCACAGCGGGATAGCCAATAGAATTCAAGATAGTTTCATGGGCGCCGTTACAAATTGTTCCAGGGTGGCAAGAATTTTTTTTGTAGTAAATGGTGACGTAATATTAGGACTATGCTAGTAACTGTTTTGTAGCGGTTTTCGTCATGTGTTACTTTGCATACACCCTGAAAAATCTCCATCGCATTTATGGTAGTGATTTTTTTTACACATTCTATTATGTTAATGTATGCTCGACAACACTTACCACTTATATATTGATACCTATTATTTTAGTTTCATCCCTTTCTGTCACACACAACTCTTTAATTTAATATTTTGTATGATTTTCAACCAATATTGTTCTATAAACATGATTATAGAATTTTCAATGTTGTCCATTTTCTCTGCATTTTCGGTTATAATCATTATCTCTCAATAACTCAAATGAATGCTAACTTATACTGTCGTCCTTCTACTGTTTCTACTGCAATATTAGTTGGAATTCACCCAGTTGTAGAGAGAGAATGTTTAAAACCAAAAATACAGGCACAAAATGGACAAAATTAATAATTCTATAATTGTATCAAACGATTATCTGACACAATATCTTAATAATAAATTGATAAACAATAAAAAGGCAACAATATTATTTTCAAATTTGCAACGTTATCGAGAAATAATGATAAAATATATAGAAAAGCTGGCAAAATTTGAAAATTCTGTGTAAAGTATAATTGACGACGAAATAATTTTTTTTTATTATTAGATAGTATTATACGTGAACACTTGAAAGGCCGTAATGTGGACAACTAACTAATAATTTTATTGTTGCTATATGTTTAAGCTGTAGTGTTTAAGCTACAGACCATACTATAATTATAGTAGACCAACTTTTGAAGGAACTCATGTACGGAAACGTATTGGATGAACGCTGGAGAGACTCGGAAAATGACACCAAAAAAAAAAATGACACAAGGATTGGGAAAATATTTTCATAGGATGGCACTTTTAAAACCAAATTACATTTGTCTGAAATTTTTTATTATTTAACGTTTTTGAAAAGAGGTTCTCGTTAATCGACGGTTACTAATTTTGGTACCAATTTTACCCTATATTGGGTTACTTTTTTATTTGAAATTATATGGTTTTAAAATATTCTATATATAAATAATTGTGATAAACCTTTTTGTCTTTACGATAATGTGAAGCAATGTGTCCCTTGTGGTTACATTTATAGCAAGTTGCGTTACGAAATCTACAATTTTCCACTAAATGATTCGTGCGACCACAAGCGAAATATTGTTTTTCTTTTTTATTAACAAAATTATGCATAGGTGAGGCCTGTTTAAAATTATTTTGATGTACCTTCCGGAAATTTTGCGGATGTACGGCCATTTTGTTTGACATCATAAAAACTGGCTCCTTCTTCATCTGCATAATGGACTCCTGGGACGTCACCATCTTGGTTGTGGCAAGTGTGGCAGTTACAGTTAGCTTCCAGGAGCTAACTGTAACTTTTTCCTCCATTAATCGGTTCTGGATCGGACCTTCATCAAACCCTACAATAAAAATATCTCGAAGAACATCTTGCATTTCCCCGCCGAATTCACACTTCGATGCTAGACTTCGCAATCTAGCTGACCATTGCCTGGGTGTCTCTTCTTTTTTCTTTTTCGCCGTATAAAACTTCCATCGATTTGGAAATATACTCTGGGTTCCCTTGAAATGAGTATCCATAATTTCAATAACTTTTTCATACGGTTGTTTTTCGGGTGCCTCCGGAAATGACAGATTATACATTAATTTGTATCCTTCTTCGTTTAATGCGTTTCATCGCCCTCTTCTTAATATCAGTGGTAACTTCATTCGGAATAAAATAATTATCCATACGTGCCTTGAATATTCCCCATTCGTCTACACTTGGATTAAATTCTCGCAGGTGCCCATGTGCACTGCTGGTAGATGGCTGAACTTCCGGCATTTTCCAACAAAATAATACTTCTTCTTAAATAACCAAAATATAAGTTCTTCTTCAACTCAAAATAATAACTTCTTCTAACTCAAAATAATACTTCTTCTCTAAATTTTCTGCAATCCTCGTCGCCAATATGTAATGATTCGTAATGAAACTACAGTAATACGTTATTCGACTGTTTATTTCAATGGTTAATACACGAATGAATGTCCGCAAAATGGACGGACAAGTAATACATAAAAACTAGTTTCGGAATCTCGCCGGCTTAGTACGTCACACAAAATACAGTATTGACCTCTATCATTTGTCACATACACTACATGATACTTCATACAGCAATTTCTAAAGTTGGTACTATATGCCGGCTTTCTGCAGTTCCTAAGCGGTCTGTATCTGGACATGAGTTCGTTATCAAAAGTTAACTATTATACCTTATCTATGTTATACACGTATTTTTTACCTCCGAGTATATTTCAGATAAACGGCTCAGCAGTACAAAATTGTGAAGTAATGGAACTTAATATGTAACATTAAGCAAAAGCCCAAACATAGTTATTTTTGACAACGGCGTTCGAAATACAGGGGGGGGGGGGGGGGGGCGCAAGCGTATTTTTATGGTCAAACCTTGTCTACTTTACCGGTTTTTCATGCTTTTACTTCATCATACGCAGTATGGTCATAACCCCTGTATGCTCGACAACACTTACCTATTATACAGTGTGTTCATTGCAAAAGTATCCACCCTTAATAACTCTTGACCTGATGCAATTATTGCTTTGAGTGGAAACACGTCGATTAAGATATCGACGGGGACGTTTAAAAATGGTATCTAGAGAATTTTGGGTTTCATCCCTTCGCCTCCCGGCCACCCCACTATGAAATTTTAAATGGCACCCCCTACCTTGTGATACGTAAAAAGGCTATACAATTCTCTACTCAACCATGATAAAAAAAATGTAATCGATCGATTGGTTCTTAAGATAGACTAGAATAATGGCCACCATTATTTGCGTTCGCGAAGAGTTCGAAAACAGAATGTATTTTTGTCTAGGAAATAATGGTGGCCATTTCGAACATGCCATAAAATAATTTCTTATTTCTTATGTTATTTTTTATTTCTTATGACTGTAATTTAATTCGACAGAGTATCCAATCCGCAATGTTTCGCTAATAATAATTGTTTTCATACCTTCCATCTTCTGTGTAGTCTATCTTACGAACCAATCGATCGATTTCACCTTTTATCATGGTTGAGTAGAGAATTTTATGCTCTTTCAAATGATGTATCACAAGGTAGGGGGTGCGAATTGAAATTTCAAAGTGGGGTTGCTGGGTGTGAAGGGATGAAACCTAAAATTCTATAGGTACCATTTTTGAAGTTCCACCTCGATATCTAAATCGACGTATTTCCACTCAAAGCAGTAATCGCATCAGGTCAAGAGTTATTAAGGATGGATACTTTTGAAATGAACGGACTGTATATTGATTTTCATTGAATTTCAATTTCAGTTACCGTCTTTCTATGGTTTATTGTTGTAATATAATAATTTATAATTAATACTGTTGTAATAATTGTAAATATATTTTGATTTTGAATCATTGAACTCTCATTCTAGAATTTACGATTTTGTATGATTTTCAACCAATATTTTAGCCTTGTTATTACTTTTTAATGGGCTACGAGAACTTGTTGTTAATTTCCCATAAGAATTTCTATCTCGTGGTCATCGAGCATTTGAAACAATATATTAATAACAAATTGGTAAACAATGAAAAGGCAAGAATATTATTTTCAAATTTACCCCGCGAAATACTGACTAAATGTAGAGAAAAGTGGATTAATCTGAAAATTCTGTGTTAAGGATAATCGACGACGAAATACAAGATTTAGAATTACTATTGCAGTTGAACACTTGTAGCACGACAATGTTAGGTCAACTACTACTAAATTTTGAACGAATTTTGAACTCATGTACGGAAATGTACTATTTCAACGCTGGAGAGTAAAAAATGGTACCAATTTTAAAAACAGCATAGGGCATACCTAACTTTTGTCTGATTTTTTTAAAATGATTTAACGCTTTTGAAACTCTCTTTTCATTAACCGATGTTTTGTAATTTTAGTACCAGTTTTGCCCAATAATGGGTTAAAGGATTAACATTAATAAAACGATGACACCGTACATCGCATCAGCAACAGTAAAAACGAAGAAACCTGATCACTTAGAAATTCAATAAACATCAGTAATAAAAAAGCCACTTTCCCTAAAACTTTCAATGTTTAGTACAAATGTATTTACAATACAGATAGTTTTTTTTACTACACCCGTAGTATTGGCTTTCATTTCGAATCATTAACGTATACAGGGAATCCATTAGCGTGTGTTTATAACATATATCCGTACGCATTTGTACAATTAACAAACAATTTATATTGACCTATAGAAAGGTATCGCGCAACTTGGTAAAGTAAGAAGGCTAATCATATTCCTATTAATTTATATGACATTACTTACATGAAATGTTCTGTTGTTTCATTACGGCCACTTTCATAAGTGCCTGTAGTGAAGCAAATTATGGGTTAGGGTCGATTTAGCCTAAAATGTCTCAAAGACAGCGAATAATCCCCATATTATTAATCACTAACGACCAAGACGAATGCGCATTTGTGGTCAACGTAGAGCTAATTAAATATTGATAGATAGTCATGTTTTTGTCATATTGAAAAAGTGGCTTCTCGTGTTACTTATTATCAAAACATAGAATGATATTGTTAATTACCCATCTTGGTATATAGGTACCAAACAAAATGCGTTAAGAAGTATTTATGGTTGAAGAAATTTAATTTATATTTTATAGTATAATGTTTCACAAACGAGAGTATTTCAAGGGGTTATTTGTTCTGTAGAAGGCTGAATATTTTTGACAGACCTCACAGTCACAGTCAGTCCTTATAACATAAAACTTCAGAAAACAACAAAAAAATGAATCTATTGTATTTTCCTTACTGGGTATTTACAACCCAACAATTACAGTGTCATAATTTTATTTCTTCTTGCAGATTGGTAGATATATTAGTGAGGACATAAAAAGCACATAAAAATAAAATAACTGTACAACTGTAGGACAGTAGAGTCGCAGGTTAAAAGAAATTCAGTCAGTGGAGTCGGTGTCGAACGAAAATATTAGGTTCGTTCGAGCAGCAGTCAATACAATTAGGGATTCTTGTACGCATACGCAATGCAGGCTTTTGCAGGGCAAAACCCCCATTTGGCATGCACAGGAGAAAGAATAAGTGCTTTAATGCACTTATTTTGGTGCTGCTCGAACAAACCTATATCAGGCCTCTGAGGCGATTGTTCTAATAACATTTAATAATCTTAATACATTTATTGTTGTTTCATTTGTAGATTTTAGTTTTAAGCTTATAGCAGCTTAAAAGCTTATTTAAATAAGCTCATTAAAGTTTTAGTAGTGAATGGAAAGAGTTATATTAATCCGCCAAAATAAAAAAAAATATCTTTTTTGTCCCTAGTGCCATTCACAAGCCACTGCACATATTGAAATCTAGTAAATCTACTATCTGCATGTATTGCCATTATAATAATAATTTTATTCAATGTTCAAATATTACTACTAGTACACTTGAGAGACAAACATACAAACAATATACATACAATATAATACATATATAGTACACACTAGCATCCTCTTCGCGTGTGCAGCAATTCTTCTCCATCTATCTTGGGCTCGAGATTGTAGTGGAGTCACTCATCTCGGACTAATGGTATTGAGGGTTCCGTGGGTTAGTTTGTCAGTCAGTCACACATGAAAAACAATTATGATTAATTCAATAACTACACTAATTCTATTCAAACATATAATAGTCGTATCCATCAAAATGTAGATATTTGAGAATAAACCATGTTTATCTATTTCAAAGGATTTTTTTTTGTATTAAAGAAATATTTATTTGGCCTAAGATATTATATAACTATACTTAATGAATGGTTTTTTGTAGCAAACAAATTGGTACTTTCCTACAAATAAAAATCTGATGTGCACATGATTTTATCATACTATATATAAAATTAATAGTTTAGCTGTATGAGATTCTATTTGATCGAGATAGGCAGTGTCTGCATTAAAATAAAACTAGTAGCATAGGCATATATGTCTAGTATTGAAAGTAGGTATTGTCAAAACATTAGCGTTTGACACTATAGATACCTTTTGTCATCAGAATCAAAATATCTGACATATCCTGGCTACCAGTTTTAATGCAGTACGGCCGATCTCGATGAAATAGAATTTCCTCATGCAGCTAAACTATTGATTGTACCAAAAAATTTCAGTCATACATTATTCAGAATTTCCTCTAATTTAATTTATTATTTAACTATTTCGACGAAATTTCAGAAATGGCGGTATATTTGCAAAATCTTCAGAAAATGCTAAGACTAAACCTCCAGTTCAGTAGGTATCCCGTCAGCATGGACGACCTTGAAACTGGGTCCAGCGCGAGGCCGTGTTGCCAACTTCCGAGTGATCGCGGCTAACTTCAGAGTGTTGCCAACCTCAGAGTGATGGTATGGACGCTCCACCCAGGGCCCCACCCTTATCCCGGCCTTTTTTTTCGGCACAATTACAATACTTTATCATACTGCGTATGATAAAGCAATAAATTATTATTATATATTTGTTTATTTTTAAGAAATTAAATTAAGTTTGGTTTCAATAGACTTATTTCTTCGACTCAAATAAACTTTACTACCGACACAGACTTTTTTCTATGTTTAACTCAAAAAATTGTAAGGATTAGGGAAAACTGCTTTAGTTAGTGCCTACTTTAAAAGTTTGGAATGACTTTTTTCAGGACAATTTAATGTTAAGCTTAACATGGTGCATCCAGTATTATTATTAAATAAATATCGTATAAATATTGCGTATCCTTATAAGAAAAAGTCTTAAATCCTGCAGATCTTGGTGGGCATTCAACATGGGACTATTGTCTAAGACTAAGACTAAGATTTTGAGGTAAGAAAACAACGTCTGCTGGGACCATTGTCATTACACAGCCGGAAAAATTAAAGGGCAGAAGTAGGTAACTGTTAAAATGCAACATTTTTGCGAAAACGTATAGGTAAAACAGAAACTTTTAAAAACGATTAGCTCAATGGCTGCCAGTCGATAGGCAAGAGAATCAAGAGGCTTATGGTTTGGCCACGTTTGCTTTTTACTACGCTTATCCTTAGGTAGGGCTAAAATTGGAGGAACCAGATATACTTCACGATATTTAATCAAATTTACAGAATGTCAGGTGCTTCCAATTATGAGTTAGACTGACCCTTTACTACCAATTGAATTTTTAGCCCATTTACTATAGAGTCAAAAATTTATTTATATACATTTATGGTTATGGTTAAAAAGCACTTATATTGCTCTCCATAGGTTTAGCGCCGCATCTACAAAAATATGAAAAAATGTGTTATTGGGGGTTTCTCACTCTTATAAAAGGTAAATTTTCTTAGATTCATTATCGGTAAGTGTCAATAATAATTGTAAAGCAGGTTTTGCCGCATGTGTAATTATGGTTTATACAATGGCGGTCACCCGCCAATTTGCCCGAATATGTGTTTTACTTTGTTCAAAATATATACGATCAGATACGGCATTCGCAACAGTTTCTTATGAATGTTTACATTGGTCTACACTTTGATTCCTTGGGAATCCAAGGAATTATCTACACTTTTCGTTATAATTTGTTTATTTCTATATAAAATTTGTTTGGTTATAGTTATTTATAAGATATTTATACCCTAATCTACCGTATTCAAATCTATATCTAATAGAAAACTGCAAATATCTCATACCTATCTTTAATGTACGATAAGGCACTTTACCAGTAGGGCTGTGTACTTCGTACGAATACAATACGGCATTGGCAGTCATATGGGTTATTTCCCGGTGCATAAGGTCAATATTTGCGGGCAACGGGAAAATCAAAGTGTGTGCGATATGGGCGCACTCGAAAAATCTCAAGGGGGACCCGCCGATAAGCAACGCCGATATAAGCAACAAGACAAGACGCGCACACCGATCTTTGATGCGATACATACAAGCCGCCCGGAAGATAAGATAGCGCCCGTGAGAGCGGCACCTTTGTGCCAACCGTTTGACAGGCGCGTCGCCGACGCAAGCAGATGCGGACGCGAAACGAAGAAGGCATCCGAGGAGGCCACCGAGAACGGTTTCCACTTCAGGCCGTTGACGGACGAAGGTTCTTTTACATGGCAATGAAGGTCCCGGAGTGTAAAGACGAAATATCGGCGAAAGAAGCGATGGAAATTGATGAAGTTTTTTGCCTTTGTCGGCGAGATGTGTACTTGAAATTCGACAAATTAGTTCGTTTAGAGATCGGATCTGGAGAGGTTCGTTATTAGCCGCAATCTGAATTTGTTTATTTATACTTTAAGCGGAAAAATGTTCTACCGGATATATGTCATCTCGGTGGGATCAGACTCAGATTACACCTGTATGCGTCATTAAAATACATCATCTTTGACGTAATGCAATCATGAGGAAAACATAAGTAGACATGACGAAAGCATGAAGTGCAAAATCCTATCATATCAGTATTGACAGCGTAGTTCTAAGTGTGATTATTTTTCATGCATGAAAAAACAATTCAAATGATTCCTGGAAAAATGTACAAGAAAGCTCGATCCCGAAAAGAAGTATCCATATGTTACTGTAAAAGCCCAAAATACGGTCAAACCTAGGATTAACGCGTTAATCCTAGGTTTGACCAATATGAATTGGTAACTGACCAAAAAATGGTTAATCCTAGAATTGACCAATACATAATGGTGAAACTTAGGATTTAGTGGTTCGTGTTGGACCTGTTGGTGAACTTCAGATGTATTTATTTGCGCAGATAGGTACTTGCCTGCGCTTTGTTTACACGCGAGCAACAAATGGCGACAGCAGCAAACACATTGGATCAAATATATTGGTGTTGTTAACAACTCAACTAAAAATGTCATTGGTCAGATAGGATCCATCAAAAAAATAACATGTCGCACGCTGCATGTTGTCCACTGTAGCCCAGGAGTAAATGGAACTTTAGAATACCTCTGTGAACTTAACCCCCCACATTGACTTTTACATTTTTTGCATCAATCGTTTGATAGTCGTTTGATAGGGTCTGATAGTCTATTCCAGAGATTTGATTGTTTTTCGTTTTTCCGTTAGCCCCCAAGTTCGAATTCTCGCCGGGTTTTTGAAGTTTCAATCGATTGCTTATGGTTAGGTTTGATTGTCCATTCCCGACGTTTGATGGTTTTTCGTTTACTTGAAATCCACAAAAATTAGAATTTGTAGGTTATGTTAATGTCCGAATTTATTCCTTTCTAAAGGCAATTTTAAGCGGAAGGCGTTTGATTGTTGTTCCATTTTGTTCGCTTGTTAGTACCGAACGTATCTATAATTGTTCTTAGTAACGGCATAATTGATAATATTGTAAAAATTAATGATAATTATAAATAATATATTAATAATGATCGAATTTTCTGGTTTTTAAGTTGTAATCGATTGCTTATGGTCTGGTTGGGTTTGATTGTCCATTGGAACACAAATAAAACTCATGCAATTCTTTTTCATATAATGCCAGCTTTTAATTAGAACTGTGGATTATTATGTTACATTTTCTAACCGAAATCAAACAACTCCCGCTTAAAATAGCCCATAGAATTGAATAAACTCGGATAATAAGATAACTAAACTAAATTCTAATTTGCGGATTTCAGGAAAACGAAAAACAATTAAACGTTGACAATGGACAATCAAACCCAACCAAACTATAAGCAATCGATTACAACATAAAAACCGGAAAATTCGAACATTATTAATATATTATTTATAATGATCACTAATTTTTACAATAATACAATTATGCCGTTACTGAGAACAAGTATACGTTCGGTGTTAACAAGCGAATAAAATGGAACAACAATCAAACACCTTCCGCTTAAGATAGCCTTTAGAAAGGAATAAATTCAGACATTAACATAACCTACAAATTCTTATTTTTGTGGTTTTCAGGTAAACGAAAAACCATCAAACGACAATCAAACCTATCCAAACCATAAGCAATCGATTGCAACTTATTAAACCCGAGAATTCGAACGTGGGGAGCTAACTTCACACCAAATTCTGTGCGGTGGATAGGTCGCCTATCGTGCTACTTGTGTTCACTCTGTGTCACGGCCGCCGGTACATCTTCTCATTTAGCAAGCTAAAATAGCGCAACAAATCTAATAGGTAGATCTGTAAAAATATCAGCATTAAGTGCAAAAAATATGTAGGTACATTAGAGAAGTTTAACTCGATTTGATGTTTTGAGTACTTATTGGTGGTGAGGAAAAATTTAACGGACCGCTTTTACCAGGATGTGAAAATGTACGTTGTTTTGTGAACTATAACAATTTTTTATAAACAATAGGTGCATTAAACCAAGGATACTAAATTTCGGTAGGTAATTATATTTTTCGGTAAATTGCCGGAGTAGGTAAAATAATTAACTTCTAATATTAATTTACCACGTAATTAACCACGTATCTTGTAGTTATCAACCGCCCTCTGGTGCTTTCCCTAATTTGATCGTAATTCATTATAAAAATCAGACCAAGGACTATGGGTAGTAAAAATCCTATTTATAGCAGCAATTTAAAAAGGGGACAGTCAAGCATCTTAAATATAGTATAAAATAACTGAATTCTTTACCAACTCACAATAACGCAAGGTTTTACAAACAATGAACATCACTAGAACACGTAAATACAACTGTAGGTAAAGAGGTTCTGATTTAAAATTTGTGTTATTGGCTCCGCTGAATCGATCTCCATGGCTAAATCCCGTTACCAACTCCTATGCATTTAATATAATCATTTGACCGGTAAATTGAAGAGTGGAAAGAAGCTTTGATAACAAAAAAGCAGTAAACAAATATCCCGGTGTTAAAATAATATCTATATAAAAATGATTATTGTTTGCGAAACCAGGCACAAAATACAAATAAAGAATAAAGAACCAAAAATATAGTACATTGTTTGATGGCTAATTATTGTTCAGGCTTTTTTTGATTATAAATATCAGTAAATTACCAACGGTAATACATATTAACGATAAATTGCCTTTGGTAATTTAAGCTGTAAATTACTGTAATAAAAAGATCAGTATATCCCTACATCTAGCTATGGGCCACAGATGTGAACAAGAACTTTTACGGAAACAAACCGTAAATTAAATAAAATCGATTGAATCGATTGTGCTATATTTGCAGTTGGGTGAGCCATGCCTAAAAAATACTTATATTATATTTAAAATATTAGCGACTACCAAATAAAAAAGAGTTATGTTTGGTTAATATTACGCAACCTTTGAATAGGAATTAAATCTGAATTCATTAAAATTCTAAATTACATTTTATCAACAATAGATAATTCAACCAATACACATAGAATAAATATTAGTAAAACAATAACAACAATAATAAATACACAACAACACAATTCAAAATAATACCCAACAGGTACCTGGCAACAGTAATAATACGCACTTTCCCACTATGCTATGCCAATGTGCGTTTGCAGTCAGTACGTGGTTTTTGTTTTCGTCCGTGCTAAACCGTTTGTAAACCTCGCTACGTAGTAAATTGATAGCGTCTTACAATTTATACGCGTCTCTCTATGTTTGCTATCAAAGCTATCGGTGTATTGATTTAAAAACGTGATAAATGTGTGACATTTGGTGTTAATTGTGTTCCCATTGACCTTTTTGTTCGTGCTTCGTCGATTTTGAAGAGACAAATTGCCGGTATAAGGTAAGATGTTATTCTATTGTGTAATCGCCGTTGCTTTTGTTTGAATGCTGGTGTGTTCAAGTCGTTGTAGCGTTGGTTTTCGATAAATACATGCCAAAGAAATTCCTGAAAAATTACTCATATTATATACCAAATATTATCGACTGCCAAATAAAAAGAGTTATGTTTGTATGTTACGCAATCTTTATTTTTATTTTAAGAATCAACGTGTGTTTGTTGTGTGGTATTTAATAAAATAAAAGTGCTAATTTTCTTGCGGGACCCACTCGTACCCAATTCACAGTGATAATGTAATAAAGCTACTCATTATATTAGTCCACAAACTCATAACAAAACTATTTCCGCGTACAGTTCTTAGCAAAGTACTGAAATATTTGCTATGTGCAACGCCATGTTCACCGGGTGGTATATAAATAAATTAAAATCCAATGGAATGTCGGTGTAAATTTTTATTGAATATTCCCGTCATCAGGCAAATTTAATTTACAAAACTTTGTTTTAACCTAGATTTCGCATTTGTACAGACTGTCAATTGTTCATTGCGTCACCTACATAAAAGGCGTTCTTGTTTCGTACATCAGGCTTTTAAATACACTTTAAAACACTGTTAATATAATGAATAGTTATAATAATTATGATAAAATAGATGTAAAATACTGCTACAATAGTAGTCATAGGTTTGGACTAGGGCTTCCTGTCCCGGGATCCGGGGTCTCGACCAATAATGAGTTTTTTCGGGATCCCGGGATTATAAATCTAAATCCCGGGATCCTAAAAAAGTTAATTTTAAATTATTTTCTTGTTTTTTGTAAATTAACGAAATGTGGGCACTAACCTACAATAAAACAATTGACCTGCTATTTGTTAAGTGTGAACATTAGTAGTACCATTTCTGATTAAATTAGTAGTATCAGTAGTAGTATCAAGCATAAAATGTTCGATTACACCAACATGTTGCTATAATAGAAAGAACAGATTTTGCAAGCACTAGGTATAATTCAATATAAAGACAAACATTAACCTTTTCAACTTTCTTCAGTCGTTTTAGTTACTTTACCCTCAACAACAGAAAAAAAAACATAAACGTAAAAATAAAGAAATTTGTGGCGGATTTCTTTACCTGGATTCAGTGATTAGATTCAGTGGAGAAGAAAACAAAAATAAGTCAAAATGTTTTATTGGCATCAATTTGAAAAACTGAAAATTTGGCCCGATCAAACAATTTCTTTTCCCGTGACTATTCTTGGAACATTTTACAAAAACGCAAATTTTTTTAACAAATTTAATATGTAAGAGAAAGTTGTTATCTAATAGGGTATATATTTGGTTTATTATTGATGTCAATACGCACACTTTGACACCTTTCTATTTGTAAAATTTGAAAACGTTGATCAAGTTTTGAGGTAAAAGGCGTTTCTTACTGACTGGATTTGTCATCCCAGGTGTTTTGATGCGGGCAGTTTCGCTTTTCTCATGAATCCCGGGATTAATCCCTGGATCCCGGGATTCCAAAATCTTTAATCCCGAAATCCAGGGATCAGTATATTGTCCGGGATTGGAAGCCCTAGTTTGGACAACACAAATATACTAAAAATACTAGATACACGATGGTACGTTGAACTCGAGAGGGTAGCGCTGTTAGACATCGGGCGGAATTTTCAAGAATTTTATAAACATCCTATATTGATTAGAGTCTGTAATCTCATTAAGTATGTTATTGGGAGATTTGGCTTAATGGTACTGTATTTGCTTCTTTTCCAGCAGAGCCATCCTGTTTGATTTCTTTACATTGTGTAATAGTGAAACATTTTCTTCACTTGTCTTGTGGGTATAATTCATTAAATGTTCACCAAGTGCATAATTTTTATTTTTTAAATTTTCTTTGAACCCTTTTGCCTGAATGGCCGATGTAGAACATCTCGCAGTCTTGCTATTCCATTTTGTATTCGCCACTCTTTAGTAATAAATTTGTGTTTGCAATTAACGAGGTAGTTGCCTATTTTGTGATTAGTGTGGAAGGCTATTGATTTGTTTATATTGCTTTCCTGTCATAGGTCAAATCCCAATTAAAATTGCAGTGATATGTAGAATTTTTTACCTTTTTACTAGACGCTTTGATATTTTAATTTTTGTTTTGTTTGTAATGGAATCTAAAAGAACGAGTAGAGTAAGTTTGAACATTTGTTTACCGTCTGATTGAAACCTAAAATATTTATTAGTCTTTCGTCATATCTCCACCACAAATTTAGAAATACGGTGGTTCCTTAATAGGCAAACTTACACTAAAGCAAAATATTGTAGAATGTAAATAAATAAGTTACTTCATTAGAGACAACAATATATTTATTTCTAGATGAAAGTGTATTTACAAATTTACTAAATCTATTTGGTATATAAACCGTTTATTTGACGTAATTATGGCAAGGAAAAGGGTTAAAATATGAAATTTGAATTATTTAAAAGATTGAATAAACTATTTGAAATATGATACTTTATTTACCTTTCATCAAAGGAGAACTTTTGAAACATGCCACAAAATTTGAACAGCTTCTCTCTGTTTACAGAACTAAGTTATCGTCCCTGTAATATTGAAATATTAAAATAAAATTTCAGAAATGCGGCATTTTTACAGTAGAAGTGTTTTTATTACTGCGAAATTCATACCACCTTATAATAAAATTAAGATTTATTTATGTATCATGATATGGGTTTTTAAACAATTCATTAACCAACTCGTTAATAAAGAATAAAGTTAAAAGAAGCTACAAAGAACAATATTGTATTGAAAGCTGTACTAAAAAATACTATTTTCTTAAAAATTTATTATTTTGTATAACTGGGCCAGTTTCCCTGTCGAACAATACGCAAATTCACCTGTTTTTAAAACGGTACTTGCAACAGACACCGGTATCTGTTGAGCGCGGCCGACACAAACACGGCACAGATTTCATTTATATTTTATATATCGGCCGATAACGGAGTTTATTTTCGAAAAATAAATACATTTTAATAGAATGGATTGTTTGTCTGCGACCGCGGGCAAATATGTATTTTTCGATTAGATCAATAGAATCGGGGTGATATGTACGGGGAACGGGCGCCCCTCTTTGGGGCCACGACCGACCCCGTCTGTGTCGCGTCGCTTTTTAAACCCGACGGCCGACGGAACAATCCACGCTTTCATTTTGCAAACAAATCCGCTGCCGAGCGCGACAAAACCACTTTGCTAGATTTCCAATGCAAAAATAATATTTTTAACGCACTACTGATATTTTTATTGCAGATTTTCGACCGACCAGCGCCATACGAAAATATGAATTTTATAGAATTACATTAACGGGAAATATCGAACAAATATTTCATAATCTACAATATTGATGGGATTTTTTATTCTTTGTTTGTCATTTATATTAAAAAACAGCGGGGATTGTGAAAAAAAAAACGTCAATCAGCTCCAAAAATAACTGATTTTAAAACTAACTGTTGGTACACTACACACGTTAGTCATATGTTTCTTTCTTTAGTAATTAAAGGGACGTAGTGTGAATGACTATACTATTAATTATTTTGTAGCGTTTTCGCTGTTTTATTTGTCGTAAATGGCATTGATAGAGACATATTCCTATTTATTAGTTAGGATTCTAAAATTGAGACACAACAAACATTAAAATAAAAAAATACAGGCACAAGATGAACACAATTGATAATTTAATTCTATAATCGTATCAATCGAACATCCGATAAAAATTGATATGATCTTAATAACAAATTGGTAAACAATAAAAGGTGAAAATATTATTTTAAAATGTAACCACATGAACGGAAAATAATGACTAAATATAAACTAAAGATCATCGACAACGAAATTCAAAATTGCTATCATTACTATTATACGTAAACACTTAAAAGGCGACAAGACTAAGTCAACTAGTTAATAATTATTGTTGTTATATATAAGCTGTATGGCCATACTAGACAAATTTTTGAATGAACTCATGCCCGGAAATGTATTGTTTGAACGTTGGAGAGAGTCGGAAGATTGAACCAATTTTATAAACAGCATAGGAAAAATAGTGCCATGTAACATAGGACGGCACTTTTAAAGCCAAATAACATTTGTGTGACTTTTTTAAATTATTTATCGTCTTTGACAGGAGTTAATGATAACCGTTTTGTAATTTTGATTCCAATTTTGGCCAATTTGGGTTATCTTGAATTCATTTTAGAGACGTTAAACAAATAAAGTTTTACATACAAATTATTTATATATTCTATAATGTATTAAGGCTCTATGCAGTACCTAACCAGTGTCAGGTGTGTAGACATGAGTTGGATATTAAAAGTTCAGTATACTTTATCTATATCTTACAGTTATTTTTAAAACCCACTATATTTGAGACAAATAGCTGAGCAGTGCAAAAAGGTGCGAAGTACAGTAGAGCGTCGATAATCCGAACTAATTGGGACCGAAGGTTCCCAATTATTATCGGGTTATCAAATATTGCAACTAAATAGCACAAAATAAGTTTGGATAGACGTTCAATTTTAATAAACCCAACACCATTCGATTCCGCTCTTCATAAACTATAAGAATGTCAATAAGTCAAAATCAAAGGGATATCGAAGCGATATCGAAGGGAAATCGGCGGGATTTATGTATAACTTATTTATGATTAATTACGATTTATGATTAATGAATGTTTTATTTATTATTTATTTATTACAGTAGAGCGGCGATAATCCTAACTACTTGGGACCGATGGTGATTCGGATTATTAAATAATGCAGCTAAATATTGGAAAATACGAGTATTGAAAAAAAGATACAAAACAAAAGCCACATTTTTCTGTAAACGCGAACCGACAAAAATAGTTTTTCCCTAGGTTACTCAGTGATTTGTTTTAAGATTATTTTTTTTGGGTGTTCGGATTACCGAGGTTCGGATAAATGATAATTATCAATATACGAAAAACCAAATCTAGTAACCAACAAATAACCAAACTATAAATAATTTTCTAAATTAACGTAAGGATACGATATGGAAAGATTGTAATTCCCAATTTTAAAACACAACACTCCACAGGTTTGTCATAAGTTTCTGTGGAAATGATAGATGTGTATCATCAAACGAATCGAAATCAGCCTCCAATCTCGTTTCAATTGAATAACATTTGCAATCAATACCAACTTTCAATATTTTTTCGATTTATCATCAAGATTATGGAATAACTAAGGAGCTTGGGCAAGTTCTAGAGCACTGTGCTGCAAAGCGATATAATTTCTCGTTATTTCGTTTTTTGATCCAATCCAATATTTAATTCGAATACACTACATGTTGTTATTTCACGTAGCCTGCATAAAACATTATTAATAGCAAATTAATATACAATACACAGTATTAATTGGACCTCACTCGATTATAGTAAGAGAATGTTCAAACACAACAAAAATAAAATACAGTATAATCTCGATAACATTTTTAATTTAATTATTTTGGTTGAGTTCATTTTACTCGATAGGTAGATAATAATAATAATTATAGTACTAAATATAAGAAAATTATTAAATAATTCGCATGAATTAATATAGGTCTCCATTAAATTAAATTAAATTATTCTTAAGTTTTGTCCGATTTTGATCAATTTAAATGTTGGGTCCAATAAGGCGTATAGTGGGAAAGCCCGCAGCCCTACCCTATAAATTTACATACAACTCTTGTATCGTACATAGCTGAATATACGATACAGTATAGCTATATGTATATACGATAAGTAGATGATTTCTTTTCACCTTATATAGCGTGAATTCGAAACAACGTATTTACCAAATTTAAATATTGTAGGAACAATAGAAATAACTAAAACAAATTTCCATTTTAAAATTATAAAACATTAATGAGTTGAGGCGCCCAATTTTAGACACTAACAACTACATAAAAAAAATTAAAAAAAAGAGGTGTAATGTTTATTTCCTTCGTCCTCTATGATATTCAAGTGTTGATAATGAAAATATTAACACTAGTTTACTGTCAAAATGTGCAGTCGACGCGACAATTTTTTTCTAATATACTGAGGCTCAGTAAAATCATAAATTGCATTACAAAAATTTTGAATGTATACGTTTTTAAGTTATAATCTTTGCTTTTTTTCGGAGGTAGTTTGACTATTTGGAGCATATCTCAAGTTAGGAACGTCACTTCTCTACATCAAATTAACGCAAATCGTATCGCCAAGAAATGTAACTAACAAAGTTTTTCAATTGCTTCAGTAGTTTCAGCGCAATGGGCCACGATATGAACAAATTTTGGAGAAATAAATCACCGCTGAAAAGTAGATATCGTAGTATGTAGTAGATATCTACTTTTACAACTGTTAAAATCTATGCAATAACAACCGCTGTTATGATCAATTATGATATGTACCAAACCACGAAAATTCAACTTCTTCTCTATTCATCAGTTTGCTTCATTCCATTTATTTTTGTGGTAATATTTTCAATATAATGTGAGATTAGAAGTTCCTGTCTCGCCTTCTGTTCTTGTCGATATATGTTTCTCTTATGTCGAACCAGATACAATCGCCCATAATTCTTTGATACCTAACTCTGGGAGGTAGCGTCTCTCAATGGTCTTCATTTCCTGGTGAAACATCTCACTATATTAAATAGAAGGATACTAACTAAGTAAAAAATAGAAACTGATCATATTTTCACAATTTCTACTTTTCACCGGTGATAAAGTAAATGTTAGATTTTCATTTAGGCCTAATATTTTTCATTCGTGACCCATTGCGCTGAAAGTACTGAAGCGATTTGCTTTAATTTGATGTGACGAATGACCCGATTGGATGTTTCGAATTCGAGATATGTCCCAAACAGTAAAGTAGCGTTACCACCGAGAAAATTTTCGAAAATCGTATTTCGAAAACGTATCCATTAAATTTTTGTATGCGATTGTGCAGTCTAGCGGGCGAAGGTATCTAATAAAAAAAAAAATCTGATGTGGCCAGGCACATGACTTTATCATACAATATATAGAATTAATAGTTTAGCTGCATGAGAATCTATTCTATTGAGATAAATCGTAGGTATTGTCAAAGCATCAGCATTTGACACTACCTACACTACGTCATTAGAATAATAGTTATTTATGTCACAAATGCCGAAAGTACGGAATAGCGCGACGAGCGGTGATGCGGCGCGTCACCGAAGGCGGAGTGTCGCCGTCGCATATGAGCGAGTCGGCTATCTAGTTTTTGGCAGGAGCGACATCAACGTTTATTGTGTTGCTTTTTAAAAAATACGTATTTAAAAAAAAATAAATGATGTCTGTATAGTAAATGCTAGGTTGGTACCACTTTGACGAAACGTCAAGTTTAAAGGTGCGTTCCGATTGGTAGGTAATGGTAGCTAATGGCGGTGGTAGAATACGAAATTATAGTATTTCTTACATATCGTAATAATGACACATATTAGTTTGCATGTATATAAACATGAGTCACTATCAATTTTCTATTGGAAATACTATAACGGCGTCTGCTACCACTGCCATTGTCACTAATGAAAACGCATCTTAAAAAGGTAGTTCAAATTCTGACAGATTTATATTTGTTTCACCAACATACTAAAATAAAACTCCACTCATCGCTATACTTTATTTATAATTTTCTCAATGTATCATTTTTAGAATTAGATATAAAGACGGGTTGATATTTCTTATCAACAAACAATCAAATTGGTGATCTTACTTTATTTGAAATTTGTATTTTATAATTTGCCGCACTACAGCGGCAACGTTCCATAGTGGTTTTCCAACCTCTGATGAGATCAGCTGTTTTCGAATGTGACAACACAAAAAAATATTTGTCAAAATCCTGGCTACTGTGTAATTTCATATCAATGCAGATGCGACCGATCTCGATCAAATAGAATTTGCTCTTGAAGATAAACTATTAATTTTACCAAAAAATTTCATAGGCATAAATTATTCAAAATTTCCTCTACTTTAATTTATTAATTAACTAATTTGTCGAAATTACAGAAATGGCGGCTCATTTCCAAAATCCTTCAAAAAGGCTTAGAATAAACTAAAAAGCTAAACTATTAATTTTACCAAAAAATGTCATAGGCATAAATTATCCAAAATTTCCTCTACTTTAATTTATTAATTAACTATTTTGTCGAAATTACAGAAATGGCGGCGCATTTCCAAAATCCTTCAAAAAGGCTTAGAATAAACTACCAGTTCCTTTGGACCCTTGTGAACCAAAAGCTTTTCAGCTCTAAGTTTGGTCATCAAACTTCTAAATATAAACTTTCGTCCCGATACCTTTAGTAGTTTCTCCGGAATCGTCGTCACAAAAATCGTTTACACACGCACACACACACACACACACACACACACACACACACACACAGACATTTTTTTGTACCTTGGTCAAAAATGTTCAGGGGACCCATAAAGACCTATTTCCGCTAAAATCTCATTTTTTTTTTCTGCATGATTACAATACTTTATCTTACTGCGTATGATAAAGTAATAGTGGCACCAATGTAAATTTTTTTTATTTTTATTTTGTTGACTAGTGTAATTGAAAAGTTGGTCAGTGGTATGGCATGGCCCAGAAGAAAAGTTATGTTTTCTCCATGTTCCATCGTCCGAGACAGTTACGCCATTCTTTTTTCAGTATTTTTAAATTGATTTGTAGCCCCCTCTTCTTCTGTTGCTTTCTGCATAGTTTGTTGACAAACTGCTTCTGTTGCGACAAAAATGGTGCGAACACCTTTATCGTAAAATGATATTAGTATTTCATATCCTTTTTGAACAAATGGGAAACTCTGAATGAAAGTTTGTTCAAAATTCTCACAAGAAACCACGATTTGAAATCCTAAGTCACGGTTGCCAGTTTCGGCCAATTTCGCATTTGATTTGCACGTTTTAAACACTACAACTTGGTAAATAGCAGAAAACACAGCAACAAAGTTCAAAAGATGATAATTAAACGTCGTCCGCTTCAACGTTGTAATAAACTTCAACCCACATTACTTTTTTTGTAGGTGTGGAGTGTGGATACGATATCAGGCAGAGGCGACTCTAGTTCCAACTGATTCAATGCTTGTCATATTAGTTCTATTTGAAAATCTGCTGTTTCCTTTCGACTCCTTTCGATCACGATATACCCCGGGAATGATACTAATTATTTCTGCTATTTTTTACCAACTAATCAAGAACAACATGCGTTACATCACACAGCTATAACATTGTGCGGTTAGCGTCAGTTTAGCGAACGAACCGAGGATATTTCCACAAAATCTTTGTGTTTTATATTATTTTATGTTATATTTCACAATTCTCACCATGGATGTAATTCCTCCAAATAAGATAAGAGCGTATAGGTCTCTTGGCTGTAAACTCTCACGCTAAACTTTTTGCATGTACGCTCGGCTAGACACTTGGTCGTATGTTCATCAAATAAGCATTTAAACATTTTTTCAAATATGAAACGTATTGTACCTTATTTCTAAGATATCACATCATTTGAGCAACAACAAAATTGATTGGCTATTTTTTGTAATTATATAGGTATCAAATTTCACAGGAAGTAAGTATATATATAACGGAACATATAAAGGAAACATAAAGAATGTTAACATGTTCAAAATAATGACCGTCCTAGTACCTACGTGTGGTGGACAAAAATAGGTGTTTATTGAAATATGTTGGTTTATTGTTTTGATATTCTTTCTTGTACGCCATCTAGTTGAATATATATGGAACCTGCAACGTTGGTATAGTTTGATGGATAATGCAGGAATTAGTATAATAGCATTTACATCTACACAATACCATTTTAGTTGGATAGGTACCTATTATTTTGTAGGCCATGTTATATACTTTACCCCAAACAGGGGCCCCATACAGCATCATCGCTCATATTTGTAGAATAATATACATACATAGGAATGAGCATTTTACTGATCCGTTTTTCGAGTGCAGATTGGCCATCTGCAAATAAATAGAAGTACATATGTATGTTTGACGAGTTCATATATTTTGGTAAATGTTACTAGATTATATACATCCGATAAATTACAGATAAGTTAAGCAATACATTCGTAATTACCACAAAAAACATGACGACTATAAAATACCATCAAAGAAAAGCGTCAACTTTTCAGAACGTCGCGTCGGCCGATTTAAAAAAGAGGCTCCCGTTTTTCCCCGGTTGACGGCTCTATCTACAGTACAGGATCTCGTGTCACTTCAATCACCGCACGGTAAATTAGCAATTTGCGCGCGGATGACCGGCCGCAGCCCATCATTATCGCATTATGCGGTGCGGGTTTTGCGAAAACAGGACTGCTCTTATGTCCGCCAGGTATCATCCGTGGTGTAATTCTTCTCAACAATGCGGCTCCCCGAGATCAAGTAGGCGTGAAAGCTTCAGCTGTTGGAAACGGTAGCGGTTGCGCAGCACCAACATTACACCTTTATGAACCACCGGGGGATTTAGCGCATCATTGCCTTTTAACTATTTCGGCACGCACAAAGCAGCGCTAATGGGTTTTGGGACTTTCGAGGATGAGACCAGATGCGCGCGTTTTACGGTACTCGCAACGCAAAAGCTTGCGTATGCTGGATTAACAAGGACGGTATTCTTTGGATAAACGCGTGTATTACATAGGAATACGAAATTTATGATTATTGGGGCAGGATTGCAGGAGATGATCCTATTGTATTATGAATATGTTAATAGGTCTTTGGCAAGATGTTTTATTGGAACATTGACTAAAATGAAAGATATATTGTGTTCAGATTGGTGAAAGTTGTAGTTTCGGTTTTAGTTTTTCTTACAGCAATCCTACAGCTATAATTTTTTTTATTTAAAGGATTAGCCAAAACTCTTAAATTATTGTTCTATAACTGAAATATTTTAAGAGTTTTCCACGACGAAACACCTATATTAGGATAAAAAAAGGTCCTGGTCAGAGATATTCAAAGATCAAAACCATCCAGTTGCCACAACTTCTGTCTACCTTAAATGCGCCTTTTCCCGGTTTTATAAACCGGTGTACCTACATGATATCTCGGGCTTCAACAAACTTGAAATTTGAAACACGTGTTCATAGAATTAGTAGTTTTTGGCTGACGTGTGATAAAAACAAAATCGTATTTACATTATTATCGTTACTCAAATCTAAACTCCTAATGTCTTATTACAATGCGTTTGTTTTACAATTTGTAAACTGCTATTTTTATTTCTCACTAAAAATCATATCCGATTCATTTGCCATATTAAGATAGTTTTACATCTATGTAAAACTTCTATGGAACTGAAACGTGAGATTTGAACCATGCAATTTTTACTTTATCATAGGCAGTATGATAAAGTATTGTAATCGTGTCAAAAAAAATTAGATTTTAGCAGAAACAGGTCTTTTTGGGTCCCCTGATCACTTTTAGCCAAGGTGCAAAAAATGGCTGTGTGTGTATGTGTGTGTGTGTATGTCTGCGTGTATGTGTGTATCTGATTTTTGTGACTACGATTCCGGAGAAACAATGTACTAAAGGTATCGGGACGAAAGTTCATATTTAGAAGTTTTATGACCAAACTTAGAGCTGAAAAACTTTTGGTTCAAAAGGGTCCAAAGAAGCTGGATGTTTCTGGTAAGCATTTTTCAAGGATTTTACAAATAAGCTGCCATTTCTGTAATTTCGCCAAAATAGTTAAATAATAAATTAAAGTAGAGGAAATTTTGTATAATTTATGTCTATGACATTTTTTGGCAAATTCTTTTTGATCGAGATCGTGTCTGCATTAAAACTTAGTTAGCCAGGATTTCACAATTATTTTCATTCTCACAGTAGGTAGTGTTAAACGCTGGTTTTTGACAATACCTACTGTCAATACTTGCCAGTATTTGGTTTTAATTACTACTCAATTGACGCGCAGACAAAAGGGAGGAAAAGCCTCTTAATTTTGCAGCTTGATTTATACTTTGGCAATTCAATTGAATTGGATTTAATTGAAATTGAGTTGCATTTACAAAGTGAAACCCCATGTTTCTCTCTTGTCTATTTCATTTCATCAATAATATATTCAAAGAGTATAAAAATGGGTTATGTCTTTTGAAGCACACTGTGCAGAATCTGCAGAGTTAAAGGGAGCCACAAGAAGTTATGATGTGTGATGTATCATAGCTGTTTTAAAACCAAAAACCTCTGATTTTTTTTTAATGTTGGATTTATAACGACTGGTTTTTCAGCTGAAACGTAGGTCCGAAATTTTTGTCAAACTTGTAGGTTCTTTTAATACTTATCAAACGCGTAGGTTCTTTAAATAAAAAAAACAGTGTCCGTTAGAACCGTTAGAACCACTGCCTTGTAACATGAAGGTCGTATCTGCAAATCAGTTTGGTTTTCCTATTAAATCATATGATGAACATGACAAAAAATAAAAATTGTGTCCAATAGAACGCTCCGATCCAACGTGAAAAGGCAACACATTCTTAAACTCAACATTTAACAACTTTTGACAACTTACCACCTCTATGTACACTCGTCTACCAGATCTTTCTAACTTTCTGCTGCTTCCAAACAGTGCGACCGTCCTTAACTATGTTAACGTAACTTGTTGACACCCTTACCCTTTCTTGACACAGTAGATTTGTTAGAATACTCAATGGCATTTTATTTTGGAAATACTATTCGAGTCCGACAGGAAAAGTTTGTAGAACTATGCAATATCAATGTCACCACCATAATGTTGCACTATAATCACGCAACAGAGACGCAATCCACTGAAATTATTCACCTCGATGTTAATCAACCAGTGTTCATTCATTTGTATTTATGTATTTGCACTAGCACACATTTGTAAACCGGCAGCAGCACGTGAAGCGGATAGAACACGGACGCAGAACAAGTTTATTACCGCGATTTTATCCGGTGTGTCGGAACGGTATTAGTTGCCCGTTCAACTAATGGCGGATTTTTGCATAGATTACAAGTTTACGACGTGCAAATACGCACTTGAACCAAGCAAGGCAAGAAAGGAACTCGCACAGCAACTGGCTTGAAGCGTAAACAGAGGTAAGAGATAAGCCAGGTAGCGTGCATTTTGCACCTATGTTAATAACTTGGCTAAAGACTTGAGTAAACATTTAACTTTTAAGGGTTGTAGTGTGGTCTTAGGCAAAACTCTGAGTCTGTTCCCGTGATGACAAGGTTTGTTTGATTTTGGTATACTATGAGATGTGATGGACGGAATTAAATACCTATGTCATGGGAGATGGATTTTGTTAGGTAGGTTTCTTTCTGGTTTGAACAGATCAGAAAAGTAGATGAAAATAGTTTGACGTAGTAACACGTAGTTGCGTTTAACAGTATTCCAGGTTCAGCTCTTGAAGCAAACGTAGCGCGACAATAATAATAATTCTTGAAGACAATCGTATAATAATTTTTACAGTTTTGATATTTGAGAGTAATGTAGAAAGCAGACATTCCAATCTCATTAATTTGAAACAGGATAATTTTGGTTTTCTCTTTCTGGCTGTTTATCTGTCGCCATATGTGAAGTAGTTTTAGTATGTCTAGGTATAGGTATATTAAAGTTTTTGCTGATGTCAGCAGCAATAACACTAATTTGCAATTTAACTCTAAATCTCTTAGGTTCTTCCTGCAAAGGTAGTATTTACTTGTTTACATGTTTTTACTACTTCCTTTAACACTTGATTAAGGCCAAAAACATAGTGGAGCGGTATCATTGCCGCTCCACTATGCAGCCAGAATAACGATTAAAGGCAACCCTGACGCTCCACTGTGTTTCTGGCCTAAGTAGGTTCACATTAGACAATTAAAAATATATGTGACCTAGTCTACGAAAAAGGGGTTTATGTGTCAAGAGGTCCATTTTGAGGTTTTGGGTGATTCGAATAGAGAAAAGTCCCCTCTTTCTAACGCGCCCAGGCACAAAAAATATTTTAGCTATTTTTTCTTGTACGTAGTAAATTAAATTAGAGAAATGAAATTTCTTATAAAATACAAACCAAATGATAATTTAAAAAATAATAAATAATCTATTCTTATAGGCAATAATATTTATATTAAATTCAACCTCTCAAATTTTTCATCTTCTTGGTGTCTTTAGCATCTACTTTTTCACTCCGCTTCTTTTTATGATTTGTTTGGTCAGTTTTAGCCTGTCATATACCTACATGAGGACTTGTTTCGCAGTTACCTTTACTTTTCTTTTTCTTCAAGTTTTTCAGCGGTTCTGGCGCTACTTAGCCCTTTTTTCTGGCATCAGTTGCTAAGTTACGAACAGTGTTGAATGTGTACCAGTGCCTTTCGAGTTACAATCCAACTGGTTAGAAAATGTCTGGCATTTATTCACTCAATGTTTCAAAAGAAGTGTAACCTGCTCAAATTCTTCACTATTCGCAATTTTTTTCATCTTCACCATTCAATTTTCACAAATTATAAAATAGTTGTATTGCGTTACAGCTTTCAAGGACCGCTGGGCCGCTTAGCCGGAACTGGTTTGTTATGGCCGTGGAAGATAGGTACCTTGTGAGACATGTACAATATTATATTTTTCAAAACGTCACAATCCTTCCAACTGCCATACTTCTTTCGTACAGATAATTCAGAATACCCTGTTCTAACTCATTGTTAGAGTTTCCTGCTTCTTCTAAGCTAAGAATGACCAAGTTTTCTCTACTTTCAATAATTCTAAAAAATCCATTCTGGATATCTCTTGTATCCCATGAGGAATTTTGGAAATACATTCCCGGGTGCAACAGAGTTTTCATCAAAGAATTGGGACACAATTTTCAAATCGTTATCATCCGTATAACTTAATCAGTAACCCACTTCTGTATCTCCAGTAGATGGTTCTGGTTCGTCTATTTCGATGTCGCTGTTCATTACTTTTGCCGAAATGCATATCGTTGACAAATTATAACGCGTCTTCTAAACACATCACTACAATTGTACTTTACGTATAACTATGAAAAAAAAATACTTAGAACGTGCCTATTCAAAATCTTTAACATATTAGACACATTGGCGGGGGGGGGTCAACATTCGTCACCCAAAGTGACAACAACACAGCTGATCACCAAGTGTGTAGATTTCTGGAAGAAAACGAACGATCGAACGTTCGATGTTCAAAACTTTACCAGCGCTTGTCTCGGTAACCGGTTTTCGCACATAAACCCCTTTTCCGTAGACCAGGACACATATATATTTTGTTAAAGTGACAAATAAAATTCAAATAACAGCAAAACTGTTAATTTTCGCATTTTGATTATACCTACATTTGCATTTTCTGTAAAAATGCAGACATGAGATTTTACACTTTGGACGGCGATATTTAAATCCATTCTCAGTCATAATTCATAATACATGAAAACCAAAACATAGACCCCAGAGTTATTAATATTTCAATTGTTTTGTATCAAAAATTCGTGAATCCTAGCGTTATTAATATTTCAATTTTATTTCTTTTTACTTTATCATACGCAGTATGCTAAAGTATTGTAATCATGCCGAAAAAAATAATTGAGATTTTAGCGGAAATAGGTCTTTTTGGGTCCCCTGAACATTTTTGACCAAGGTACAAAAAAATGTCTGTGTGTGTGTGTGTGTGTGTGTGTCTGTGCGTATGTGTGTAAACGATTTTTGTGGCGACGATTCCGGAGAAACTACTGAAGGTATCGGGACGAAAGTTCATATTTAGAAGTTTCATGACCTAACTTAGAGCTGAAAAGGTTTTGGTTCAAAAGGGTCCAAAGGAACTGGTAGTTTATTCTAAGCCTTTTTCAAGGATTTTGCTAAAGAGCCGCCATTTCTGCAATTTCGACAAAATAGTTAAATAATAATTTAAAGTAGAGGAAATTTTGGATAAATTATGCCTATGAAATTTTTTGGTAAAATTAATAGTTTAGCTTTTTAGTTTATTCTAAGCCTTTTTGAAGGATTTTGGAAATGAGCGGCCATTTCTGTAATTTCGACAAATTAGTTAATTAACAAATTAAAGTAGAGGAAATTTTGAATAATTTATGCCTATGAAATTTTTTGGTAAAATTAATAGTTTAGCTTCAAGAGCAAATTCTATTTGATCGAGATCGGTCGCATCTGCATTGATATGAAATTACATAGTAGCCAGGATTTTGACAAATATTTTTTTGTGTTGTCACATTCGAAAACAGCTGATCTCATCAGAGGTTGGAAAACCACTATGGAACGTTGCCGCTGTAGTGCGGCAAATTATAAAATACAAATTTCAAATAAAGTAAGATCACCAATTTGATTGTTTGTTGATAAGACATATCAACCCGTCTTTATATCTAATTCTAGAAACGATACATTGAGAAAGTTATAAATAAAGTATAGCGATGAGTGTAGGTTTATTTTAGTATGTTGGTAGGGATGTGTCATGAACAAATATAAATCTGTCAGAATTTGAATTACCTTTTTAAGGTGCGTTTTCATTAGTGACAATGGCAGTGGTAGCAGACGGCGTTATAGTATTTCCAATAGAAAGTTGATAGTGACTCATGTTTATGTACATGCAAACTAGTATGTGTCATTATCACGATATGTAAGAAATACTATAATTTCGTATTCTACCACCGCCATTAGCCACCATTACCTACCAATCGGAACGCACCTTTAAACTTGACGTTTCGTCAAAGTGGTACCAACCTAGCATTTACTATTCAGACATCATTTATTTTTTTTTTAAATACGTATTTCTTAAAAAGCAACACAATAAACGTTGATGTCGCTCTTGCCAAAAACTAGATAGCCGACTCGCTCATATGCGACGGCGACACTCCGCCTTCGGTGACGCGCCGCATCACCGCTCGTCGCGCTATTCCGTACTTTCGGCATTTGTAACATAAATAACTATTATTCTAATGACGTAGTGTAGGTAGTGTCAAATGCTGATGCTTTGACAATACCTATGATTTATCTAAATAGAATAGATTCTCATGCAGCTAAACTATTAATTTTATATATTGTATGATAAAGTCATGTGCCTGGCCACATCAGATTTTTTTAATTTTTGTTATAGCCACAAAATGTGTCTGCTATCATTACGACAAATAAAAGATCTATCAAACTAAAAAGCAATTGATAGTCAAAGCATTTATATAAAAATGTGTTTTTTGATAATTAAAAATCTACGTGGTCAAAATTGCTTTCGAAATAGTAAGCCAATCTAGAGATTTTGTTTCTGGAAAAAAATAATACAATTCTACCAAGTTGAAAGGTTGATTTATTTCAAATCTGTAATACAAAAATACTTTGAGATAAAAATGATTTTTCATTGTTGTATTAATGTTATCACAAAATTAGCTGTTTTGTGTAAGAATGTAATTGTTTCACACATTCAAAGTAGCACTATTCAAAATGTGTTTGATTTCATGGAGCTCAAAGTCAAAAACAAGCTTAGTTTCATGACATTTAAAATAATAAATAAACAAAAAAAGAGATACTATAATAAATTTACATACCACAATTGAATTATTGAAAAGAATACCTAATCAATTAAAATAATAATAGTTAACTGTAGATATCAGTGCATTTCATATGTTGCCAATTATTTTATTTGTCATAAAAATACTGTATTCTAAGCTAAATTAGCAACAAAAAAGTTGAAAAGTTAAAAGCACTGAGATTTAGAATTTAACGAAAAAATCATACCAGTTTCTACGTGTTTGAGTATTTTAATTGCATTAAGGATTCAGATTCTGCGAAAAATAGAACAATTATTATTATTATTTGTGAATAAACATTCACTTATTTACAATAAGTTGTTAGGTATAATGAACTTTATATGATGAATTTTGATATTGATTTAAAATTTACTTATAATGAACTTATAAGATAACCAAAGAACCTTAATCTGGTATCAAACAATATTTATTATAATTAGTATTTTTTATCACGCAGATATTACTTTAAACTAATAATTTTAATCCGAAATAATAAAAAAACATTTAACCGAATGCTTTTTAAAAGCAAATAGAGTATTTCCAAGCCAATCCAAGTGACATTTATAAATATTTTTTTATAAACATTTATAAAATACAATAAATATTTTTTTTATTTTTACTTGAGTGTTTTAAGCGTTGCATTATTTTTTATCTGTCATTATCAGATCTTCCAATTTATCTCAGTATTCAATTTATTAAAATCTTAACCATTAGGCTTTCTTTGGCAATATTTGTTGTTTTAATTCATTTGCTCCTTACTGGACAAAACCAGTGTCATTCTTGTTGTTTATTTGATAATTCACATTATAAAAGAAGTATGGTATCCCTATTCCCTACTAAAATATTATACATTATCTGTTAGTTAACAGTGCTATGCGAAAAAGAAAATGCCTTAAATCAAATCGCTTTCCTTCTAATATCAAACTTACAAATGCCTATTTCAATAGTTACTCAATCAAATTTATGGAGAGAGCGACATGCATCTTCGCAGAAGCACAAAACACAAGCAGAACAGTACATCAAAATCACGTCAATAACTGTCGTCGCTCAGACCACCGATACCAAGAAAAGATTAATGTTCAGGCCATCGCGATAAGTGAAAAATGCAGGTCATGCTTCTTACAACTCCCACTCAAAAATACATAATTTAGGGAAGAAGACGTGTCGCCAGTGTTTGCCTATGATGGACAGCGGACAGCCAAGTAGGAGGAAGGTAGTTGTTCGGTTGTCGGACAATGATTTAGTGGCACCCGAAATTTGTGTCAATGTTGGAGACATACGGTAGTACGGATCCACCTAGTTTGCACACGAGCTGACCGGATGTCTTGGCCGTTTTCTGGAGGATGGCAGGCGCCAATACCTGCAGACTGCTACCTTATCTGGGCGGCCGAATAGGCAGGCGCCTCAATTTTACAAGAACCGATAAACGGAGTCATTGAGGAAGTAAGAAAAATGTTTTGTGATGTGGTTTATGTGCTGGGTGTGTCTATACCTACTTATCGGTGAAAAAAAGTATTTTGTTACTTGACATCGTAAAATATTTAGCAGATCAGTGAAATGCTTGTAGGTTCTGAAATATCCCATTGCCAGTTCTATCCTCATTATTACTAAATTGTAAAAGTTGTATAGACCAAACACAACAAAATTGTTTTTTCAGTCCCTTAAATGGTACAGCCGCTTGATATTTTAACAAATAGAAAAATGAATTACAAATTAAATATTTCAGAAAATTAATGGACACAAACAATAACGTTTAACTCTTTGTTTTTTAGGGAGAAAATATCACTATAATAAGACGTTTTTCAAGTAATAAGTCGTTTAGATGAGTATTACAGGGTCAGTATAAATAATTGTACTCGACGTAGACCCTGCCCATTTTAGACAAGTTTTTTCGGTATACCCAAACAACTGTCAAACTTGAAATAGGTAATGCATTTAAATAGGTAATAATAAATAATAACCATTTAACTTTTTCGTGTAGAACAGTAGTATTCCATTCAAATAGAGGGCAACCAGAAATCTTAACCTTTTATATCATATATAGCATACTTCGACTACAATCATTTATAATGACCCTTTATTTCACACTGTATCTTGTGGTAAATTATATACAGGGTCCTGCAACTAAGCTCCCGTCTTCTGTAGCTCACTTACTCATTAAGCTAAGAGTTTGATATTTTGCAAGCTTACCCTGTACTTCAAGGTACAATTCAAGAAATTATTTTTTAATATACAGGGTGTTCCAAAAATGTGCAACGCCATGGTAATATATTTTTTAAATTGCATGCTATACATTTTTCTACACATTTGGAAGCATTTTATGGTTGCCTACATATCACCAAAATTTTATTGGAAAAAAATAAAAACCAAAAAAATTGATTTTGCATCGTAGGCTTTAAAAATCAATAAAAACCACAAAATGCACCTCGTTAATAAAATTTTGCTACGTGCTTATTAAGTTAGATGTAATAGTCTCGTTAACCAAGTGACATTGATCCAAATTATACAGGGTGACCAAAATCGAGTGTCAAACTTGTCAAACTTCAAAGCGTGTTATTGTTCTTATTTTAAATTGGAACCCATAATTTTTTTTATGTGAAATGATGCAGAATTAAAAAATAAACATTGTTTCTAAATACAACCCCATAACAATTCCCAATATTTTAAAACTTATTCGCCAAAAACTCATTTTTCAACGTTTCCAACGGCAATTTTAGATAATAAATATCGTACGTGGCTTTGAAAAACAATTTATTTCATAAAAAATAATAGACGTATTTTAGATTTGAGTGTACTTAATTAAGTAGTTATTCAAATGCTAAATTTACTGCATAATTTACCTATAGCGGTAAGGACGGAAATGTGGCTATAGGTAAATTTTGCAGTAAATTTAGCAATTGAATAACTACTTAATTAAGTACACTCAAATCTAAAATACCTCTCTGCGTTATATTTTATGTAATAAATTGTTTTTCAACACCACGTACGATATTTATTACCTAAAATTGCCGTTGGAAAAGTTGAAAAATGAGTTTTTGGCGAATAACTTTTAAAATATTGGGAATTGTGATGGGGTTGTATTAAGAAACAATATTTATATGGGTTCCAATTTAAAATAAGAACAATAGCGCGCTTTGAAGTTTGACAAGTTTGACACTCGATTTTGGTCACCCTGTATAATTTGGATCAATGTCACTTGGTTAACGAGACTATTACACCTAACTTAATAAGCACGTCGCAAAATTTTATTAACGAGGTGCATTTTGTGGTTTTTAATGATTTTTAAAGCCTACGACGCAAAATCAATTTTTTTTGGTTTTTATTTTTTTCCGCTGCGGTCACTCAACCGATTTCAATAAAATTTTGGTGATATGTAGGCAACCATAAAAGGCTTCCAAATGTGTAGAAAAATGTATAGCATGCAATTTAAAAAAATATATTACCATGGCGTTGCACATTTTTGGAACAGCCTGTATAATAAAAAATAATTTCTTGAATTGTACCTTGAAGTACAGGGTAAGCCTGCAAAATGTCAAACTCTTAGCTTAATGAGTAAGTAAGCTACATAAGACGGGAGCTTAGTTGCAGGACCCTGTATACTGTACGGTAAATTTATAAGCAAATTCTCCGAATAATTGTATATACTGACCGATTCTATACAGGATGTTTCACTTTCCGTGTTGTAAAGGCAGACTTAAGGTTATATAAGAAGTTCAAGGCTGAAAGACTCCGGTCCATGCCCATTTCCGGAAATAAACTGTTCTATATACCGGGTGACCCACGGCATAGGTACTCCCGTTTATTTTTTGTTCATAAAGCTGGACGAATGAAATTTGGAAATGTGTCTAAATGTGACAAAAATTCCATTTTTTGGGATATTCTTGAGGTTAATATGCCTTCCGGTTTTTCCGAAAATGACGTCATCATTGAAATTTTAAATGGCAATCTATATTCTTTGTGTGATATTTTCAATCAGGATGACATTCTGAACACAGAAACATAATGATCGTCAATTTTTATCACCAAGGCAACGCAAAAATAACTATTTTGTGTATTAATCTAGGTGGCTACGAATTGGTGAAAATAGTCGAAAATGGTCAAATAAGCACTAACTAAATCGATTTTGGCCGACATTGCATTACTGGCGCCCTCTAGCGTGATTTAATTGGGGTTTGGCCAGTGGGTCATTTTTACTTTATCATACGCAGTATGGTAAAGTATTGTAATCATGCCAAAAAAAAAATTGAGATTTTAGCGGAAATAGGTCTTTTTGGGTCCCCTGAACATTTTTGACCAAGGTACAAAAAAATGTCTGTGTGTGTGTGTGTCTGTGTGTATGTATGTCTGTGTGTGTGTAAACGATTTTTGTGGCGACGATTCCGGAGAAACTACTAAAGGAATCGGGACGAAAGTTCATATTTAGAAGTTTTATGACCAAACTTAGAGCTGAAAAGCTTTTGGTTCAAAAGGGTCCAAAGGAACTGGTAGTTTATTCTAAGCCTTTTTTAAGGATTTTGCAGACGAGCCGCCATTTCTGTAATTTCGTCAAAATAGTTAAATAATAAATTAAAGCAGAGGAAATTTTGAATAATTTATGCCTATGACATTTTTTGGTAACATTAATAGTTTAGCTGCACGAGCAAATTCTTTTTGATAGAGATCGGTCGCATCTGCATTGATATGAAACTACATAGTAGCCAGGATTTAGACAAATATTTTTTTTGTGCTGTCACCACAGAAATGTCTATGGCTGTCACCACGCTGTCACACTCGGAGAACCGCTATGGAACGTCATCTACAGTGTCATGAACGAATATAAATCTGTCAGAATTTGAATTAGCTTTTTAAACTTTACATTTCGTAGAAGTGGTATAAACGTAACATTTTCTATACCGAAATATAACCATTTTAGAATTTTTTCAAAATACGTATTTCTCAAAAAGCAATACAAAAAACGTTGATGTCACTCCTGCCGAAAACTACATAGCGCGACTCGCTCACATGCGACGACGACGCTCCGCCATCGGTGACGCGCCGCATCACCGCTCGTTGTGCTATTCCGTACTTTCGGCACTTGTGAGATATATAAACAACTATTATTCTGATGACAGTAGGTAGTATCAAATGCTGATGCTTTGACAATACCTACTATTGATACTATTGACCATCAAAATATCTGTCAAATCCCGGCTAACTAGTTTAATTTTAATGCAGACACGATTTATCTCAATCAAATAGATTATCATGCAGCTAAACTATTAATTTTATATGTTGTATGATAAAGTCATGTGCCTGGCCACATCAGATTTTTTTAATCATCTTGCCCGATTGTTTTGGGCATTTCTCATATTGCCCGGGCATTTTTCACATTGCCCTATTAATCACTTGGTCCATAACATATATACTGTACGGTAAATTTATAAGCAAATTCTCCGAATTGACCTATTCTATGCAGGATGTTTCACTTTCCGTATTGTAAACGCAAACTTAAGGTTATAAGAAGTTCAAGGCTGAAAGACTCCGGTCCATGCCCATTTCCGGAAATAAACTGTTCTATATACCGGGTGACCCACGGCATAGGTACTCCCGTTTATTTTTTGTTCATAAAGCATTTTTTCATAAAAACATTTTTCCGACACAATGATACCAAATTCTTGATATTTTGCTGATAATCGTAACGTGAAAATGACGTTTAACTGTACTTCCTTCGAGTAGTCCATTGAGTGACTTGTACGCTGACTTTGATCATTGGCTCAATATTTTTTTCGATTTCCTTGCTTCTAACAACATTTGTACGCTAAGAATTTCAATAAAATATCAAGTATTTGGTATCATTGCAATCGGAAAAATGTTTTCTATCAAATAATCAGGGTAGGGCCATTGGGTACTCCTGAAAAAAAGGACTCAACTGACCAAAAACCAATTAAATCACGCTAGAGGGCGCCAGTAATGCAATGGCGGCCAAAATCGATTTAGTTAGTGTTTATTTGACAATTTTCGACTATTTTCACTAATTTTTAGCCACCTAGATTAATACACAAAAAAGTTATTTTTGCGTTGCCTTGGTGATTAAAAAATTAACGATCGATTTGTTTTTGTCTTCAGATTGTCATCCTGATTGAAAATATCACACAAAGAATACAGTGTGCCATTTAAAACTTTAATGATGACGTCATTTCCGGAAATGCCGGAAGTCATATTAACCACAAGAGTAGCAAAAAGAATGGTATTTTTTGTTTATCAACACATTCCCAAATTTCATTCGCCTAGCTTAATAAAGAACAAAGATAAACGACAGTACCTATGGCATGGGTCACCCGGTATATCAGAAGTTTATATAAGCGTCCTTAAAAGTCTCTAAATTTGGTTTGTATATAGTAAAAAAATAATTTTCGGTTTTAATTTTTCAGTACTAATATTATTAGTTATTTAGTTTAGGACACTAATGCTATTAAGGACCGTTTTATATGCCTTGTAGCGTCTTCATATAGATTATCTAGAAACTGCATACACTTGCTACCACAGAGTAGTCAAAGTATCAATATATATAAATTAAAACTAGATTTAAATAAACATTTACTAACAAATGGAGAATATTGTTGAAGAAAAATATTACAATATAATCAACATTACTCGAATTCTTTTTCATTCATGTATTTATTTATTGATGTGAAATAATAATAATAATAATAATATCTTTATTGATCTTTGTAGTCTCAGAAATGGTTGGCGATAGAGGTGGTTTACACGAGTACTGTAAGAGTGAATCGAATTCGATGTTATAAAGCTATCCGCATTGATCTTCGCATACATCAAACATTCCAATATGTAGACGGACGGCAGAGTCAGTATGTCTAGGTCTCGGAAATAATTCCGGCAATCTTCCCTATAACCGATGCTGCACAACACTCTTATGCATCGACGCTGTAGAGCAAAAAATGATTAGTATGTCCCGTAAAGGTGTTCCTTTTGAAACTAGTAAAAGCCTGACGAAAAAAATTATTTTAATTCGGAACGGTATGACATGGCTACTTTTGCCAATGTAACACTTTGAATAAGATAAATAAAACAGCACTGTGCAATATGGAGATGTTTCATTTATTATGAAAAAATTTGTGTGACGATCGATTTTGATAAATTAATTATCATCCTCAGGTCAACACAACACAGTCAAAAAGGGACAATTACCAACAATATCCTTAACGGCCCATGAATTAGCTTACTGTCAGTCGGACAACTATAAGGTCAAACATTTGTAAAGTTCTCGGGGCAGCAATAAACCAAATTTTTACCATTGGAGTTGGATCCTGTACTTTGTTTTCCAAACGTTCTAAGAAAAATGTCGTAGGGATTCAACATTACAGTTTACATGGGAACCTCAAAAACAATTTAAATTTTTATAATAATAGTTATAATTTGTTTATAAAACATTGTCATCCGCCATAATTATTACATTGTGTTATATTATGATTAAGTCTGTGGATTACGTTTAAATTTATCATCGTATCTAGTAATTTATGTTTTTTTTTCTCCTGAAATTCTATTAATATTAGATACGAATGATAATTTTCACATTACCGCAACAAACCGTAGAATTTCGATGCTTCGCTCTGAAATAATTGAGGTAGATTCATATATCAAACAACATACCGCAGACCCATAAAGAATCATCCTATCTAAACATTCATGTGAAACACGCATAAATATCTAGCGTGTGACAGATTACCCAGCGCTATAATTACCAGGCAGCGATCGAAAACGCGGGGTCACGCCATATTGTGCTCGACGGCATTTGGTCCCCTACGCTGGCTGCTCGCAACACCGCGGTAATATATTATTTATTTTCGGGGTAAACCGTGAAATTAGCATTTTACACTGTCCCAGTTATCTTTCCATTCTATTCGAAACGAGCGAAATATTGTTACATCGGTTCTACGTGCGTGTTTCTGTCTCCCGTGCACGACTATTTGTTGAAATGATGATGATAATGGATTTTAGGTGTATCGATAAATTTCGGTCCGTATGGTGTGTTGAAATGCGTTAAATTTTTTGATGAATTACGGTTTTAAGTATGACTAATTATGTGGGAATGGTCTGGGAATTGTTTGGCTATTGGTTCGAATTGTTGCTAATGTTAATTGTGGTGGAGGCGCCAGATGATAAAATAATGCCTCTGTACAACTGTATAATAATAATACATCTAATGGCTACCATTTTATAAAAAATTATGACGCCATAATTAAAGAAAATTGCCCTAATTTTTCAACTTAAAATTTTTGTTCTGCAGTGCTCTCTGAATTTGTTCCTTCAAATGCATACATAATTCCTGTGAAGTTTGAGATCGACGATTATAATAACACGTGCCCCAATGATACAAGGCTCAAAATCGAGAATAAGTGTAATTTAATAATATAGAAAAATAAACAAAAAAATGTTTACTTGATGTACTAAAATACATTTAGATACCACATAATAATAGAGCTATTTCTAACCAAATTACATACCCCAGTAATGAACATAATAAAAAACAAGTACTTAATTTGCCAAAATATAATAATCAATGACCTATAATCCTGGCCAACAACGAAGAAAAATTAACAAGTGATAACTGTTTCTGGTATGCTTTTGTCCTTAGAATCTGAATCTGAAGGCAGGAAGTTGACTTGAGGCTAGTTTTTTAGAAAAACAGTGCTAAGAACTGCAACTCTTCTGGAATTACTGCTTTCTGTTTCATATTGTACCAAAAAAATCTGATGTGGCCAGGCACATGACTTTATCATACAATATATAAAATTAATAGTTTAACTGCATGATAATCTATTCTATTGAGATAAATTGTAGGTATTGTCAAAGCATCAGCATTTGACACTACCTACACAACGTCATTAGAATAACAGTTATTTATGTCACAAATGCCGAAAGTACGGAATAGCGCGACGAGCGGTGATGCGGCGCGTCACCGAAGGCGGAGTGTCGCCGTCGCATGTGAGCGAGTCGCGCTATCTAGTTTTTGGCAGGAGCGACATCAACGTTTATTGTATTAAAAAAAATAAATAAATGATTTCTGTATAGTAAATGCTAGGTTGGTACCACTTTGACGAAACGTCAAGTTTAAAGGTGCGTTCCGATTGGTAGGTAATGGTAGCGAATGGCGGTGGTAGAATACGAAATTATAGTATTTCTTACATATCGTGATAATGACACATATTAGTTTGCATGTGCATAAACATGAGTCACTAGCAATTTTCTATTGGAAATACTATAACGGCGTCTGCTACCACTGCCATTATTACTAATGAAAACGCACCTTAAAAAGGTAATTCAAATTCTGACAGATTTATATTTGTTCATGACACATCCCTACCAACATACTAAAATAAAACGACACTCATCGCTATACTTTATTTATAATTTTCTCAATTTATCGTTTTTAGAATTAGATATAAAGACGGGTTAATATTTCTTATCAACAAACAATCAAATTGGTGATGTTTGTTTTATTTGAAATTTGTATTTTATAATTTGCCGCACTACAGCGGCAACGTTCCGTAGTGGTTCTCCAACCTCTGATGGGATCAGCTGTTTTCGAATGTGACAACACAAAAAAATATTTGTCAAAATCCTGGCTACTATGTAATTTTCATATCAATGCAGATGCGACCGATCTCGATTAAATAGAATTTGCTCTTGAAGCTAAACTATTAATTTTACCAAAAAATGTCATAGACATAAATTATTCAAAATTTCCTCTAGTTTAATTTATTAATTAACTATTTTGTCGAAATTACAGAAATGGCGGCTCATTTGCAAAATCCTTCAAAAAGGCTTAGAATAAACTACCAGTTCCTTTGGACCCTTTTCAACCAAAAGCTTTTCAGCTCTAAGTTTGGTAACAAAACTTCTAAATATGAACTTTCGCTCCGATACCTTTAGTAGTTTCTCCGGGATCGTCGCCACAAAAATCGTTTACACACACACATACATACACACACACACACACACACACACACAGACATTTTTTTGTACCTTGGTCAAAAATGTTCAGGGGACCCATAAAGACCTATTTCCGCTAAAATCTCAATTTTTTTTTTCGGCATGATTACAATACTTTACATACTGCGTATGATAAAGTAAAAAGGCATACGATAAACAGTTTTCACTTCTCCAATTTTGTTCTTTATTGGTTAATATAGTCACTTAGATTATTGTGTTATTAACAAACTTGAAAATGTGGGAATTGCTCTGATATCTAACCTCAAAAATTAAAGGATTCTTCTTATTAACCTAATAACTGGGGTTGTGAATTTGTTGCGTGAAAAGAAAACAAAAAACAATTTTTATTTTTTAATATTACTAAATCGTTATACTCGATTTTGAGCTCCTTGGGACATCGAACAAAATATGCCGTTCTTTGGGATCCTCTTGAGGTTAGCGTGACTTCCGGCTTTTCCGGAAATGACGTTATCATTGAAGGTTTAAAAAACACCTTTATGATTTGTGTGATATTTTCAATAGTTACGACATTCTAAACACAGAAACATATCGATTGTCAATTTCTATCACCAAGACAACGAAAAAATAACCTTTTTGTTTATTATCTAGGTGGATATAAAAATTGTCCAATAATCAACTAAATCGATGTTGGTCGATATTTTATTACTTGTGTCCTCAAGCGTGATTTAATTGTTTTTTGGCTAATGAGT
Organism: Melinopterus prodromus; assembly: GCA_964023965.1. NCBI lineage: Eukaryota > Metazoa > Arthropoda > Insecta > Coleoptera > Scarabaeidae > Melinopterus > Melinopterus prodromus. Next base: position 17,861,602 of record OZ030391.1, read on the forward strand.
AATTTATTCCCGTACATGTGTACAGTACCCCTATTACAATTACCAAATATTTGATGTTTTGCTAAAAATCGTATTGTAAAAATGTGGCTTAAAGCAGAAAAATCTGATGTGGCCAGGCACATGACTTTATCATACAATATATATAAAATTAATAGTTCGTGTCTGCCTTAAAATAAAAGAAGTTAGCCAGGATTTCACAGATATTTTGATAATATTGACAGTAGGTATTGTCAAAAAATTAGCGTTTGATACTACCTACTGTCATTAGAATGAAAATAATTGTCAAATCCTGGCTAACTAGGTTTAATGCAGACACGATCTCGACCAAATAGAATTTGCTCATACAGCTAAACTATTAATTTTATTTTACCAAAAAATGTCATAGACATAAATTATACAAAATTTTCATTAATTTATTATTTAACTATTTTGACGAAATTACAGAAATGATACCTCATTTGCAAAATCCTTAAAAAATGCTCAGAGGAAACATCCAGTTCCTTTGGACCGTTTTGAACCAAAAGCTTTTCAACTCTAAGTTTGGTCATGAAACTTCTGAATATGAACTTTCGTCCCGATACCTTTTGTAGTTTCTACGGAATCGTCGCCACAAAAATCGGGTACAGAGATACACACAAACACACACACAGAAATTTTTTTCTACCTTGGTCAAAAATGTTCAGGGGACCCAAAAAGACCAATTTCTGCTAAAATCTAATTTTTTTCGGCATGATAACAATACTTTATCATACTGCGCATGAAAGTAAAAATAGAAAAAAAAACTTGGCTCAGTCAGCATAGTGAACTAGGGTTGAATACTAACATCAGAATTTGACAGTTCTGTGTATGCTGATTGTTAGAGGTTATTCCCAGGTATTTTCGATTATTAACATAATTATTGTTCGTGTTTAATTCTAGGTTATTGTTGGTTATTTTATTTAATTTGTTGTTTACATCGCGATTATTCTAGTTTAAATTACACTTTAAAATGCCTTTGCTTAATACAACACTAATTTGCATTAAGACGCGCAACATTGAGAACTGTCAAATTCGGTTGTTAGCATTCATCCATAGTTTACTACGTTGGTTTTGATAATTATCCCAATACGTATTTGTTTTCTATTTTCTTGCTTTAAACGATATTTCCGCACAACTATTATTAGCAACATATAAAGTAGTTGGTGTCATTCATATCGGAATTTTTTTTATCTTATTGGGTGCACCCATAAAATACATGAGAAAAAATGACAAAAATCAGTAGTTACTTCTTAAAATTTCATTCGTCGAGAGTCATAAATAAAAATAGTGCGGACCTATGGCGTGAGTCACTGGGTATATATTATAGACATACATGGTTTAAAATGAAGAAGTAATAATATTTGCAGCTACAGGCTTGGAACATATCCGCCTTTACAAACGTATTTAAATCCACTACCCCGCAAACGTCGACACTACCTTATTTACTAAAATGCATCATTAAAAATGAACCGCATTTCCTGGATTGGCGTCCGTTTTCACGCCTGTGGGGGCGCGACTCCTACCGCTTTCTGATTGTTCTCTTTGCCGGCACGGGCGACCGGAAATTGCTAAAAGACAACCGGATCACGTGACCGACCGACGGGCACGCGACGCGTCGCTTAACTTTCGACGGCAAAGTTAAAAGTTGATCGTTGGTCAACAGTAGTTATTACACTTTCTGGTTTACTTTCTATACAGGGTGTCTCACGGAACTGGTACATTAGAAGTTTCTCATGTTCTACTATCTCTGTAAACTTGAAATTTTGGTACTATAATTTACCTGAGCTAAAGTATTCTCAAGGTAATTGTCACGTCCGGTCACCGGAAGTCGGTATCAACTTTGTTGATTTTAAGCGGAATGATAATTTTTATTATTTTTTTGGTTTCTACCAAATGCATCATTTTTGATAATGCTTCCCTATATCTAAATATCACCATTCTTGAGATTTTTGATTTTACAAATTTTTTGGTGATTTCGTGGTTATGTTTAGAATGTAATATCTCGGTTATTATTGAAAGTAGAAGTTTCATGATTGGTGGTCCAAAACTAGAAACAAAACCAAATAAGACAATGTTTAGTTTATCATGATATACAGGCTGTTCAAAATTTACAACACAATAATTGAATTTTCAAACGTAAAAAACTATGTTTTTTCAAATGTAGCCCCTGTATACCGATACGCCATTCGATAGGAAATCTCATTCCCTATCAAGTAATATTAGGGTTCCCTATATCTATCTTTAATAGTATTTGAGATATTGTCAGTATAAAAGAATGCAAACTAAATACAAAACGATTTATTCTTTATTTATAGGAATGTAACAACTTTGGAACAGCAGAAAAACAGAAAAATATTAAAAAGGTTTGTTAAAACTAGAATAATATATTTGGGATATCTAACTTAAATTAAAACTTAATTATGTTGTTCGAAATGCTGCCCGTTCTGCTCCAAACATTTTAACACTCTTCGCTACTTCTGTCATCGTCGTTCTTCGGATTTTTTGTCGCTGAAGTCCATTAATGGCGGCTACTACTCTGTTAGTCAATTCTTCTCAAGTATTAGCTGGTGTGACATATCCCCGACTTTTCACATGACCCCAGAAATAAAAGTCTAACGGTGTTAAATCTGGTGAGCTTGGTGGCCACCGCCAGGGTCCCCTATTTACGAACCACCTATCGTCAAATGTCTGATTAAGTAGAATGGATACCACATGCGCAGAATGTGCCGGTGCACCGTCCATTTGATAAAAGCAGTGGCGTAAATTATTGAGGGGAAGAGTTTCGCAAAAATTGTTCGTTGCAACATTTCTAAATATCCCTATTTAAATTTTCGTTCTAAATTTCGTATCTAAATTCGTCCCCGATTATTAAAAGTTAGTATTGACAATATTTTTGAGACTGTGGCAAACTTAATAATAAAATTATAAACCTTTATAATTTTTTATAATTTTATTATTTAAAAGGTAGTATTCAAAACTGATTAAAAAAGAGGCAATATCTCAAAAACTACTAAAGATAGATATAGAGAACCCTAATATTCATCGATAGGGAATAAGTATTCCTATCGAATGGCTTATCGTTACAGAGTGTTCCATATGAAAAAGGTGAGTTTTTGACGTTTGAAAATTCAATTATTGTGTTGTAAATTTTGAACACCCTGTATAAGATATCATGATATTCTAAACACCGTCTAATTTGGTTATGTTTCTAGTTTTGCACCACCAATCATGAAACTTCTAGTTTTAATGATAACCCAGATATTCAATTTTAAACGTAACCGCGAAAATCACCAAAAAATTAGTTAAATCAAAAAACACAAAAATGGTGATATTTCGGTATAGAGAAACCTTATTAAAAATGATATATTTTTTACGTAGAAACCAAAAATAAAATTGAAATTGTATCATTCCATTTAAAAAAGTAGATACCGACTTCCGAGTATGACAGTTAACAATATTTTAGCTGAAGGGGTCAGATCGAGTAAAATCTAATTCCAAAATTTCAAGTTTCCAGAAATATTAGAACATGATAAAGTTCTAATGTACCGGTTCCGTGAGACAGCCTGTATAGTGTACACAGCGACTTACTACGTCAATTTTGTATCGAAGTTACAACAGTGTGCTGACCGATTTGTTTTATAAAATGTTTTGCAAAATAGTGTGGAGAGAAAGAAATAGGCGGGCCTAAGCAATTCGGCCAAAAGGTGTTAATTATGCCAATTAATTATTAATTAACATTGGTTCTGTCACTATATTAACACTACTCCGCTTACCAAAGCCAAACCACTTGTGTACCAAACCTGAAATGGTCGGTATATGATTTTTTCCCTTCAAAAGAACTACTATCAAAATACCTAAATAGTTTTTACCTCAATTATGGTTGCATATCACAAAAATATTTTTTTTTCCATTTTTTACATAATAACTAAACATTATCTTTGGCCCCGACCACAATTAAAATACTCCCCACTATCGTAAACAAATTCTATCTGATTTTGCCCATTCACAAACTTGTTCTTTCCTTTTAAGAGATAGGCTTATATACAAACTTTCAGATCGATTCAGATCCAATATTACCGCAGTTATCGTATACACAGACAGACAGATAATCTCACAGATAGACAGACGGAATCGCTAAATCGATTCAGTTTTAAAACCTGATCAAAACAATGTTACAGGTTACGTTTCTGGTATTCAACGAAACTTGCTCTCAAATGTCATGAAAAACTATTTTGTATAAAACTACTACATTCCTTATCTTTATCGACGATATTTGCAAATCTATAGTAGATATTACTTTCAGAACACTTCTGATGTTGAAGTCAATATATTTTAGGGATAGTAAAAAACGCAAAAACAGTATAAAATAAAAATAAACATATCTTTTTACATGAAATTGGTATTTTTGCAGGATGTGTCGTTGCCACAAGTTCGCAAAAGTTTGGAAACTTCATGATCTTTTTATCAAACATTTGACAAGAACTTATCAAATATTTCGCCGAAAGTGTTTCTCACCGTGTGAAATCGACTTGATCAGCACATTGAGGAACTAAAACCTTCAAATATATGTATTGTGAGGTACTAATATATGAAATTTTGGGCACCAATTGGCCTTATTAAACATTTATAGCCTAACATCTATCCGTAATATTGATAATTTATTACAACAGTGACGTGAACAGCATTACTCTAGCTAACATCAAGCTCACATCAAGCTGACTAATGTATTTCATTCAATTAATTACCCATAATTTACTCAAGTAGCCAACCGCTGTACGTTCAATTTCAATTTCAAACAATCGAGCCGCAGCGTGTTGAAAGTATTATTTTTTATTATCATAATTATCAACTGATAATTGGCTTGAATATGAACCACAATCATGGGAGTACGGGGACAATTTTTTAGGGTCACTCAGAATACTAGTGGCAAACACTATTATTGTGTCCTCAACAGTTTTTCTGTTTTCTGTTTTCATTACATTATTATATATACTTTATTATTTGCATTTTCTATAGGTTATTAGTATCCTGAATTAGAATCGATTTTTCTTTATAAAATCGTTATTTATAAATCGATTTTTTAAAGATCATTAAAGTTGCTGAAGAGATACATCGATCAACCATTTGTTTATTGAATTTACATTTGGTTTACTGTATAATTTTCTTTATTTTTGTACATTTGTGGATTCTTGGCAAATCCATAATTAGTTTTATTTAATTAATGAGAAATTGATACCGAATTTCTTTATCACCCTGTACATTTTATATTCGGACAAAGGGTAGTGTGGGGTTTCTGTGTGTGGCGCGAGCGGTTAGCGCAAATGATTCACCGCATTATTAGCGGGAATGAACTGTAGCATTAATTATTAACGTTGGTAGGCTAATGCGAGGTAATGGTAGGCGAGAGGGACAGAGGGCGCCACACAGCGCGTCGACGTTAATGTAAAAAGATCATTAGGCCGGAGAATTATTGTTATTACTGGACGATTCCCTAGCGCCTAGCTGATGTGGCCCATCAAGCGCAAACGGGAATCGGCCGGCTTCCATTAAAATGGACAAGAGCGATTAAATTCTATTCGGTAGATATTTGTTTATTTTGGTTTAGTTGGTTGGTTAGTTTATGGAAAGAAATATAATTGTGGTTTCTATTTACAAATGGATGCGTGAATATATTATAATGCTTTTTAATCTATGGATAACACAGTTTTGAAACAAACTTAGTTATTGAGAAGAACTGCTACTGCTTTTGATCAGTTTACTCCTATTGTTATAATATAAGTTGTATATGAATTTATTAATTATGGTAGAAAATAGTGTTTCAGGATCCGTTAATAGCGAGAATAGCTTTAAAATTTGGAATAACAAGAATGAATGGTATCATTATGATTATCTATGTTATTATGCGGAAAAACAACCCTCATTTTCAAGAGACCATTAACAGCTTGACGATTTTCAAATTTTAAATCTGTCTACTAACATACAGTTTGGATTTTTATTTTGCAAGCCCTTAAAACGCCAACAGCCAATAGTCAAATCAAAATACTTGCAAAAGAAGAAATTGTTAAATTTGCTCAAGAGTAGTTTCTCACAATTTAATCTAAAAGTCATTTAATACTCAGATATCAAATTTTGAATATTCTATATCAATGTTAATATTTAATTTCTTATTCTTACTGTTTGTTATTAACTTATCGTTTGATATGAAGCTAACAAATTAACAACAATATATGACACTGATTTGATAATTTTTATAGTGTACTATTGCTAGTGTTAACTGACTCATAACAATAACAATAACCTCGTATAACCAGCGAATTCTTTTGAAAGTGAACTTCACTATACGACAATAGGGGTCTTGCATGATTTTACCTAAGTTCAGAAATAAAACCCTTAGGTGGTAAGAAAACCGTGTGTAAAATTTTTCCGCTTAATATTGTTGCACTGAATTGTTATTGAACATCAAAGTTTAAACCGGACTAAAACGCGCCAAAGCGCTGTCTATCAAGGCGTGACGTCACAGGTTTGGTGAGAAGTGCAGCGAGTTTAGAGAGCGGCCGCGAATACACGGCGTATGGGTATACTATCGGTGCAAAAAGATTGCGCCCTGTGTTTGGATGGTCGTAACTCTGCAATGACTGAACAAAAATACACGAAATAAAGTGTGTTATACTCATCAATCATTTCTACATAATATGCGGGACTATCAATTTTTTCTGCCTGTAGGTTTAAACATGAGCGCGAGAGAAGTAAAAAAAGGTACCCGATTTATGTGGTTTTGTAATAACGCTCGACTTTTCGATTTCTTTTCTATTAAACTTCATGCCACAAAATTTGTATTCAGGATTGAATTAGAATCCCTTCTATAGATTGGGGGTTTTTATTTTCTTAATTTTGTATGTATTGTGTCTGTAAGCCGCCTTTTTATGGAACCGGATATCTCAGTTAGCACGTAAACACACCTTATTTATTGTGATACTCCTCCATTGATGTATAATAACATACAAGTTATGTATATGTGAATTTTTAAGAGTGAATTGATCGATCCTGCGCGCAGGATGGTTCCCATCGGAGAATGGAGATTACGCACGGGAAGCAAACCGAGATTCGCGCGATGATTTCAAACGATCAACACTCAGGACCGTATTCAATAATTTTGTCATTTTATCGTTCGGTTTTATTTTTAAAAATATTATACGTATTTTTTTCTTTGCTGGTGGAGTTGTATATATAGGTACTCTGTTTTGTGATTTATTATTATTTCACAATATTATTTCTGCCCAAAATCAGTAGTTGATGCTTATTCAGTGATCACAGTAAATGCCGTTGCCTACCGAGACGGATATCGGCAATAACTTAAAATTTCTAAAATCTCAACTAAAAATATGCCTAAAAATTCAGAGAATATGTTGAAAAAAAAAAGCGAAACATCCGAACTAAAAAACGAAAACTTTTTAACAGCCAAAATATTTCACAAAATATTCGATATTTACATTCAGCATTAGAAGTTGAAGAAATGTCATTCTAAGAAAAGACGTACTTTTTCGCTGGGCGTATTTAGTTTGTACACCAGATGCATAAAAATAATGCTATTGCGTTCTAACACGCGTCAATTTATGGGATTGTTAATTGAGTAACGTATGTGGAAAATAACAGCAGAAATAGATGAGTAATTTGCAACACTCGTAAAATCTACTACACTGGCGGCGGGCGGTCATTCGGCTACGGGGTTCGTATCTGTGTGGACAACTAATAAATGGCAATGGATGAAAGAACGGGATATAACTGGTGCATTGTATCACATTGTAACAACACCTCGATACAAAGGCCTGATAAAGTTTTCCTTACGGTTCCCAAAGAGAAAAAAATCTGATGTGGCCAAGCACATGACTTTATCATACAATATATAAAATTAATAGTTTAGCTGTATGAGAATCTATTTGACTGAGATAAATTGTGTCCGCATTTTGATAGTCAATAGTATCAATCGAAGGTATTGTCAAAGCACGCTACCTACTGCCATCAGAATAATAGTTGCTTAACTCACAAGTGCCGAAAGTACGGAATAGCACAACGAGAGGTGATATGGAGGTGATGCGGCGCGTCACCGATGACGGAGCGTCGTCGTCGCATGTGAGCGAGTCGCGCTAGGTAGTTTTCGACAGCAGTGACATCAACGTTCATTGTGTTGCTTTTTGAGAAATACGTATTTTTAAAAAAATTAAAAAATGGTTATATTTCGGTATAGAAAATGTTAGGTTGATACCACTTCTACGAAATGTCAAGTTTAAAAAGCTAATTCAAATTCTGACAGATTTATATTCGTTCATGACACTGTAGATGACGTTCCATAGCGGTTCTCCGAGTGTGACAGCGTGGTGACAGCCATAGACATTTCTGTGGTGACAGCACAAAAAAATATTTGTCAAAATCCTGGCTACTATGTAGTTTAATATCCATGCAGATGCGACCGATCTCGATCAAATAGAATTTGCTCTTGCAGCTAAACTATTAATTTTACCAAAAAATGTCATAGGCATAAATTATTCAAAATTTCCTCTGCTTTAATTTATTATTTAACTATTTTGACGAAATTACAGAAATGGCGGCTCATCTGCAAAATCCTTGAAAAAGGCTTAGAATAAACTACCAGTTCCTTTGGACCCTTTTGAACCAAAAGCTTTTCAGCTCTAAGTTTGGTCATAAAACTTCTAAATATAAACTTTCGTCCCGATACCTTTAGTAGTTTTTCCGGAATCGTCGTCACAAAAATCGTTTACACACGCACACACACACACACACACACACACACACACACACACACACACACACACACACACACACAGACATTTTTTTGTACCTTGGTCAAAAATGTTCAGGGGACCCAAAAAGACCTATTTCCGCTAAAATCTCAATTTTTTTTTTCGGCATGATTACAATACTTTATCTTACTGCGTATGATAAAGTAAAAAAAAACACGTACAATTTTGATAAGAGCGGTAGACGAAATCCCAAAGATATCGCAATGAAAACAGGTTGCTTTGTTTGCGAAGATCATTTTGACGTAAGTTATTTCGGCATTGATTATTTAACTATAAAATATCTATCTATGTTATATATAATGTGTAATGTTACATTTACATACCTACGTCAAATACCGATAAAACTTCATACATACCGCATTGTTTTCACGCCTCTTATTTCGGCCGACGTAAATGCGGATTAGTTGCGAAATAATCCGCTACCATAATGGCATCTACTTTCGGCAACTTATCTGACTGCCCCATCACGTACCCTGCCTCCATTTTCACCGCTTATAATACAAGAACAGCTGTTGAAATTGTGAAGATACGTAGCGTGCACAACTCGTCGAAAGCGCGCCATAAGCCGTCCCCAGGCAAACAAACCCACGTGGCCTTCGTCCAGGCATGCTACGTCACACCAATCACAGCGCGTTCATATTTAAAGGGCCGAACCCGATTTTAATATAATTAATTGTGTAGGAACCGATTTTTTTCTTAAAAAAAAAACTTTTGCGGAGGGGTCTGGTATACGTATGGCACCAATAGAGCGTATTAATTTTTAATTTTGAAACTTAGTGCAAGACCCCTATTGTACATACTTTTCCTTAATTGGTGGTGTATTGCTTTTAAAGATTTTCCAAATAAATACCTGAGAAAATCCCTCAAAACTCTTTAGACAAAATGAGCCTAAAATTTGTACTATAAATATTAATCCGCTATGTCAAAAACGCATATTTACAATTCATTACCAAAATCCGTGTTCTCTCGAGTTCATCATTATTTTACGATATTTTTATTTTATATTTAAGTTAATTATAGCAACTGAGTACGGTGAAGATAATGATAGTTTTAGTTATACATGGTACATGGGCTTAACTAGAGTCTAAAGACCCAAATTAATCCTAAAATTAATTTTCTCTTTACAAATTTTAGAAAAAGATTTTGTAAAATTGTAAAATTTGTGTTGTTGATTGGCATTATTTTGGTAACATTTAGATTTTTCTGTCTTTAAGTAACTGTGAATAAATCCCAAACAACAGAAAATGTGAAACCCGGATACTGTCTATTTTACCAGGATATAGTATAATGTGTACCAAGCCGAGAAAGTGATTATTTTCCGGGCAGAGAGAAGAGTTGCACAGGCAAGCATAACGAGTCAGGGCACTTCTTGAGGGCCGGAAAATCGCTTTCTGGGCATGGTTCACACATATTTTTTTATCCTACATAACAATATCGTAATAAAATCACCCATTTCTAAAGACTTATCACTGACATATAGGCTTTTGGTAAATCAACAACGTTGACGTTTTAATCGCAAACTTCAAACCGAATTGAAAGCTGTGTTTTGATTGGAGAGACCATTCGGTCGCCATCTGTTGGTTATATGTGTACAATTATTTTTGTAACTAGCGCTGAAAAGTCTTCATTAGCAAATAGCATCTTTCGTGTCTCCAGACGCTGAGACGCGAAAAAGACACTTTTGCATTGTGTAGGATAAAAAGATATTTAAAAGCAAAAATGGTTCTTGTTCGTCAAACTGTAATATATTTTTGATGATGGCATCGGTAAGTGAAAACTATTTCAGCAAATGGGAGTTGAAATATGAAACAAGGTGTTAAGCTTCCAAAACTTTGTAAGTATGACAATATTGCACCAGAGAATACACAAAAATTGGTTAAAAATCATCAATGAGTCGTCACAACTGCACTAACTTATAGTATTTCAAATTAAAACCTAAGTTATGTGTGGAATCATTTGATAGATATTTTGAAAAGAAATACTTCTGTTGGCATAGATTGTTGCCCAATAATGATGCACGACATAAACCATAGCATACTTAAACAGTAAAAAATCTGATGTGGCCAGGCACATGACTTTATCATACAATATATAAAATTAATACTTTAGCTGCATGAGAATCTATTCTATTGAGATAAATCGTACGTATTGTCAAATCATCATCATTTGACACTACCTACACTACGTCATTAGAATAATAGTTATTTATGTCACAAATGCCGAAAGTACGGAATAGCGCGACGAGCGGTGATGCGGCGCGTCACCGAAGGCGGAGTGTCGCCGTCGCATATGAGCGAGTCGGCTATCTAGTTTTTGGCAGAAGCGACATCAACGTTTATTGTGTTGCTTTTTAAGAAATACGTATTTTAAAAAAATAAATGATTGCTGTATAGTAAATGCTAGGTTGGTACCACTTTGACGAAACGTCAAGTTTAAAGGTGCGTTCCGATTGGTAGGTAATGGTAGCTAATGACGGTGGTAGAATACGAAATTATAGTATTTCTTACATTCGTGATAATGACACATATTAGTTTGCATGTACATAAACATGAGTCACTAGGAATTTTCTATTGGAAATACTATAACGGCGTCTGCTACCACTGCCATTATCACTAATGAAAACGCACCTTAAAAAGGTAATTCAAATTCTGACAGATTTATATTTGTTCATGACACATCCCTACCAAAATACTAAAATAAAACTACACTCATCGCTATACTGTATTTATAATTTTCTCAATGTATCGTTTTTGGAATTAGATATAAAGACGGGTTGATATTTCTTATCAACAAATAATCAAATTGGTGATCTTACTTTATTTGAAATTTGTATTTTAAAATTTGCCGCAGTACAGCGGCAACGTTCCATAGTGGTTCTCCAACCTCTGATGAGATCAGCTGTTTTCGAATGTGACAACACAAAAAAATATTTGTCAAAATCCTGGCTACTATGTAATTTCATATCAATGCAGATGCGACCGATCTCGATCAAATAGAATGTGCTCTTGAAGCTAAACTATTAATTTTACCGAAAAATTTCATAGGCATAAATTATTCGAAATTTCCTCTACTTTAATTTATTAATTAACTATTTTTTCGAAATTACAGAAATGGCGGCTCATTTCCAAAATCCTTCAAAAAGGCTTAGAATAAACTAAAAAGCTAAACTATTAATTTTACCAAAAAATGTCATAGGCATAAATTATTCAGAATTTCCTCTACTTTAATTATTATTTAACTATTTTCACGAAATTAGAGAAATGGCGGCTCATTTGCAAAATCTTTGAAAAAGGCTTAGAATAAACTACCAGTTCCTTTGGACCCTTTTTAACCAAAAGCTTTTCAGCTCTAAGTTAGGTCATGAAACTTCTAATTATTTACTTTCGTCCCGATACCTTTAGTAGTTTTTCCGGAATCATCGCCACAAAAATCGTTTACACACACACACGCACGCACGCACACACACACAGACATTTTTTTGTACCTTGGTCAAAAATGTTCAGGGGACCCAAAAAGACCTATTTCCGCTAAAATCTCAATTTTTTTTTCGGCATGATTACAATACTTTAGCATACTGCGTATGATAAAGTAAAAATATTTACACCTATTCTAATACAATAATATTTATGAAACTAAACAAAGCATTCATGAAATAGAGAGAAAATTTGCCGGATCAATAAGTGTCATGTAGGTGTCATGTAATGGTGCCATACAAATTTGTTATGAGACTGATATTGGACTACTACATTACAAATACAAGAGATTGTTTTTACTTTATCATACGCAGTATGATAAAGTATTGTAATCGTGCGGAAAAAAAAAATTAGATTTTAGCGGAAATAGGTCTTTTAGGGTCCCCTGATCACTTTTGACCAAGGTACAAAAAATGTTTATGTGTGTGTGTCTGTGTATGTGTGTACTCGATTTTTGTGGCGACGGTTTCTGAGAAACTACTAAAGGTATCGGGACAAAAATTCATATTTATAAGTTTCATGACCAAACTTAGACCTGAAAAGCTTTTGGTTCAAAAGGGTCCAAATGAACTGGATGTTGCCTCTAAGCATTTTTCAAGGATTTTGCAAATGGCCCGCCATTTCTGTAATTTCGTTAAAATAGTTAAATAATTAATTAAAGTAGAGGAAGTTTTGTATAATTTATGTCTATGACAGTTTTTGGTAAAGTTAATAGTTTAGCTCCATCAAATAGAATCTCATGCAGCTAAACTATTAATTTTATAAATGAAAATGTTTAACGACATATTCTGTCAAATGTCATAGGCCTCAGTAGCTCAGATGGGAGAGCATTGTGCTAGAAACACAAAGGTCCCTGGTTCAAATCCAGGTTGTGGCTGTAATTTTTGATTTATTTAAAATTTACATCCCGCCTGTATATCGCCATATTATTAACCTATTAATTTTATATATTGAATGATAAAGTCAATTGCGTGGCCACATCAGATTTTTTTTATTTTTGTAACCCAACGCTACCAGGTTCATATACACGGTGGGCAAAAAAAACGGTACAAATTTTTGATCACTCGTATTTCCTATAATATATTGTCAATTCAAATATTTCTTTTAAAAACAAATTGCCTGTAGTGTGAAGATTGAAACCGGACCATATTTGCAGGACGTTTCAATCCACAGTTATGTTGCTTTGTGTTTGGCTATGCAACATTTCTGATAACATCGTGTCAATTTAATGTGAAATGCAAGCTGTAATAAAATTAGTAGGTAATGAATTTTTTTTTCTTTGGTCAAAAGGGACAGCAGAGATTTTATTGCATCGAATACAGGGTGTTTTTTTTTGCATACAGGGTGAAATTTTGAAACATCGTTTTTTGCTGTTTTTACTGAACAAGAAGAAGTGGAATTGCGAATATGGTATGTTTGCAATCCTCACAACATAAGCAATTAGTCCTTCAAAGAAATGCTTGCTTTAATTTACTTAAAATCTTTGGAAATAGAAGGAATTGAACAACGTTTTTTTTTGCCCACAGTGTAATTGTTGTACCAAGTACAATAATACAGAACAATCAGCAATTTTCATGTTTAAATAAGTTATTCCTATTCTCTCAATTCCAATAACAATAATATTATTCAACGTCCTCGTGTGTCGCATATTAAGTAAAAAAGGACATCGCAGTGTGGTCAGCTGCTCGCGGTAAGGGAAATCTTCGAAAGAAAGCAAACACAAGTCAAATAAATACTTGAAGAGATCGGCTATGTGTGCGCGACGTCGACGTTCGGGCATTTGACCGACAAATCCCCGGCGACCAAACTTACCGCCGTAGCCCAGGGGACACAGGGAGGCGGTCGGTCATTTTAAACACCGCATAAGACCGACCGAGAGCAAATATTGTTGTTTGATTTCGACGGTACTCGAACCATCCCGTATATTTATATCTCTTCTGTCCGTGTGTCTTTTTCGCCGCAACTTTGGCCGAACTGGTCGGCTTTAGGCAAACCGAACCGTGTCGGTTCCCTGTCAGATTTTGCTTGTTGTCTTTTGCCTCTTCGGGAAAAATAAATACAAGAGATGTTCCTTGACAGAATGTCATTTGTGGGAGATGTTTTATTAATTTATAATACACTCTCAGTGCTCTATTTACTAACATTAAAAATGTTTTAATTTCAATTAAGATATCATAAAGTGACATTTTGCATCTTAGATACCGGGGATAAGTTTGACAATTAATTGTCTGCATTGTCACTCAACTCCGAATTGTTTGTATTGTTATTCAACTCCGTAGATACGCATGTCACTTGATTACGTCAAAATATTTATGAATATTAATCAAACAGAGGAACAAAACCATTATAGGACATACAATTTTGTATGTGCCACGGGCATTACTTGATGTTTATACCCTCGGGCAACTTAAATCGGTCACCCTCGGGGCATAGACATCAGTTTAAGGCCCTTGATACATCAATAACTATTCTTGACACTTGTGCCCTGTTGGCACTCCGTAGATACGTACATATGTCACTTGACAACGTCAAAATATTTATTAATATTCAAACGGAGGACCAAAGCCATTGTAGAACTTAAAATTTTGTATGCACCTCGGGCAATACTTGATGTTTATACCCTCGAGCAACATAAAAAGCGGTCACCCGCGGGGCATAAACATCCGTGTAATGCCCTTGGTACATAAATAACTATAGAAGACCTTAGTCGTATTTTACCATTTTAGCAGTTAATCTGGCTGTTTATTTTTCTAGGCTTTCTATTGAACGAGAACAAGTATTACTACAGGCTCGATGAACATCATTCTAGAATTATCGATCTTGTGATTGTTTTCTCTGAATATTCGGTTTTAAACATTACCTCTTGATAAATGAGTGAATAGTGAGTGAATGAGTGAATCCTTTGGCTATATTATTGTTAATTAAGAACTTTTGCTATATAGGTTTGATAAACTCAGTTCTAGAATTATTTTGACTGTATTTTCAACAAACAAAGTAAGACTTTATTTAATATTAAAATTAATGATGCAACACAACGTTCTCTCCCATTATTTTTTATGTTTGACTTAAAAAGTGGTATCTTCGTAGCCATGGCAAGAAATTGTTTTCCATTCTAGAAAAACGTTAGACGTTAAAGAAGTCCTTTCGACATGACATATGTATATAATAAATCGTGCACATTTAATATGTTATTACTGATATTTTGTTATATCTATGTGTTTTGTAACTGATATTTGTAAACTTATGGCTCCTGTCAATTCAAATAAAGTTTTTTTCTAAAGATTTGAAAGAAAAAATCACCAGATGTAGATGATGCCACTATAAACATGTCAGTTTTTATTTCATATTTATTATATTTAACCTAAAAAAATAAATGTATTGCTTTCTTTCTATTTGTACAAATATTCACTCTGGAGTGCATACTGGAGTGATGTTGAGTGTTCTAGTTGATGATATAGCTCTTCCACAATCGTCGCTAATAAACATGTTTGCTAATTCACTATAATCACGAACTACAATACTCCAGAATGCAAGTGCAGAAAAGTTCAGAAAAATAGTAATTTATGTACCAAGGGCATTATGTACCAAGGGATGTTTATGCCCCGAGGGTATAAATATCAAGTAATGCCCAAGGTGCATACAAAATTTAATGTCCTACAATGGTTTTGTTCCTCCGTTTAAATAATATTACTAAATATTTTGTCGTTATCAAGTGACATGCGTATCTACGGAGTTGAATAACAATACAAACAATTCGGAGTTGAGTGACAATGCAGACAATTAATTGTCAAACTTATAATCTTAATCGCCAATAATTGCCATTGCCGAGTGACAGTACAGACAATTAATTGTCAAACTTATAACCTTAATTGCCAATAATTGACATTGATGAATTAAAATTTACACCTTGAATGACAAGTATTTGATATATTTGACATATAACCATGGCAACCCCCATGATAAGAATCCTTAACGCCCTCTGTGTTAACGCCCAAGATGTAGAATGTCACTTTATGATCATGTAGGACATAAAAATAACTCGTGCTCTTATAGTTATATTTAATTATATTTTTATAATGTATTACAGTAGACAATAATCAGATGCAACTGCCATCGGAAAGTATTCCTATATTTGCAGTTACACTAAAATTTGCATAGATAATGTGTATAAATATTGAAATCCGTTTCCGATGGTTGTTGCATAAGGACCTTCAGAATCGAATACTAGTGAGCATTTCACGATTGGCGCAATAACTATGGGGTGGGTTATTTTGGCGTTTTGGGGAACGGAGACGAGACCCTTAAATAAAAAAAAAATTAAAAGCATTTTACCGATATAATTATACGAGATGTTAAAACTTGAATACAAGTAAAAATGTTCTTTGATACAAACAGGACGAAACAATAAAATGAATTGAAGTTTGGCACAAACAAACGGCTACTAAACAGATTTTATGAGAATTTAATGGTTTTGTCTTTAACATTTCTAAGATTTCTTTATTAATTTTATTCACCAACTAATAAATGAATTATGACATACTTACGGATGTTTATTATAAATGTTACCACCCTGAGTAAGTTTTGATGTGATGACGTCATGAATTCGATTTAGTTGTTGATAGAAACCTTTAAAACCTGTTAGAATTATATGTTTCATGCTTTCATCCCCCGCACCCTCATTGTAGTTTGAAATGACACCCCTATCTTCAGGCCATCGTTTTAAATAATTTTATAGAGAATAGTAGGCTCCATGCGTCTAGAACATCAGTTCTTCGATTTCTGCTACTATATTTATTATTATTTTAGAGACCGGAAAAACTATGGAGATATACTCCCTTCATTGAACGTCACATTTGATCTTAGAGGAAAGGCAGCCGCCTGCAGCACAGACAGGCGATTTAATATCTTTTTTTTTGCAAAATATACGAATAGACATGATCCTGATGCATCAGTTACATAGATACTGTTACTTTACACACAGAAAAATAATTATTTGGAAAGAGAAAACAAAATTTCTTGAATTTATTTACTAAACTCAAATGCGTATTTACTTGGATGTAGAAAGTTAGGTAAATACAAGAAATGCCACATACACAATCTAAGTAAACTAATTTCTCAGATAAATGCTGTCGCCAAATAAATTCTTTCTTTATGAAAACCAATATTGTATTGAAAGAAGTAATTGAATTTTTTGTCCCAAAAAAGTCAATTTCTCCAAGAAAGTAATAGTACATCCATTCAAGTGCGTAGGTACTTGATCCAAGAAAATATAAGACATTTAATAGAAGTAAGTATTGTTTACTGAATAGAAACCCACCAATTATTTAACTGAAGTGATTCTCACTTCTTTCAAGTAATCCCTTTCTCTGTAATAAATATGCACATCGTGATTTTGTCAAGGCTCGCGCCCCCGCGCGTAGGGCTAGCGCCGTAAAGGTTCGAAATCTAGTGCGAAAACAACAACGAAGTACGGGATATGCCTTGTGATTAGTGTACAATAAACGTTTCAACACGGAATAGTTTGATGTAAGGCACCAGTTTATAACGAGTAAGTAAATATAACATACCTATCTCGTTAATTAGCAATAGAAAACGTATTTGTGCCAAATCTTTAAAATTCTTACATTAAGTAGCTAAAAATATTTACCGGGAATAAAAATGTACACTTCATTGAAGACTGTTTACTTACTTCACCAGAGTAACAACTTTCTTAAATCTAGTAATTCTAGTAATAAAATTTCTTGGTTGATGTCAATAATCTCTCGCGTATATATGAACCTACCAACTACTTCATGCAAGTAATTCTCTCTTCGTTCGAGAGATCACTTTTCTGGGTGTAATGTCATTTAAGTATAAAGAACAAAATAAAGACCAACATTAATGATAATTTTAACTAGCCGTTTTATATCTAGGACGTTGTGTCGTAAACGTTGTAATAGGAATTTTACATACAAACATTCCGTATAAACCTTAGTTAATAATATACTAGGTATCAGAAAAAGTTAACGCAAACATATTTTTTTTCAAAAGTTGATTAATTTCACATCCAGGGTAAATATAAAAGGCAAACCCAAGGAAATTTATAAAAGAAAAATATACAAATATGTCGTATGCTTTGCATTCTTGTGAGTTTTTTTTTCTTTAAGTCGCGTATTAGATTAACTATATAATATAGATAATTATGTCCAGATCTGTTTACCTATACATCAGCATGTGCATGCCATTACGTGTTGGCTTAAAGCCGTTTCACTTTATAGGTACAACAAGAAATATTGAACACGTCATGCGCGTTGTTTTGCATTTAAAAGACGACCATCGAAGCATTATGAGTACAAAAAACTTTTTGAATTCCCAAATTTGTTACGAGAGAGATATTATACGAGAGAGAGAGATTTCCGCATCAAGTTTTAAGAATTCTGACATACATTGATGATTAATATCTTTTTTTAGAAGATGGATTGGTAAATAATGAAAATCAATAATAAGCTATTAATTCTCTGAAATGCAGATATCTGGGAAATACTGGAATGGTAGAAGCAAAAAGAAACCAAACGACAAAAGCAAACTGTAATAAAAAAATAATGCCATAAATGTAAGCATAATCCAATGTTATTGGTATCTTCCGTCTTCCACCACTTTATATGGTATAACTCATCACGACCACGTGTTGTGTTATAAGTTATAACAGTTTGTCACGGGCGGCGTTCTTACACCTTATTATAGGTGTAAACCCCGGTGTGCTACCAAATTACCGGCAAAAGCACTCGCCGATATACCGGCGAAAATACCCGGCCAAAGTGGCTCCATCTACGAAAATAACGGCACCGCACAACAGGTAATTAACCAGTGAGTGCCCCCGCTTGCAAGTCACACTAAATAAAACACGCCGAAAGACAACAACGCCCAACTTCACGTCGACCCGAAATCCTCACGCGTTAGTTGGACGAAGACACCGCTAGGGGGCACGCGGGTATATAGAGGTTGGGACCATCTTAGAGGTACCAGGTGTACACCAATACGAAAGAGGGGCAATTTGTGAAATGGAACAAGGCTATTGTTTGAATTTAAAACCTCTTAGTGTGATCTGACCGAAAATAGTTATTAAGTTATTTTGACTTCGTCGGAGTGGGTTCTCCACCTTCCGTTTCCCCTCCCCTACGTCCCCGCGCTTTAACACGCTTTTAAAGCTGCGACTGCTTTATTGTTTTCCCGATGCCGTTTCTTGCCGTTGTCTTTACTTCGTTCGAGTGGATTGATGGCTGCTGAACGCCTAACGCGCGGGGGAGGAGGGAGTAGCGATCAAAAGGTTTCTACGTTTGTTCCGCTCCCAGAGGACCGTTGGGAATTATTGTACAGATGCTTCGGATGTGTAACCGTAAGTTACCGATGGAGCCCGTGAATTATCTCAATTGAATGCGGTACATCCTCCAACTGGTGCTGTTTATTGTTGAAGGGTACTGAGGTAATGATGTAATCTTGGGCGTTATTTTTTCTTAAATTTTTTTTGGAACCACACGGCAAGGCGCGGAGTTTTGAAACTAATACGAAAATAATTAATTTGTATTTCTGGATGCTAAAAACTGTAGGAGTATCTCTCACCTATCAAGGAAAGGAACATGCACATAATTTGTGTAGATTCCTAATATTGTTACATTTTGGGGGTGGTTTCCTCTTTGTGGGTAGTTTTATAGTGAGTTACTGAGGTGTGATAATCAAAATGACCTCGTTAGTGGCAGAGTTTATTTAGTTATTCTTGACCTTCTTCATTAGCACAAGGTTTCCAAAATACAAGCAAACCTTACCCCTACTTACTGCTAAAACATCGACTGGACTTGTTCTGTTCTTTAACTCAATAATATGTTTACCAGTAGATAATTATCACTTACCTATTGACAAAGATCATGCTATTTGCATTTCATGCTATTTGCTATCATGCTAGAGTTGTAAATAAAAAGAGTTAACAGTGAAAAGAACAACAGATATAACTACATTTAAACTACATAAAATAAACTAACATTACTCTAGGTATAAAGTTAGTTGTCTTTAATTGATGCTTCCCAGGAAGTAGTATGATAGTAAGTAAAACTCCAAATCTTCACCTTCTATATACTGCAACACTTATCAATTTGCGAAATTAAACGGATTGTTCCTTATTTTTCCAATTTAAGGTATTGGTTTCGTAACGCAGATTTAGTGCTGGAGAATTTAGGGTTCCTATTGATAATTTAAAAGTATGAGTAGTAGGGGTATCAAAAACAATATTTTCTTTTTAATTACAACGTAATAGAGCGGAAACGATGCCGCAAATAAAATAATTAAGGGACAGATTTTTCTGATATTAATATAAATAAATATAAACATACCCACTGATTTTTATAAAGTTTTAAGGCATTATTAAGTTCTTAACTTATATTCTGGCAACACTGACATTGTTCGAATCATGGAACAGGAATTGAAAAGTTTTGAATATTATCGTGTTTGCGTTTTTGCCTGTCTGCGTGTACCAGTTGATTTGTGGATTTCTAAGAAGAAAAAAGCTAAAAAACTCAGAAATAGTATATTATTCTTTGAGAAAGTAATGTAAGCAATTACACACAAGAGGAAAGTTTTTGTAAGAAAACGTTTGGGATCTGAGTTTTTCCTTCCTTTCTTCTTCGAAATCTTTGATTTGTGGATTTCGAAGAAGAAAAGAGGTAAAAACTCAGAAATAGTATATTATTCTTTGAGCAAGTAATGTAAGCAATTACACACAAGAACAAAGTTTTCGTAAGAAAACGTTTGGGTTCTGAGTTTTTACCTCTTTTCTTCTTCGAAATCCTTGATTTGTGGATTTCGAAGAACAAAATGGGTAAAAACTCAGAAATAGTATATTATTCTCTGAGAAAGTAATGTAAGCAATTACACACAAGACGAAAGTTTTCATAAGAAAACGTTCGAGTGTGTAATTGCCATTACTGGGGAATGGAATACTATACTTATTCACGACAATACAATGAAATGTTATAAATTAATTTATTGCATATAGTGAGGACGGTATCGGTAAGGTCGGTAAGCACTGTCTCAAAACTTGAGGGAAATGAAAATCCTTAGCTGTGATTTGTTCTACCCGTATGTTATGAAGAACCAGGAAAGAAATCGTTTGTCATGTGTGTGGGAATAGTATTACTTATCATAAATTGATAATGAAAGCATTCATCAACAGAAGTAGAAAAGAAATTTATTGTGTGTTTCTGAGTGAAACAAATCCATTCAAATATAAATATATTACATTATTAAGGTCCTGGCGGTAAAAGAAATAGAAAAATTAACTGCCAAAATCAGTTTAATTAAAAAATGAAATATTTCTCAGTTTTACAGAAGTCTTTAACTGTATAATTACGTACCTACTCAAAGAAGTAAAAAATCAAAAATGTGGCACACCGGTATTTCTTCTCAGTTGTCATTTTAAAAACATAAAAAACGCTGACCCAATTCCGACCCGATTGATTTAAAATTTTTAGACAATCTTCTCTGCACAGTAAAAAATAAGTGTAATTTTACATTCCTATGCAAGGAAGATAATACACGATGATGTTGTATGATATTGGTATAATACACGATGATTTTGTTTGATATTGTAAACCATCGTAAACTAATGTGCATGTAATTACATAACTGTAATTTTATAATCGCACTACCTTTTTACAACATTACTGTCAAATAACCATGCACATTCATGTAATTATTTTGCACTGCTTCATACATAAACTAGTGATATATTTCGACATATCTATATTTCTAAATTTGGCACTTCAATAAAGGCAAATCGACCAGTTATAAATCGAGAATCTTGAAAACAAATAGCTGTAACAAAAACGGCTTCAAAATTTTGAAGAATTTGTCCATTATAATGGGCGTACAGTTTCTAAAATAAAATTTATGATAACTTTGGTGCTTATTTATCTAAATAATGTGTTTTTTGTTTATTTTATAGAAAATCTATCCATAATATAACATCAAGCGGTTCCAGAGGACGTTCATTTATTTCAGCTTGACTACTGTCTGAAAACTTGCCATGGGAATCGTCTGAAAATAATAGCACCTCCGCGCATGATTTCTTGCACGAGAATTATTTTAAGAAAAACTGTGAACCATAACCCCCAAACCCATAAACAAACCTCCGCCACTTAGTACATCCGAGCTCTCGCCCTTCCTAACAAAAAGCCGCCATTAAAGCAAGATCCCTACATACTGCTAGATATTTACAAACACCTCCGAAAAACATGCAACCCAAAACAGGCCATCAATTTTCAAATATAACCCTCGCGCCTCCTTTTTATTTTTATCCGCTGCCCTACCGACACAGAGGGCGCTATTTTCGACCCCGCCAGCAAAACCCTCCACCGCCAAGTCCCTCTACCGTCGGTCGCTCCTTTGTTTTTCAGCGGCAGCCTCAAAAACTGTCAGGAAGAGATGCAGCGAAAGAGAGTGATATGAATAAATTATAGCGACGGAGTTGCGTCGTCATCATCCGCTTTTACCGAAGGCAGAAGGAGCACCGCCTACTCCATCACGGACTCTAATCAAACCGCCGCTAATGCACTCGCTATCCGCCAGACTGCGCTGTCTGCGCCCCAGTCATCGCAATCTTATGCGATACCGATCGCTCGCTCGATGATTTCGATAGATTCTAATGTGATTATTTCGTCCTTTTCTTTTTTCTCGATTCCTGTTCGCTTTTTGTTGTTTTGTGTGCCGACTTTGTGCGAAGTCGTTCGCCGGATTTGCTGTCAAATAGATCATATCGCGCTAGAGTGGGGCTTTTGTCTCAGTCGGTGTGGTGGGGATGGGGTAAATATCGGACGCGTGCTGTCCCGGCTATTTTTGACTAGTCACGGCGGTAAATTGCCGCTAATTTCGGACGGGGAATCGAAAACAATTGGGACGTTGAAAGTGACTCGAAATCTCGTCCACTTTGGGCGGAGTACATTAGGAGATAATTTGAAATAAATTGCGTTATAAGTATCCGAAGGATAGGGTTGTAAGAGAGGATGATGAAGTTTCGTTCTTTCTGATGGTGTTTCAATATTTTGACTCATGTAACTTATAATAAGATTAGTCATAAGAAGTAATATGAAATATTATTTATAATGGCATGATTCGTATCAGGTTTTATCTCAGTAGCGGATAAAGGGATTTAAATTATTGTTTGTGTTCGAGTGGGTTTTAAAATCGCATTGTTAGAACAAAACCTAAAGCTATAATCTAAGGCTTGTAGTCAAGCATATTCGCTTGAATAAATATCAAAGAATTGGTTATATCCAAGCAGACGTATGATGCAAACAAAATTTGAGTGAGACAAAATGAAAATGACAGTTCTAACAAGTAATTATTTAAGGGCTGGTATTTTCACCTGGATACCTACAAAGTCCTCAATAGATGACAGATCTGCCAGATTTCTTGCGCTATTTTACCCTGTTAAATGAAAAAATGTGCCGGCGGCGCGGCGGTGCAAACAGGGTTACGATCGTGGCTAGAAATATCAAAAGGATAATATAAAATCACTATATAATTATTGTAAAGAACTTCATGACGATGGGGGTGATTTAGATTTTCAGTGTGCTAATATAATTTGTCACCGAATACTAAATAATTTGAGATTAGAAAATTGCACCTACTGTTGAAGTTTATGAAATAAAAAAAACTTGTATCGTGGCGGTGTTGTTAAGCTTGTAAGCTAATTTATTGCATCTGCGTATTGAAAAATTAACAGTGTTCATGAAACTTTGGGATCACACTGTATGTGACGCGATCTGGGTAAACGTATCTGCCATATTACGTTGGAAAACAAAAATTTGCAATATATGTATGTACTAGGAAAAGTGATATCACATCAAAATATTTTGGTTTTATCGGCAGTAATTTATACCGCAAACAAATCTCAAGGATTATTGTGGACATTAAAACTAATATTTTCACGTCGTTGAAAAGAATGAATATAACAGATGCATTATTATATTGTAAGCGTTATTTATTATATGTAAATCACTTAAAGGCACATGTATTTGAAATGCATAATCCAGTTTTATATTTTGCATTCACAATGCACACATTGTAACACTGTTTTCGGTGTTACAATTACCAAATTGTAACACTGTTTCTAGTAACACGATGATTCGTCGCATTGATATCAGATGCCATAATATGTCAAACGTAAATACACATTACATCAAACCGCCATTTTAGAATCGCTTGCGATCTCATAAACTCCGTCTTAGTTCCAGTTGTGTGCAACTATTTGTGTGACCTCCATCACAGGCAATTTAACTAAGTATAATTTATTCTAATAAACTACTTCACCGAATTTAGAATTGTTTTTAATTATAAGTTCGTGTAAATCTATAAGCCTTAACGGCAACCTAGCGGAATTACACCGCTATTAAACGTTAAGCGTTATAACAATTCTTTTTTTTTTTCAGTTCTTCTAATCAGTCAAACGCCAAACATTATTAGACAACTATTTTTAAGTTAAATTTTTAGGTTGTTTCTATATATAGGCTTACCATACATCCCGGTTTGACCGGGACAGTCCCGGTTTGGGACACCGGTCCCGGCGTCCCGGCCGGTTTGGTATTATGTCCCGGCTAAAATTCTTCACTGGAATTTAAATCAATAACAAATCACTCAGATCAAAAGATTGATGGATTATTGTCAAACTAGTGAATCAGGTATTATGTTTGATCGGTAGAACATCGGTAGACATCTAGCTTTGAAAGTTGCAAATGGTAGAATTTTGGAAATCTAAAAAGGGCTCAAGTCATAAGGTGGCGCCAGACATGCGGCATTCGGCAAGTGCCGAGCAATCGCTCGGCAAATGCCGAGTAGTGTGGAGGGATTACTTGCTACTTGGCAATGACCAAATGTAGGTACTGCTCGGACTGTGCTCGCCTTGTTTCCGTTGCGTGTCGGTCTTTAATGCCACATCAAAGAAAACGAATATTCGGCGCGCGCCGCGCACAAAGTGCATCCACATATGCGTTTGTTTGCAGCCAAGTATTAACCTGCTTGTGAATCGCTGTACCGACTAGTTATTTGTTATTACTGCAGAAATAGAGTGGTCTTCCATTTTAACACCTACATTTGTCTATTTCGATGAAGTGACACCATCCACCATCTTCTTCTCCTCGTTTTTTTTTTTTTTTTACTTTATCATACGCATTATGCCAAAGTATTGTAATCATGCCGAAAAAAAAAATTGAGATTTTAGCGGAAATAGGTCTTTTTGGGTCCCCTGAACATTTTTGACCAAGGTACAAAAAAATGTCTGTGTGTGTGTGTGTGTGTATGTGTGTGTGTGTGTGCGTATGTGTGTACCAGATTTTTGTGACGACGATTCCGGAGAAACTACTAAAGGTGTCGGGACGAAAATAACCTAAATACTACAAGACATGACGTCAAAAGAGGCACAATTAATAAAAAGTTCTGTATCGCTGTCCATGGCCGTGGGTCTGCAGTTTGTATACTTTGAATAGCGAATATTCGTTGTTCCCAAAGCTACTCGACACACGACAAACGGCGCATATGTAGTTCGAAGTGCTCGCTATATCGCGAGTACTTGGCGCAAAAAATGCGAGCACTTCAATTATTCGCTATTTGCCGAGCGATCGCTCGGCACTTGCCGAATGCCGCATGTCTGGCGCCACCTATATGTTCTTTGCCAAGAGAAATGCTTTCATTTTACTACTTTTCGATACTTATTGATAGATAAATGATGATTTATGCCGTTGATAACAGACAACAGAGCGACTAGCCGATTAGTAATGTTAACAATATTAAGTATTGACAGCCGAAGAAACACAAAGTTGGTCAATTAGTTAGTCACTATTTCCCTTTCTGTAGGAAATAACCTTTAAATCACAATAATTTGCATATACCTTCTATGCAAGCTTTCAGATATACTACAAAAAACGCTACAGAAAAATTGTTATAAGTTTTACAAAAATTAAATGTAATTTTCTGTCATGTGCCAAATTGAAGATCATTAATGGGGGTTAAATCCTTTGGTAGTCGATTTCGGAACATTTTGTAAATACATGCTATGATTGTTACCATACACAGTTTAATAATTTAACAAATGTGAATGTTTATTAAAAAAACAAACGTCAAATTTGTAGGTGTAAAGATTCCAGTACTTTAAATTTGAAACCTTTTCAAACAAAAATTATTACAATATGAGTATTTCCAACGGCTTCCGAGATGACGCACTATTTCTATCTTATTTAACACCAATAGTAACAGCAATATTGTCCTGCAAAATAACATTTCTGGAATGCTTCATTTGTTTGTTTAAAATTTGATTATAGAAGATATTATAATATTAATGTACATTCAGCGAACAATACTAGAGTTTCAATGAATAATTACACTTATTCCATAATATACTATTCAGTGCAGGAGTTGTTCTATGCAAATTATACAATACTTTCGCAACCTAACCTACAATATTGATGTTATTTGGCAATTTTAGAGCCAGATTCAGTTGGTTATGAAATGCCCTAGCATTTAATTGGTGGGATTAACAAGGTTGTACTGTAATTTTTTAGTCAACGATATTGTTCCCTTTAATAGCAGAGGTTTCTTATTCGGCAATTAAATTAAATTTAAACAAAAGTTACCAGAAATGTTAACTGTTACCAGTATTTTTGCTAGACATCCTATATTTTGAAAGACATATTATGTCAACGTATACTCATGTGAGACGGTGAAAAAAATATGAATTTGCATTTTATTTAAATTTATAGCGTTTGAACTCAATGTCCTAGCAACTACAACAGGTTCCTTTTAAATCCACGATCCATAGCGTTATCAATAAATTTTCAATTGTTTCTGTCTTCTGAGAAATTTTCTTATGGAACGCCACATATTTTCAATTTAATAATAAATCCTCTACCAACTTTAGGAGAAAAATCAATCTTTCCATTGGAAAAACAAAAGAAAAAAGAACCCCTACCAAAAACATGGTGGATAGGAAACTATACCTCAACTTGTTTGTACAATAAAATAGGCCATTAACTTGTGTATTGCTCAGTTATAACAGTAGCTTGGTGAGGTTTGTCAAATATGGTACACCATCTTTCGTTTTCATATAAACGAAAACTCAAATTAATGTGATCGTAGCCCGTAGTTGATATTTGCAATTATTTACGGATATAGAAAAAAATTAAAACACTGTGATCCTCATAACACATAACCTTTACCTGTTTTTTTGTACCTCATTCTAAAGTCACCATTAAAAAGCCCACACAAGTTTAGTGCGTTTCTGTGTATATATAAACCGTCACTTTTTACTTTATCATACGCAGTATGCTAAAGTATTGTAATCATGCCGAAAAAAAAAATTGAGATTTTAGCGGAAATAGGTCTTTTTGGGTCCCCTGAACATTTTTGACCAAGGTACAAAAAAATGTCTGTGTGTGTGTATGTGTGTGTGTGTGTGTGTGTGTGTGTGTGCGTATGTGTGTACTCGATTTTTGTGGCGACGGTTCCGGAGAAACTACTAACGGAATCGGGATGAAAGTTCATATTTAGAAGTTTTATGACCAAACTTAGAGCTGAAAAGCTTTTGGTTCAAAAGGGTCGAAAGGAACTGAGAGTTTATTCTAAGCCTTTTTCAAGGATTTTGCAGATGAGCCGCCATTTCTGTAATTTCGTCAAAATAGTTAAATAATAAATTAAAGCAGAGGAAATTTTGAATAATTTATGCCTATGACATTTTTTGGTAAAATTAATAGTTTAGCTGCAAGAGCAAATTCTATTTGATCGAGATTGGTCGCATCTGCATTGATACTAAACTACATAGTAGCCAGGATTTTGACAAATATTTTTTTTGTGCTGTCACCACAGAAATGTCTATGGCTGTCGCCACGCTGTCACACTCGGAGAACCGCTATGGAACGTCATTTACAATGTCATGAACGAATATAAATCTGTCAGAATTTGAATTAGCTTTTTACTTTATCATACGCAGTATGTAAAGTATTGTAATCGTGCCGAAAAAAAAAATTGAGATTTTAGCGGAAATAGGTCTTTTTGGGTCCCCTGAACATTTTTGACCAAGGTACAAAAAAATGTCTGTGTGTGTGTGTGTGTGTGTGTGTGTATGTCTGTGTGTGTGTAAACGATTTTTGTGGCGACGATTCCGGCGAAACTACTAAAGGTATCGGGATGAAAGTTCATATTTAGAAGTTTCATGACCTAACTTAGAGCTGAAAAGGTTTTGGTTCACAAGGGTCCAAAGGAACTGGTAGTTTATTCTAAGCCTTTTTGAAGGATTTTGGAAATGAGCCGCCATTTCTGTAATTTCGACAAAATAGTTATTTAATAAATTAAAGTAGAGGAAATTTTGAATAATTTATGCCTATGACATTTTTTGGTAACATTAATAGTTTAGCTGCATGAGCAAATTCTATTTGATCGAGATCGGTCGCATCTGCATTGATAATAAACTACATAGTAGCCAGGATTTTGACAAATATTTTTTTTGTGCTGTCACCACAGAAATGTCTATGGCTGTCACCACGCTGTCACACTCGGAGAACCGCTATGGAACCGGAACGTCATCTACAGTGTCATGAACGAATATAAATCTGTCAGAATTTGAATTAGCTTTTTAAACTTGACATTTCGTAGTGGTATCAACCTAACATTTTCTATACCAAAAAATAACCATTTTTGATTTTTTTTTAAAATACGTATTTCTCAAAAAGCAATACAAAAAACGTTGATGTCACTCCTGCCGAAAACTACATAGCGCGATTCGCTCACAAGCGACGACGACGCTCCGCCATCGGTGACGCGCCGCATCACCACTCGTTGTGCTATTCCGTACTTTCGGCACTTGTGAGATAAACAACTATTATTCTGATGAAAGTAGGTAGTGTCGAATGCTGATACTTTGACAATACCTTCGATTGATACTATTGACTATCAAAATTTCTGTCAAATCATGGCTACTTAGTTTAATTTTAATGCAGACACGATCTATCTCAGTCAAATAGATTCTCATGCAGCTAAACTATTAATTTGATATATTGTATGATAAAGTCATGTGCCTGGTCACATCAGATTTTTATTTCAAGCAATGGATTCTTGTTGGCTCCATTCCTGTTTATAATAATTGTGTTTTTCCAGTATGCATTTCGAACAATTTGAACGGAATACCGACTTTATGTAAAACATGAACATCGTATTCGAGTTATTCGACATATATTTATTATCCAGGCTTGACATACTAATTCAGACGTAACCGCAGCATTACATTCACGAGGTATATATTTTATCCCTTGTCCCACCGACTCGCTGTAGAGAAAGCCTCGCACAGTATTTTTGCACATTATCTAAAACTGTCGACGATAGAGTAAATAATGCATCGGCGATTAGTGTGAAGTGGACCGGGTCCATATTGCCGCGATATCTTTTGTTTATAGACTGGTAGAGTGGTGTTTTTGTGGTCGCAGATTGACGCGGACCCAGCTTATCGTCCCCGTACATATGTTCGCCCTGTTTGGCCGAGTACAACACAGACTGACACAGCACTCGTGATTTTTCCATGTTCTATCTATCAGCGCCTGACACTGCGGCTCTACAGTGACATAGAAAAATATGAATCGGTTTTATTTTTAGATCAGGTGACAAACATACAACTAAAATAACATTTACCATATTGTTCTGGTGTACAACCAGACAAAATGATAGGGTTGCACGTAAAACAATAGATTTTGTAAGTTTTTGTTGTTTTTGACCTATACTGGAGAAGTGAGTGAAACGATGAACTGATAGAACCTTATTTGTTTATCAATTATAAAGATTATGAGATCATTAATCGCCGTTTATTATCGGCGTATATTTCTTTTTTATTGACAAACACACGAAACAAACAATATGTCACAAACTTGAAGCAACTTTACAATTCACGTATGCCAAACAATTGCAACAGTACGCTTCTCTACTCTTAAAATATTTTTTTAATATTTGTAAAATTTTAAAGGTATGTACATATTTTGAACAATTCTGAAAAACTTTTGCTTCGATAAGAGAT
This sequence comes from Melinopterus prodromus, assembly GCA_964023965.1. Lineage (NCBI taxonomy): Eukaryota > Metazoa > Arthropoda > Insecta > Coleoptera > Scarabaeidae > Melinopterus > Melinopterus prodromus. The sequence goes on from OZ030391.1 coordinate 17,891,988, forward strand.
TACGATTTATTTATTTTTTCAACTTATTTTGAAATGACAAGAATTTTTTTATTTGAGGAGAGCTAATGATAATAAATAAAATAGATATAAGGGTGTTACAGTCTTCTAACTAATTGGGTAGAGCACAACCCATATTTTGAAGTCAATACGATTTTTAAATTACACAAACAATTTATTGTCATCCAAAAAGTAGCTTTTTGACTACCAGTCGTAAATTATTTAAGTTTTTTGTTATTTATTTAATTAATGTTCAAAATTATTTAAAGAATAGTCCTTGGGTTAGTCGTAGTGGTCCAACGCCTTAGCCAGTTTAGTCGTCAGTTCTATTTATTTATTTCGGGACATGTTGTGGGGGAAAGTTTATGGAGATGTTCCAATTACTAACAGATAACAGAAACAAGGATTGCTTTGGTCGAAATGTACGTTCTGTAGAAATCCTAAAATATCTCTACAGATATCACAGTGTCGTTAATAGTCTCACAAACAAAATTCAATAACTGGATAATTATAACCTGAATAAATAACTATTTCAGTACGATTTCAAGAGTGCACATGTCAGCCATCTCAGGTGAATGCAAATGCAACTTAAATAAGAGTGAAATTCAAAATTGCAGACTGCTAAATGCCAAAAGCTGCTGCACCAAAAGAAGTACTACTACATTTGTGAAATTATTGAATTTCATCAAAACATCTGGATATTTGACAGTTATTTGCGAGTTGTTTGACATTTAGCAAATGTCCAGTTATTCGGGATAAGTCATATTAGAATCGCAAATCAATAACAACTGTCGACAAGGGCGATAGTTTTACTAACTATCCAAATTGAGTTCTTTTATTTCTTTATCCATGTTGTTATCTGAGAATGATTTTTGAAAAATGCGCAATGACATTGACATTAATTTTACATTATCTCAGAAACAGTTGATAATAGCCTAATACAAGTTGATGACCGAAGAATTAGAATGAAAATCATAATCAAACTACAATAATATACTTAGTGTTCAATAACTTTTTCAGTACTAAGTTATGGTATATCTTATTGTTTTAATTTTTTAACAGGGAATGGGATCATCATTAATTCAATTGAATCGGTGAGTGGAAGAACAGAATCAGTCCAAATTAGGCTATTGTGGCAAACTAAAAAAAGTGTATAATTCGGCAGCAGTGTATTTTGCTAATTTGGTAAGCACAGAAATGTTGCACTAAATTTCATTTGCAGTAGTTTTGGAAATTAATTTTGGTTGAAAACGCAATAATAAATAAGCAATTAGATAAAACATCGGCTGCACTTGTTCTGATCTTCCAGTCAACGACATGCTTATCGATAATATTTGTTGGAAAAAATTATGCTATTAGCACAAGTGGTAAATGAAAATGCATAAAGACGAAAAGAACAACAAATAAAAACATCATTATTAAACTTGTCATTAGTTTTCATCATGGTTTGATGTTTCCCAAGAAGTAATATGGTAATAAAATTTCTTCTCCTTCGAAATACTGCATCACTTCTCTAAGACGTTAGCAATTTTTAGGTTGTTAATAGGTATTGAGTTTTTGTATGCTGATTTTGTTGGAAGTGGTTAGTTTCTTTTGATAGTTTGAAAAAAATGGGTGGTGTAGCCATCTATACAGTGAGTGCGCAAAGTATGGAAACATGACAAATACTCAAGAATGGTTTGCTATTTTAAAAAATCCATTTTTAACTTTTTTTTTAAATGTCTACCCTATATTTTTTAACGAAATTACAGATCTTTTAATTGTCTTAGTGGTAGCAAAATATTTTTATGGCCTTCAATAAGAAAATTTTCAAAAAAGAGACAAGTGAAGGTTATTGAATAAAAGTAACAATATCTCTGGAACGGCTCAACCAATTTTAACGAATTTTTGGAATTAAGTATTTTGCACCCATGTGAAGTCACTGGCGTTACTATCGTTGATGCAACGTTTACAATTTCCGAGATATAAATTTTGAATTTGAAATAGAAAATCCTGTATATTATGTCATTTTCTGTTACAGTCTTCATTATTATAACAAAAATATCTAGAAATTATCAAAAACCTTTATTACTTAGGTCTGAAAATTAAAAAAGAAAAAATTGATAACAAAACATTTTCTACTGCAACTACTTTCTACTACTTTATGAGGATTCTCAACCATTGACAAGAACTCATTATTTTAAATTTGATCTGTTTATTTTGTTGTTGTTGTATTTTTTGTTATTTTTGTTTGTTATTTTTTAGACCTAAGTAATAAAGGTTTTCGTTAATTTTTAGATACTTTTGATATAATACTGTAACAAGCGTAGTAACATTGAATTGACAATGGAACACTGTAACGGAAAATGTCAAAATAAACTCTATATATTCTATTTCAAATTCAGTTTTGAGGTTATATCTCAGAAACTGTAAACGTTGCATCAACGATAATAATGCCAGTGACTTCACATGGTTGCAAAATACATAATTCTAAAATTTCTTTAAAGTCGGTCTAGCCGTTCCGGAGATTTTACCATGTTTATTTTATAACCTTCAATTGCCTTTTCTCGAAAATCTCCTTAAGTAAGGCCATATAAATATTATGGTACCATTAAGACAATTAAAAGACCTGTCAAGTTCATTAAAAAAATATAGGGACGTCATTTAAAAAAATGTCTATGACGTCGAAAAAAAAAACGCTCTATGCAATGAGTGGAAAAACAGAGTATGTCCGGGACTTATTCTGTTCTTCCAGTCATTGCGTGAAGTACGGTGGTTCCACAGCAGTGCTGTTAATATATATGATTAGTTTTTTCATATTTCCGAAAAGATTGAGAAATTGTATAGAAAATGGCTATCTTAGTTTAAAATGTCAAATTTTGGACTTATTCTGTTCTTCCACTCACCGATTCAATTGTAAGTATAAATTAATTATCAAATTGACAGTTATCAAGTACTTTACTAATATGTTATGTAGAACATTGCGATACATGGGTTAGGTGAATTAAATTTCATATAGGCTTTACTAATACAGTGAAATCAGTCCAAAAATGTGATATTAACGGAAATTAATCCAACAGTTGCCATTTTGGGATCCGATTCGGTAAGTGTTGGATTTCCATGGCCGATGGCGTCCGTCTATAACGACACTTTTTAATGACGCTAAATATCGCAACCGATCAAAACCATAAACGCAAAATAACAATACTGTATATATCATCCACAGTCTCAAAATATCTGACCTCGTGCCTCCATACAAAAAACGATACACTCAAACAAACCAACTAAAGAAGACGTATCGCCGCAGATCCGATTTACCCATCTTCCTCATCGACAATTGAATGTTGATCGTGGAGGATAGGTCTTAGGAGATGATCGAGGAAAAGGACGGCAGCCCATGTGCCCAAGACGCCGGAGCACATAATGCCGCTAAACCCGGGTACAATTAGCGAAAGGGTACGCTACGCGGCACAAAGGCGAACAGATCCTAATCGGCGTCAGGACTTGGTGTACTAATTGCCGTCCGGAACATCGCCCCGGACCGGCTTATCGTCGTGTCCATCGCTTGTCCCGCTATCTCTGCATCATCTGCCGGCTAATCCGGCAGGTAGCCCTGTCATGTCCCCGGCAAGCAGCGGGCGCGATCCGTCCACCGACGACGTATTGTTCTTTCGATCTTTCGCGGCACCTACGTAAAATCCGATTTGCTTGACCAGATATGGTGATATTATGCTGGGTTTTGGCCGGTCAAGTATCCACCACTTGATGTATACATCATGATGTATATTGTGGATGGATAGGATTAAAATTTAATGCGATTTTGTTTTGTATAGTGTTATTAAAATGAGCTACGTGCGTTATAAGGTGGTTATATACCGTTTTGTATAATGTTAATTCTGAACACCAAGGCAACAAAAAAAGCTTTTTTGTTTATTATCTAATATATCTAAGTGGCTATGAATTATAAAAAGCAGTTGAAAATTATCAAATAAACACTAATTAACTCGATTTTGTTCGATATTGTATTATTGACGTCTACTTTCGTGATTTAAGTAGCTTTCATCTTTGAGTCATACTTTTTTCACGTGTCCATGAGTACATCCTGATTATTATATTATATGAAAGCATTTTTCCGATTACACTGATACTACAATCTTAGCTGAAAATCTTTGCATGGAAATATCGTTTAAAGCAGAGAAAAATCAGATTATCACCAAGGCAACCAAAAAAATGCAAGAATTTATTGACTACTTACTAGGCGGATTCATACAGCTGTATCCTAGAAATTGAACGTTACTTTCAATGGTTATTGTGACTGTCCTTTGGTTAAGCTTTCAAAAAATTCATTATTTATTTATTTTTATTTTAAGTTTTTTAATGTAATTATTGTATTTTATTGAAGTCGCTTTTAGGTTTACGTTATTAGGTAGATGATTTGACATTATAGTAGGTACTTATTTCAATTCAAACTATGTTAACATGAAATAATCCCAAATGAAAGTGTGTGTGAGTGTATGTGCGCTTGTGTTTACATATGTACGAATAAAAAACGTCTGTCTTGATCGTTTCACTGTCTTCACGTATGCACTTTCTATTCAGAAAATCAGCGTTTCTCCGAGTTATCAATATTTTCCAGTTTCGTTATGTAAGGTCACACAATTTGAACAACATTGATTTATTGTTTTAATTGTTATGGTTTATTTGTTCTCAAAGAATATTGTATAACAAAAATAATGTTGCCAACAAACAATGTTAATGTATGTCACCTTGATTGACTCGACAATCATATTAAGTTTTATATCGTTGAGGCACAACGAAGTTGCGACTAATTAGCTTCAGGGTGCTCACAAAAGGAAAAAGATATATGATTTGACACGTTAAATAAACTATTATCTATCAAATTTGTTTGCATTATTTTCTGTTTTAACCATAAAGTTATTTTTTTGCTTCGTTAATTTTTGAGATGCCGCTGACGTGCTGGCTACACAGCGACACAATATATAAAAAACAAATGAATTTGAAAAATGTGAACAGCTTGTATTTTTTGCTAATCTTTTACCAAAAAGGCTTTTTGCTTTGTTAGTTTTTGAGATATACAGGCCTACACTATATATGCAAAGTATTGTTAATTAAATCTTGGGTTAGCAGGGCTCAATTAAAGATGTTGCTTGTTTGACTTTTTAATTACGATCAATATTTCACCAATAATTGTGGCTTCCTCAGGGAGTACATAAAACAACAATTTTTATGTATCTTTAATGTATAGCGACCTCATTTTGTCTTTTATTAGTGTGTTAATATATATTTTTTTATGGATTTCCTATGTAACTTTTCGTTGTTGCTGGATGTTTTTGTTGCTGCGATTTCTTGTTGGAAGGATGAGTCCGATGACCGTTTCCCGCCAGTATCAGCTGTATACGCTCGCACTGGCAACTTATGTGTTTATCATGCCGTCACCTGTGTTAAGTGTATTTATGTTTTGAGACTATTATTTGGTAATTTATTAGGTTCTGTGCATTGTTGAAGTGTTAGTTAATATATTTGTATCTTTGTTTTATGTAGTCCCAGAGGAAGCCACACTTATTGGCGAAATATTGGACGAAATTATAAAGTCAAACAAATAACATCTTTAATTGAGCTCTGCTAACCCAAGATTTAATTAACAATACGTGTCAATTCAACGGGCAAAAAAGTTCTGCACTGGTTTTGTACATATGCAAAGTACATTAATGGCTTTAAGAAATACACGATACATAAAGCAAAGTTGTAGATCATTCGCGCCACAGAAAGAAAATATTTTCATGTTCTACAAGGGCGTACCAACACAAACCTATGTTTTTGAAATGGAATGGTGGGTACATTAGTGCAGTTTTTGATTAAGATTTGTATACTAATCGTTTTGACGACAACAGGTATTAAGATATAATCAACTGTCTCCAAGTTATTGTGAAACTAATTGCAAAAAACGTGCATTTAAAAAAATCGTGCTATGCACACAGAGAAATGTTTAAGACATTCGTTGTCTTGCCGAAATTTACTGCGAACAAATTAATAAAGTTTTCAATTTAGATGAGCTTTTTGAATCAAAACTCACAAATTTCTCCTTTGAAGCGACAACATTTTGTTTCCAAGTAAAACTACATTGGATAATTTTAAAAGATCTTATGAGTTCTTTTAAGAATATAGTGTGTTGCATTGAACAATTCAATATATTCCAATGAAAACAACTATTGCATTGAAACAAGATCATATATGTAAAATATGGTGTTCAAAACAAGTAAAATTAGTTGGTTGATGCAAGAGACGTTTTGTGTGAACCAAGTAACCAAATGCTTAGTTTAAAATATCGGGTGGTTTCATTGTGCGGAAAACTTTAGAGTTTGCGCGGTTTGTGGCACCAGACTGACGCGACGTAGAACGGCGACAGTTTTTAGATACGCAGTATATGAGGACTACATTCTCCAGTCTCACTCACAACCCTCACAACGTTAACTCCATGCAAATATATTGGTTATAGTGGTAAGCAGTGTCGCTTTGATATACGCTTGATTGTATCTGCAGTTTTACATGTGATAATGGACAGCGTGGATGATTTTTCAATTTCATCAGATCATCTTAAAACGATATTTGACAGTAAGTATATGCGTATATGTAGTTTTTATGCGAATGTTAATATACTATGTGCATTCTATGTTTGCAGACCATAAAATAACTGTGCAAAACATAACAAAACTTACAGAAGAAGAGATAAGAGAACTTATTCCGGCTATTGGAGATCGGATTGTTTTCCGGGAAGCGGTGAAGCTAAGAGGAGATTTAGAAACATCTAAGGTGAGAAACCGTATTATAATGGCCAGTTGCAGAAAGGCCCATCAAGTCTTGTTCACTGCTTAGCTCTTAACTGTACTAATTACTGTATCAGGATGACATTTTTTTGTATGTTTGATTGTATTTTAAATGTATTTTTTTCTTTTATAACAAGTTATTGGGTTTATATCAGTATGACACCTACTTGTTTGAAATGTATTTTTATTTTTATAATAAATTAATGTATTGGTATATATGAACTTTTTTTGCCCATTGTCTTTGCTACATGACTAAAAAAAATATATGTCTTACAAAATAATTGCTTAACGAACTTAGATGTAATACCACATATTATGTTTTGATTAGATTTGTCAGCCAGAAGAATTATTCTTGTTAGTAAATATGATTAAGAAAGTAATGTGCTATTATAATCGTGTAGTTCTTTCTGCATTTGTTTTGATAGACTTATTTTTTTATGTAACCTTTGCAGCAGCGGTAGATAGTTTTAACAAAACAACAAAAACATTCACTTCAAATCAATATATTATGTTGGATGTAAATTACTATTACTTGCTTTGAATTTTTAACGCACTTCGTTTAAAATGACAGTTACTTGCTTTGAGAACAAAATACTCTATTCAGAACACTAAAGGTGTTGAACCAAAATTACAAATGTTTCTCTGAAACATTGGTTCTTCCAAGCAAAATAACCTATTACTTATTCCGATAGCTCTATTGCTCTCTTTAAGACATCATATGGTTGCATTAAAACAATATTAGTTTGGTCCAAATGTTAAAATATTTGAAATAATACTACAAAGTTTCATTCAAAACAACATTATAGTCCTTTCGAGTTGATGACTATTTGGTGCAAGTCAATAGTTTACTCGTTGCAACTAATTTTATCTCGAACGAAGCACTTAACACATTTGTACTGAGAAAATATTGTCTTGGTTGAAGTGGATAGTTATTTCGTGGATATGGAAATCAACAGTTGTTTTGATGCAAAGCAATTTTATTTGAATTGAGCATTCCTTTCTCTGTGTGTGGTAACTTAACAAGGAATAAAGAAACAAAAGAACTTGTTCTAGATAGTAATCATATCGAACTTTTAGACAGTTATTATTGATTTGCGATTTTTATATTCCTTGTCCCGTATAACCGGAAGTTTGCTAATCGTAACATAACTTGAACATTTTACATGGTACGTACAAAGACGTACAGAGTATGTAGGTCTTGACATAGTTCAAATGATTTCTTATGTCAGGAAATTATATTAATGTTTTAAACAATATTTCAAAAGTTCCTCCAAATTTGATACAAAAAAAAAACGGATTTTATATGTTTTTCGTCCAACCAACTGTCTCAAAAGATATGAGAAGATATATTTTTCATATTTTCTGGAGTGTGGTTCTAATCTAATCATAATTATTAGTACTTGAGGTAATAATTATTATCAAATATCATCAAATTAACTCCAGCACAATAGCACGATACTTGTGCAATTCCAGGACGCTGAAGCGTTCTCCAGCTTTACGCGGGACGCGAAAATTTAAGTCTTGGCTCTTGGCTCTCGGCGAAACGGTACTCTTTGTAAATATGACACTGCTTGTGTCATCACCCAACTTTTCTCTCTGCGTTCATAAGCTACCTTATACATTTCACTCCAACCAGAATTCCGTATGTACCACCAGACACACACCTCCTCTATCAATTAGGCTCTATGTCCGATTCGGTTAAGGGTACGTTCAGCTCTCAGCGGGCAACAAAGGACGACTCTCGCTCAGATTTCGGCCGTAATGGCCTTAGGCAAAACTATAGACAACTTATTTACGGGGGCGCGTCCCGGCGCGACCGTACCCCTAATGGGATAATTTAATAATCATAAGCCGACGGCGGAGAGAGAGCGTTTCACTTAGGAGCGCGGTCCTCCCTATTCGCAGGCGATCACGAGCCCGGAACGGCGCAAGAATCCGGGGTCCGGTTATGCGGAGTGACAGCGGGACGCGTCGGGACGCGTTACCGAACGCGCGGGCACCCCCGCAATTTTTTAGGTCCGCCGGGTCTCGCGGTCTGACCCCTTAATAGTACATCAAAGGAGTTCCGAGGTCCTTCCATTTGCAGGGGTCCACCACGCCCAGACGAGAGGGAGAGAGCTATCTGGCGCTATTAATTATTATCGAAATTCGGTTATCGCCGGCGAAATGTAATTGAAGGTTCTAAGAATGAGAGTTTGGTGGATATAAAACATGTAATAGTAACAAAGAACTGATTATGCAAATATTATTAAATAATATAGGTGGTAGGACCTAGTGAAGACTGTGATCAGATACACATTTAAAAAATTAAGAAAAGATAAGCATATCAAGCTAATAAGGTAGTGTGGGATGTGATTAGTAGTAATACGCAAGTTCAAACTCTATAATACGCTGGGTGTCTAAGTGTTTTCCTCAAAAAATTATTTTCGAAAGCAAATTCCTTAAAAAGTTACAGCCGTTGGAAATATTACTAAAGCAAAGTAAAGTACCGAGCACATACCAAACATTTACATTATACGAATTTGTTTGCACACACAATATAACTATAATACAATATATATTACAATAAGCAAATTTGTATGTGATTGTTTCTTCATACCTCACGCTTCACCTCGAGACCGAAGATTTTGCAATCCTGTCCCGGGCTATTGGTTTGGAGGGTGTAGTCTGTCATCTTCTTAGTTTTACTTTTCTGTTGTCAGGATTGTTCTTACTTTTAATTTGAATTGTTGCGGTTTGAGTTCCTTCACGCTTGTTGGTAAGTTGTTGTACTGTTGTGCTGTTTCTGTTGTCAGATTGAGTGAGAATTTCTTTGTTCTGCTTCTCTCCGTTCGTATATGTGAGTATCCTCTCGTTGAATGGGTGTGCGTTTCATCATTAGTTCTTAGCTTAATTTTGGTTTTTATTAGTTTGTGTTTAATTTTGTATAGTAAGAACAAGTTGTTGAAACGTATTAGTTTAGTCATATTTAATTCACCTGTGTGTTTGTATACTTCGTTGGTGGGTGTACATCTGTCTAGATTATACAGTACTTTCAATATCTTGTTCTGTTGTATTTGGATGCTGTCAAGGTTCTTTTGACTGGTATCACTCCATATAGATACGAGGTATGTATTTAATAACGCAAATAAAGCATGGTACATTTGTTTTCTTATGTGTTGTGGAATTATATGCCTTACGTAATACAGGAGTGCTATCGTTTTTGCGTTTTTTGTTAGTAAGGTGTTTATGTGCGAATCCCACTTTAAGTTACTGTTTATTACTAGGCCCAGGTATGTTATTTCCGTATTTTGTTTCAGTTCGACGTTGTTAATATGTATGTGGAGTTTCGGTTGATATCTTTTGTTCTTAAATATTATGTACTCAGACTTGTTTTCGTTTACTGTTAACAGGTTCCGCAAGAACCATTCTTCTACTGTTTTCATATCTTCTTCAATCATTTTTTGGCATTTGTTGCGTCGTGTTTGCGGAGTACAATATGCAGGTATCATCCGCGTACATAAAAGGTTTACCAGTAAGTCGTAGGTCAGAGAAATCATTAGTCGGGCTATCTTCTTTATCGCAGTCCTTTCTGTATACTGACGACATATCCTCCTTATCTAGCTTTACATTTAGCCCTTTCATCACTTTTATAACGGTTTCCTCAATCCTTTCATTTTTGCCCTGAACTGCTACTCCAGAGATTATAATGCTGTTTTTTATTTTTTCTTTTTCTTTTGATTCAAGAAGGACTCTAGAATTGCTACCCTTTTATTCAATGCTTCGTTCGTTATTTTCTCTTCATTATAGTTCTTTTTTAGCTCTTTCATGTCTTTCTTCAATTCTTTGTTTTCGTTCTTTAGCTCTTCCATTTTGTCTGACATGAATGCCACGGATGTCTGCAGTTCCGTCACCAGACGTCTCCACGCTCTATCGTCCATCACCTCCTCTTCGCCCTCGCTTGTCGCATTCGCATTCAGCTCCGGCTTTGACTTATTTCTTGTTTTGGTCATTCTTTCCTATTATTGATTTTAATTATTTTTAGGGAAATGGATAGACACAAAATACGCTCTTCACACAACAGCGGCCAGTCTGTGTGACTTATCACACACAGGAAGGCCACGGAATCGGACGGGAAATATTGAAGTAGAAAGGATACGCAAGAATAACTGATTTCAATTGACTTTGTTTGGGGGTCACTGCTTTCGGAGCTATACTTTACACCGGCTCGGTGGTGCCACAAAAAGTTGTTTGAAACGTGATTCCGAACAATTTTCAGGACTTACCTCGTGTTCACGTGATTATTACGTGATTATTACGCTGATTTCACTATCAATCAACACGATTTTACGATATTCTGGTTGTATACAGTTAGCACTACCATTTGATATTAGATTTAACTATTTTGTAGATTTCTTTCACAAGTTTTCAGGCCTTTCACCGGACACTGTGTTTCACATATACTCATCGGCACAGCGGTTCTCAATAGAACCGCTGTATACATATAATATAAACTATGTATAATATAAATCTAGTTAAATAGAATATAATAATCAATAACTAATCATACATATGAATCTTTTGCAACTTAATTCTTTATTTTTCTATTGATATTTTTATTATTTTGATACTTATTAACTATTTGATTATCTTTTATTATTGTGATGGTTATTGTTTGTGTTGTTTCTTTGTTTTCTCATTGTTTCGATTTGCATTTTCTTTTACTGTTGTCTTTGTTTTCTGTTACGTTTTAAACAAAAGTGTTGCGGGACATAAAGTAGAACATCCTGTACAAGTGTCCTCAGTGACCTACTCATTAACGCCCGGTTCACCCGTAAACTTAGGATTTAAAATTTTGAGTGTATATTTTTTATACCATAGGAATAAAAAAAAGACATCCGCCCATAGGAGGGTTACATATAGTTTCTTTTTGGTGGTTTAATAGTAGTCAGTGTCTCACGGGACGTTTGAATATACGAGTATTACTATTATTAGAGATGGAAAGTCGATTAAATATACAAATTACTGCAGGTTTGTGTGCTCCCTAATAATTCGTCGAGGACAACAAAAAATTAATTCTTTTAATATTATTGTCACATTAGTATTCTTTGATGATCTCTAAAAATCTCACGGTAATATGGAAACTACCATAAAAAAATAAATAGAAAATACAAATTGTGAAACTTTGAAAACTTTCAGAACTTTATCATTTGTAGTAATGTTAAGAAGCGTTTTTTTTTAAATTTATGTTTGCCTTTTAATTCAAGGAAGGAAGTCATAGGAAAATAATGTCAATGTATCAATCAATACTTTAGAATTGATTGATAAGTCTTACGACAATATATTTTAGTGAAAAATATTAATAAACTTTTGCTAAATTACTGTCAAAAACTATCTTCTAGGATCAATTTCTTTACTCTAAATATATTTAAAAATAAAACGTAACCTTAACTTTTAAAACTTAAATCGTAAAATATAAATACATTAACAATATTTCATGAAATAAATCTTATAGATTGAGTGTGGGCCATTTAAGTTTTAAACATTTTATTATGTCGAAGTATACAAAACATTTCGTGTACGAGAAACCACAAGTACGTGTTACTAGTTTTATTGTAGTTGGCGCTACTATCGAGAACACTCAATTAACATAATTTTTTTAAAATGGAATCTAATTTCTTGTTATTTTTTAATTCTTTGCAACATTTTATTGAAAAAAGTATCAATATAAAATGTTTCCATGTAGCAAAATAAAGCGACCAGGTTTCATACAATCTACTTAAAAATGCCCAAAATAGCAGATTTTTGCTCAATAGTTGCCAGTAGAAATTGTTGAAAATAAAAAGAGGGTACCCATCACTACCTCTCTTATAGAATACATTGGCCAGACACCACATGACACCCTCTTTTTATTCTGTCTTATAAATTTGTATTTTTCATGGCACCATGCGATTTTCAAAGATTCTCAAAGAATGCTCATTTTCAGGAAATATTGCCATTTTATTGTATTAAACAAATCGATTCTCTTATCAAATTACTTAGACAGGAAAGCCCGGACCTGAATACGTATAAAACCAACATGGTACCCATGAGAAAACAAAAGTTTATTTATTTCCAGAAAAAAAGCTATGACCATTATTAAAAAAAAACGTTATTTTTTAAATATTTCTGAAACCAATAACCATACAATCCGACGTGCGGTTAGACCAGTGCATATCAAAAACGGAAGTTGGTACAGTTTAGTAGTTTAAAAATAAAGAAATACCATTTTCCAAACCTTAATTTTAAAGGGGTGAAAAAGCGTATTTTTGTCACCATAAAAAACCATAAAAATACTAAAGGTGAAAAACATCAACCTAAAAATAAAGAAATTTGTGGCGGATTTCTTTACCTGGATTCAGTGATGTACTACAGAATATAAAATTAGTAAATAGGTAATAAAATACAGCCAACCAGTTTCTTCCAGTTTAAGGATTTTACCATAAACTAAAAAATGTTATATTTTGGTACGAAGCACGAGTTTGTGATGAGCTGTGACAGAGGTAATATGGTCATTTTTGACATCTCTTCATCGCACAGTTATCGCTTTTTTAGTGGAAAAGCTTTGTCAGAAGGGTCACTTAGATAATGTATGGTTGGGCTATTTGAACGTACATATTTGAGAAAACCGAAAAATGTACAAGTATCTAATATTAATTTTTGAAATTGAGTATTTAATATTCTAAGAAGTTGCACTGAATATATTCCATCAATTTTGAACAATAAATATCGTCTTCACATGAATAAACATCCATGACATATGAATTTAAAGTTATCCAATTTTATCTTAAGGAAGTAAACAAAAATACATCAAAATGTATTGTATTGGCATCAATATGGAAAATTGAAAATGTAGTCCGGTCAAACAATTTCCTTTGCCGTGACTATTCTTGATATATTTTACAGAAATGCAAAATTTTTGAACAAATTTAAGATGTAAGAGCAAGTTATTATCTAATAGAGTATATATTTAATTTATTATTAATGTCAATACGCACACTTTGACACCATTTACCTTTTAAACCATAAATTTCGGTTTTCTACTTCTCAAATTTGAAAACGATGATCAAGTTTCGGGGTAAAAGATATTATCTAATAAAATATATTTTAGGTGTTTCTTACTGACTGGATTTGTCATCCCAGGCGCTTTGATGAGGCAATATACGCTTTTCGCATGAATTCCGGGATCCCGGGATTACAAAATCTTTAACCCCGAAATTCCGGGATCAATATATTGTCCTTGATTGGAAACCCTAGTAGGTACCCATCTTTCTAACTTAACATTTTTTGTTTACGAATAGGCTCCTTCAGACACTGCTTGTATATCTAGTGTTTTAGCATTAGTATCTCTAAAATCCGCGTGAGTAGATTGTAATATTAGTAGCGATCCATTAAAAATTTTAGCCTACTAATTGTCGTATAAGATCCAATTCATTCTTCCGGCATTTTATTGGAATGCTACATTTTCGAGTTGTTCCAGCATATCGAGGGGTAGTTCTCGGCGCGTGGTCCCGTGATTAATACCCTTTGTTTCTGTAGCGACGGGGGTTGCAAAATCGGCCGATTGTGCAATAAGGACTTTAATCACCGTTCGAGAGCTTAATGCGCTTTCGATGGTCAACTTAATAATAGCGAACCACTCACTCCGCCATCCAGTGGCAGAGAACGGGGGACGACGAGGACGATATTGCCCTAATGTACCGATACATTTGACTTGCTGCCGCTACCATTAAACAAATTGGAACTGGCGGACCGACGACGGGACACACAGCTGAAAAGAAAGTACTGAAGTATTATTAATTCACGAGGACAAAGCGGCGTCCGTCGAACACTCTATTGAATTTATATAGAAATTAATTTTATTTGGAGAAATTCGATGAAATGGTCTTGAATGAATTGACGACTGCAGGGAGTAGCTCTATATTGAGTAAAGAGTAAGAAAATAAAGTTAAAACGTACCATTTGTATATCACATCCACATGTTAGAGTTGCTTATTACCTGTTGTTAATACGCTGCTGAAAGCTGAAATCTGTCTTTTAATCTGTCTTTTAATCTGTCTTTAAATCTGTCTTTTGAAATATAAACTAACATCGCCAGAAAATTCTACATAAGAAGTACGTGTGGAATGATTGTGCAAAATTCTTTTATTTTGTTAAATATATGTAATCTTCCGGTTAAACAATTATTTAAATAGTATATGAATTACATCAGAAATATCACATAAATACATTTGTGAAAATATGACCCTTTGAATGTGAGTTTATGATTTCATTGTGGTTTCATTCGGCTTTCTTAGTTTGAAAAGGGCATCTTTCTCATTAAAATTTGTTTGTTTAGTTACACTGGTCTATTATAAATATATTATAAAAACAGGTAAACAAAAATAAAGCCAAAAACAGCTCCCATTTCTGAAATATTCAGGAAAAACCAAAAATTCGCTGTTTCTGAAAATGGTGATTATATACCTGGGTTATGAGTATATAATCTATTTAATTGCCACTGTAGTGTCGACTGTGTTGAGTTTTGCGTTATAATGCTGGGGGAATTTTTGAAGTAGGTTTGAGCCGACTAATGTATTAATCAGGATGTGTTTTGAACAGAATCAAAAGACAAGAGTCTAAACATCAGCGCTTGACACTACCTACTGTCATTAATATGAAAATATCTGTCAAATCCTGGCTAACTAGTTTTATTTTAATGAAAACACAACAGATCTCAATCAAATAGAATTTGTTCGTGCAGCTAAACTATTAATTTTACCAAAAAATGTCATAGACATAAATTATACAAATTCTCGTCTACTTTAATCTATTATTTAGCTATTTTGATATCATACTGCGTATGATAAAGTAAAGCCAATTGAAATTGTAAAATATTGAATGAAATATAGGCAATTGGAGTTTGTGAATGTAACATATAAATTTGTTTTGGGTAGATGAAGAAATTGTATTTTAGACTCTGAAGAAGAATTCGGACACACAAATTTTCTACAGTGTAACGTTTTCGACACATGTTTAACAAACCTCAAAAGGATCTCATAGTAAAATAAATGTACAAATATTAATACTTCTACCTGAAATCCTGAAAGTTTGTTCACCTTGATTTTTTAAGCATGTAACCTATTCCTAAGGCGGAGTGCGTGCGCCCCCATAAAAAAACTAAAACACTACAACCTGACGTGATATGCACCTTTCATCATCAACTGAAAACGCCTATTTGCTTTCCACAAACAAACAATATTTGTATATAGACATTTATTAATTTTATTTATTTATTTGACATATATTTTCAACTTTATATTTTGAACGAAAATATTTTGATGTTTGGACACAAAATAGACCAATAACCAACAGCAATTATAACTACTTTACTGATATTGTTACGTAGTAATGGGGGACTGCTCTAAGTCAGGATGGATGTAAGTAAAAGTCGCAGTGTTGTTTACATAGGTCGTATATTGCTGACCACACGGAATTCCAATATTACAGCTGACTGGCGACCGTGAAACACGATTGTTGAGCGTATACTCAGGTGCTGCAAATTACTGATTGCTCGTCTTCCCATCCCATGCCGTGACTTTTATATTTGGCAAGACCTTTTGATATAAGGGAATGTTAATTTGCACGTTTTGAACGTGTGCTCCAAAGGAATATCTTTGTTCCGATTTGAAAAGCCCGACGTTTGCATTTCTGGCAGGTTAGATGGGTTGGATGACCTGGCCTCAATCATACAATGTAATAAAACTATAATTCGCAACAATATTTATATTTCTTATAGGGCCGTAAAATCATAAACTGCAAGCAAAATTTTGCTTGTATAACTCTGTATTTTTTTAAAATAAAATTAATATAATATGAAAAATGTACACAAAACATAATAAATTGTATTTTGTATGAGTGTATATTTATTTATTACGAACACCAACATGAAGTTTTATTTGTTGCTAATGGAAAATTACGGAAAAATGAGACCACTACCACCTTTTTATGGGCATATTCGATATCAGCGCGTCCAAATAAACAAAAAAAACATACTTAGGTTAAAGTTACCGAAACAAATTAAATTGGTTTGTATTTATGGATCAAGATGCGTCAATATCGCCAAATTATCCCTCTGTTCACACGTTGTTCGTTCACTTGTCATCGACCGCTGAGACAGGCATCCAGCGTACGTAAACAAACATCCCAGCCATTGAAAGACCGCCGTCCGTACGTCCGAATATCCAACACCGTGGATAATTTTACATAATTTTCGTGCCATACTCACTATAAACATGACTGCCGGAGTCACGTGCCCGGATAATAAACCGACGAAAAACTATCAATAACAACAACTTAGACTGCACCCAAAACCATTGAACACCACCATTGAAGCATCACAGTCTAAACGCGAGCCGCAATTTGTGGCTTGAAGGCGGCGCCACGTGTGCGCCGCCGGATAGAGAAGTTATTGACGGTCACGTGGCCGAACGTATGCTCAGAGCGCCGTCGCCGCGGCGGCCGTCCCCATGGTGTAGCGTCCGTCTCGCTCCGGTACGTAGGTGTTGTGGGCCCCATGGAAAGGCGCACTGGGGCATTGTCACCATTTGAAATTGTGCATGCGTAATGAGGAGTGTGGAAATTGATAAATAAAAATGCGAGATAAATGCGTTAATCGACCGGCGGAGGGTGATGGTAATTAAGCCCTATTGTGTAATTGGTAGGAAAACGGGAACGTGTGTCGAGAAATAAAATGCAGTAAACTTTAGAGTTAGAGGGATAATTGCATATATTGCCGTATATGAAGTAAAATAAAAGTTGAACATATCGACAAACTTCATCAGGTTTTCGCCTCACATAGGTAATCTTAATTGTTAATAAACAAATTTGATAAACATTTTTATCGACGCTAATTGCGATAAAGGGTCCTTCCTGTTGGTGGGATACAATTTATAGGAATCGATGAAAAAGTGCCTTTTTATTCACATTAAATTTAACATTTTGTCAGTTTGCCATAAAACCAGAGTATGATGTCAAACCGCGCCAATTCACCACAACATTGGCTAGCAGCGACCAATGTATTTATAAAATTGTCAAAATTACGGAAAGCCGACCTTTATCGTCTTTTGCTAGCGTAAAATTCGTTCGCGGTGCACGGTTATGGCGTTGTAACCGCGATTATTTGTTCCTGCGTTAATATTTCATCGAAAAAATATCCATATAATCCTAATATGTCTCAATAATTATGACTTCGATTATGACTTTTTAAAATTCCACCACATAACCTATATTATTATGTGTTTTGAGATACTTAACGCCAGCGCCGGATTTACGGACTGCTGGGAGGGCCACCCACCAAAATGAACCAAAACAAACAAAAATAAAAAATATATTAAAATAATACTGTAAAAGTGTCCCAAAATAAAACCAGCACCGCATCATCTTCTGAGCACTTGGTTTGATAACTTAGACCTGAAAATGCCTCTTGCAACAGAGCGCGAAACGTCGACTGCTTCAAAGTCATCAACGCGGTTTCCACCCGGAAATCAATATATCATCGGTATTGTATATGTATAATGTATATGTCCAGAATTTCAGATACCAGCTATAAACATAATATTTGTTATCGGAGGAAAGGGTACTATACTTTACCATCTTACGAAAATGAGCTAGTATCTACAAAAAAATTATAAAGATATATTTTCTATTTATTTATAACAACATATTAGCGTATTTAGTTGGTAGCGTAAATAGTGAAAACTCATTAACTTTTATGTGGAAATACAAAAATATACAAAAAATGAAGAATTGACTCTATATTCCTTAGAAGAACAGAATTGCTGTAAGTAGGCATATAGAAATTTAGTCAGTCACGATTGTCCAAATTCTATAGTGAGTGCTTTGCTTTGTTTTGTTTTGTTTTGTTCGGTTAATTTGATTTAATTTGTGTTTCTGCAACTTCATTTTAGTTAAATGTACACTGATTTAGGTAACTAGTTTAGGCTGATTTTGCAAAATATATATTTTTTTCTAATTATACTATTAAGTTATGGTTTGGTGGAAGAGCAACATAATATGTTGAACCACGCCATAAGATTGCTACTTTCTGTCTGAAATTGTATCTTGTTCATCTATCATTTATAAGCAATAAAGACATTTATTATTATTATTTATTGAAAATCTCTGATACATCTCATTAAATATTTGAAACCTAGATAATATAATTTAGATATAACATATAAATACTAAACTTACACTAATAATTTTGAAAAGTAATAAAGAGGATCAGGGCAAATTGGTAGTACCGAGCTTCGCTGAAGCCTAGGGTACTCCCTTTGCGGGTATCACTGCAGCTCTACCCAATTTTGAAAAACACAAGGCCATTTATGCTTTGCAAAGAAAAATTTCATTTTTCTTTGCAAAGCAAAGGAAAACTGCAGAAAACCCTTGCAGCCTCGTGCAAAGGTCATTAAAAACACACACACACACTCACACACACACACACACACAGACACACATTTATTAATAGGCAATATACATTAAAAGAAGGTAAAGATGAAATATTAAGCAGCAAATTTAGGGTTCTTTATGATAAAACTCTCCTCAAAATATTTGCGCTTCCCAAAACCGCAATTTCTTGAATTTCCCAGGGCGAAATTTTGCACGGCAACTCTTTAACATGTTTACTATAATTTAGACTAACTGCTCCCAATGCACCTACAATCACCGGAACAATGTTCACTTTCATTCCCCACATACGTCCAACTTCTATTGCGAGATCCTTATATTTAAGTTGTTTTTCAAGCTCCTTCCTTACAACATTCGCATCAGCAGGTACCGAGATTTCAATAAACGTGCACACCTTCCTCTGGAAATCCTTTACCACGATATCTGGCTTATTAGCATCAAGCATTCTATCAGTGACAACAGGCATGTTCCATAATATGGTAATATGATCATTACACACAACAGGAGATGGGATGTGGTCATACCACCGAGACACATCCATTGCTAAACCTAGTTGGGAACATAAATTATAATGTATATATGTTCCCACCCTATCATGCCTAGCAATGTAATGCGACTCAGCTAAGACTGGACAAGCCGCCAATAAGTGGTAGACATGTTCCGGAGCCTGATGACACAATCTACAGCTCCCATCATGAGCAACTTTCATAATCTTCTGTTCATGATATCTGGTACGAATTGCCTGATCTTGCGCCGCAACAATAGAGGATTCCGTTTCAGCCTTAATGTTCCCATGACAAAGCCAAGATTAAGACCCAGATTTTGAAATACCATCACCCTCCACAATTCTTAAAAATTGACCATGCATTGGCTTACTAACATAATCCTCCCTCATTTTCCGATTCATTCTTAACTTAATCTCCCGCTTTAAACTCGCCACCGAAGTTTTATTTCCGTAATTTTCTAGTTCTTCGACCTGAAATTTTTCTAAAATTAGTTTATGTTTACTAATTATTGACTTACCAGAAGTATCCCTAATTAATTGTTTAATAACTTTATCTTCCTTGTTGGCCTTTATAAAATTTCCTAAATTTAACATTTCCAAATCATAAATATTTTCCAATTGCTGCAAACCACGACCTCCATCTAAACGATGCAGGTATAGCCTGCAAACATCGGACCTAGGGTGAAACATAAAATTTAATGTTAACTGTTTTCTAGTTTTAATGTCCAAATCGCGTATTTCCTTCTTCGTCCAGTTTAAAACACCAACACTGTATCGAAATATAGGAATAGCATATGCATTTATCGCTTGCATTTTATACTTTCCATTTAAACCAGACTTTAAAATTTTCCTCACACGCTTAATGTATTCGCCTATAACCTTCACCTTCATGCCTTCATCATCAATACCAAAGGCTTCATCCATTCCCAGATACTTATATCTAGTATTATCTGTTAGTTCGTTAATACTAGTATGATCATTCAGGCATATGTCAGCGGTTTTCTCAATTTTGCCTTTGACAATACTAATTTTGGCACACTTCTCTAAGCCAAATTGCATCCCAATATCGTCAGAGAATTGTTTAACAATGCTGAGGCTCCACTTCAACTGCTCATCATTTTTGGCATAAAGTTTCAAATCATTATTATTATTATTATTATTTATTGAAAATCTCTGATACATCTCATTAAATATTTGAAACCTAGATAATATAATTTAGATATAACATATAAATACTAAACTTACACTAATAATTTTGAAAAGTAATAAAGAGGATCAGGGCAAATTGGTAGTACCGAGCTTCGCTGAAGCCTAGGGTACTCCCTTTGCGGGTATCACTGCAGCTCTACCCAATTTTGAAAAACACAAGGCCATTTATGCTATGCAAAGAAAAATTTCATTTTTCTTTGCAAAGCAAAGGAAAACTGCAGAAAACCCTTGCAGCCTCGTGCAAAGGTCATTAAAAACACACACACACACTCACACACACACACACAGACACACATTTATTAATAGACAATATACATTAAAAGAAGGTAAAGATGAAATATTAAGCAGCAAATTTAGGGTTCTTTATGATAAAACTCTCCTCAAAATATTTGCGCTTCCCAAAACCGCAATTTCTTGAATTTCCCAGGGCGAAATTTTGCACGGCAACTCTTTAACATGTTTACTATAATTTAGACTAACTGCTCCCAATGCACCTACAATCACCGGAACAATGTTCACTTTCATTCCCCACATACGTCCAACTTCTATTGCGAGATCCTTATATTTAAGTTGTTTTTCAAGCTCCTTCCTTACAACATTCGCATCAGCAGGTACCGAGATTTCAATAAACGTGCACACCTTCCTCTGGAAATCCTTTACCACGATATCTGGCTTATTAGCATCAAGCATTCTATCAGTGACAACAGGCATGTTCCATAATATGGTAATATGATCATTACTCACAACAGGAGATGGGATGTGGTCATACCACCGAGACACATCCATTGCTAAACCTAGTTGGGAACATAAATTATAATGTATATATGTTCCCACCCTATCATGCCTAGCAATGTAATGCGACTCAGCTAAGACTGGACAAGCCGCCAATAAGTGGTAGACATGTTCCGGAGCCTGATGACACAATCTACAGCTCCCATCATGAGCAACTTTCATAATCTTCTGTTCATGATATCTGGTACGAATTGCCTGATCTTGCGCCGCAACAATAGAGGATTCCGTTTCAGCCTTAATGTTCCCATGACAAAGCCAAGATAAAGACCCAGATTTTGAAATACCATCACCCTCCACAATTCTTAAAAATTGACCATGCATTGGCTTACTAACATAATCCTCCCTCATTTTCCGATTCATTCTTAACTTAAGCTCCCGCTTTAAACTCGCCACCGAAGTTTTATTTCCGTAATTTTCTAGTTCTTCGACCTGAAATTTTTCTAAAATTAGTTTATGTTTACTAATTATTGACTTACCAGAAGTATCCCTAATTAATTGTTTAATAACTTTATCTTCCTTGTTGGCCTTTATAAAATTTCCTAAATTTAACATTTCCAAATCATAAATATTTTCCAATTGCTGCAAACCACGACCTCCATCTAAACGATGCAGGTATAGCCTGCAAACATCGGACCTAGGGTGAAACATAAAATTTAATGTTAACTGTTTTCTAGTTTTAATGTCCAAATCGCGTATTTCCTTCTTCGTCCAGTTTAAAACACCAACACTGTATCGAAATATAGGAATAGCATATGCATTTATCGCTTGCATTTTATACTTTCCATTTAAACCAGACTTTAAAATTTTCCTCACACGCTTAATGTATTCGCCTATAACCTTCACCTTCATGCCTTCATCATCAATACCAAAGGCTTCATCCATTCCCAGATACTTATATCTAGTATTATCTGTTAGTTCGTTAATACTAGTATGATCATTCAGGCATATGTCAGCGGTTTTCTCAATTTTGCCTTTGACAATACTAATTTTGGCACACTTTTCTAAGCCAAATTGCATCCCAATATCGTCAGAGAATTGTTTAACAATGCTGAGGCTCCTCTTCAACTGCTCATCATTTTTGGCATAAAGTTTCAAATCATCCATATAAAATGAATGACCAATTAACTTTTCGCCAGGTAATAACTGAACACCAACTTTATCCTCGTTCAATTCCCTAGACAGCGCAAACAGGCCTATGCAAAACAGCAATGGAGATAAACTATCACCTTGAAATATGCCACAATTAATATTAATCGGCTCTGAGAAAACACACGAGTCTTCTCCCCGCAAGCATAATTTAGTAGACCATAAAGACATACATGAGTTTACCAAAAAAATAATTTTTTGGTACCTAAAATTTTAGTTAATAATTTATAACTACAATTTAAACAAGTAATAGGTCTATATTGGGATACTTCCATTGTATTCTCCGTTTTGGGAATCAAAACAGTAACACCTTCAGTCAGCCACGACGGTATCAGTTCCGGATTATTAACCATATTGTTAAAACATTTTACCAAATGTTCATGCAAAATGGTTATCCTTTTAAGCCAAAAATTAGGAATTTTATCTGGACCAGGAGCTTTCCAAAGTGCTAAACTTTTGCAAGCATTTGAGATGTCATCTTTGGAGAGAAGTACATCTTCCATTGCTGGATAATGGTTATTACGCCTCTCCTCGCGTTTAATCCATTCCGCTTATTATTATTATTATTATTATTATTATTATTATTAATATTATATTAAATCTTGTTGACAAACAACATACTGTGTCTTAGCGGTCATGATTGTATTACATAGAAAATTTTTACCTATTTCTAGATATAGAAATGCAGTACATAATTAATCTGCTTTTGTAATTTAGTCGAACTGATTTTCAAAACCACCGGCACTACTCCACATAAAACAAAACTGAAACTTATTATTAGCGGGGTTCGATCAAAATAAAAACTATTATTAACTTTATTTACTGAAAATTGAAATCTAACTATGTACTGAAAACTGAAATACTCATATTTACCTACTGAAAACTCATATCTTACTCATATTTTTAGACGTTCTTCTTAAATCTATTTGGCTTACACTATGAATATCGGAAATCAGTGGATAAAACGGTCGGATAGAACATTTGTTTTGGTTAGTTTTTTACAATAAAAGATTGTTCAGTTATATTTTCTTTCTTATTTCTGTATCTACCACAATGCACAACTAACTATACTATTGGGACATATGAAATGTTTTGTTCTTTATTTCAATTAGTATTCTTTAAAAAAAATGTATAAATGAACTTTAAAATAAAAGAAGAACAAACAGTAACTAAGAAAGCTAGCTTCATGTTTATTTTTTGTACCTGTTTCCATGTTGACAACGATGATGGAATAATTATTTAAGATGCAAATTTGTTTCAACTATTCACAATATATTATAAACTCCCCCCCACCCCGGAACCTCAGCGTCCGCCCTTCCAGTATTAAAAGTATTAAAAGTTGTCACCCTACTGTAAAGTGGCGAAGTATTGTAAGAGATCAATTTGTTTGAAAAACTGTCTTAAAGTTGAGCTACTTTTTAGGGCTCTACATGAGAACCTCCCCTTAAACAAATTTTAGAAAATGTGTTCCTAAATTCTTTGGCGTTCATTCAATGCTTAGGTACTATTGGTCACACGATAAGTAGTAAGTTATTCAGAGAAACGTCATTATTACTTTTATACAACCGAAACAGAGACAAACCTATACAAATAGAAGCTTTTGGAAAAACATTAACGGCAATCAATCATCCGCCAACAAACAAAAAAGCGCCAAACAAAAAACCAAATAATAAAAAAGCGGCATAATGGAAATGGAAATATTTATCCAGTGCAGTCACTGGCACTAAAACTCTTCCCCCTCATCAAAAGAAAAACAGACACGGTATAAGTAATTACCGATCGTGAATTATTCATCTATATATACGAGTCGGTCCAATACATTAGCCCACATTTTGCCACGTAATCCCGTTTTACGGACAGGTTATTGTGGCATATTGGCGTCCACTTGCTTCCGTAACGGCGGATATTAATAACAATGTGGAATGTCACTTTAATACGCTAGCTCAGCTAGCTGTAGTTAGTAGTTACGTATAAGTTGTCGACGCTACTGACTGAAAATAATCGGATTATACTTGGACTTTCCAGTAGCCCGTGTTGAGCTCGTGGCCCTCGCAATCCGTCAATGGATTATTGTCGCCGACGTCAAACTGACACTAATCCTTAATGTTTATGGTCCATGGTAATAAATTCGGTAGCCGCAATATTCGGTAATCACAAAATCGATTGCGTAGACAGATTGCAAAATGTCCGAAAAGGAGATTTATTTTAACATGTACTTTATGATAAAAAATCTGTTATGGCCAGGTTCGTGAGTTTATCATACTATAGTTCTCTCAGAAACAGTTGATAATATCTTAATACAAGTTGATGGCAAAACAATTAGGATCAAAATCAATTACTAGAGTGTTATTTATTAGAACCCAGCATCCTTTACCTTAATAACAGCATATTGTAGTTGACAAAAACAATCACTCAACAATATTTAAGTATGTATTCATACCGATTCTGTAAAAAAATGACTGACCACTTGGAACCGTCGTAAACTTTGTTTAACAACAATTTTTCTTTGCACTATTATTGGCAACAATTGTTGCTAAATAATTTAACCATGTTTCCAAGTGACTAGTTGTCGTTGTAAAAATTAGTGGTTTTTGGGTTTTTCCATATCCGTAATTTGCTGTTTGTACGGAAAACAATTTATAAAAGAATAATAAAAGAAAACAAAAAAGGTGTTTGAGATTTGTAAATAATTTGCGTGGTTTTAAGGTTTCAACGCATATTGAGGATTTGTAATTTAGGGCCTTATTCTGTAATAAATAAGGCAGTAGCTTTCCAACGTTTTGATTCAATTTTGTTCTTATGGCGACATGTTTCGTGTTCTAAGACACGTCTTCAGGCCAAGCTGAAATTACAGAACAACGTCAGTATAAAACAACTTACAAAAATGCACATCCTCAATATTCTATACATTAAATTATACATTATTCATAGCCACCTTATTCTGTAATTTCTATTGATAAAATTATGTTAAAAATTGCTGACTGGTGAGCATAATGTTTGAAGTTTATTGAACACTGTTGTATTTTGGGGTTAGAATTTGGAGATATAAAATTATTGTCAAAAATTACTAATAATTTTCAACACAGCAACATCAAACGTCAAACATCGTACTTACAAAATTACTATTTTTGTTTTACAATTTTAATAGAAGTTTTAGAGGGCTATAACCCTTGTTAGGAAATGGATCGAATTAGGACTCTCAGGTTTTTAAAAACGTGCGGATTCGATTAAAAAACGGCACATAACACAACATTTTCTCTGTAACATGACTGTAGTATATGGTTGTTTGGTGAATAAATAAATAACGCTTCTTTTTCAGTCAAAGATTGTTAAAAAGATATATTTCCAGTTATTTCAAAACATAGCAGATGTTTTGCCCTCTAGTCTGGGGCATCCTCAAGGCAGATTTGCGTGGTGGAAAATGGCAACAGAAATAAAATTGCACCAGTTCATTACAAAGTACAACATCAACAAAAAAAAAACAGTTTATCCAAATTTCCAATTATGTATGTAGCATGTACAATCCGCGCCAAAAAAAGTCGTACACCACTTTGACTTATGCAACCAAATGCACTGAACATATTTTTGTTAGCTTTGTAAATGGTACTTTTATAACCTATACACTGTCAATCTGACATTAATCTTAAGTACGAAACATGCATCAACTGTCAAGTTGACAAATAAAATCAAGTCAGTATTACATTATGTAAAAATTATCTGTAACCCTTTTTTTGGCGCGCATAATACATATAAACAAAGGTAACAAAGCTAGACAACTTAAAATTATTTAATTTTGCATATTTTTATTTGATTTTGCTAGATTTAATAGGTTTTTGTTATTTTTTATGCTATCAAACATTTTCGGATATAGTTTTGTTAGACAATCAGTAGATACAGAACTAAGGCTATGCCTAACTGTATGGTACACTGTACAGTCAGCAGCAAGAATTAAATCCTTTTCTTTTTCATCTCTTGCAGTAGCAGTAAAAAATGTTGGTTTTGAAACATTTGAAACATTATGTTTGTCAATTTTCATGTGCTGTTTTAGGCCTGGTCTGGGCCTGGTGCACACATTCGTGTTTTAACCGCACGGTACCGCTGCGGCACCGCAAGTGATTGCGGCATGTCTCATGTCACACCCGACTTGCGGTGCCGCAGCAGCGCCGTGCGGTTTAAACGCTGATGAGTGCACCGGGCCTAACATCATTTTCACCACCGTTTTGGCAAAAATTTTTGTCATTAATCTTTAGCCATAATCTTATATCTGTAAAATTCAAACTTCCAGACTAACCGAACATCGCCAACTCAACAAAAGACCAACAAAACAAAACAAACTATGTAGCGCCATCTATAATAACATGACGTAAACCATAGCGCCATCTTACATAAAATGTTGTAAACCATAGCTACGCCACAAACCCCCGGAGTAAAAACTGAAAAATCGTTCTTTGAGGAACCGAAAATCGGGATTTTGGCTTCCCGCTAACCGGGACGCGGGACAAAGTAGTATAAAATCGGGACGTCCCGATTTTGGGGTCCCGGAAAAACCCAGGCAAAACCGGGATGCCTGACAGCTCTAGCATCGGATTAAGGTACCTTTTAAATTATTTATTGATAATAATTACAAATTAACATAATTGCGTAATTATAGTTACATATTTAACAATTATTGCCAGTACTTAAACAAACTTTGGAGGGGCAAGGGAGGGCATAAACTTAACTTCGCTGTCAAAGCGCCATCTATGAATCTATCTTTCACTATGTGTGACAGACAGTTCAACAGTATCGGTCATAACAGTATCATTTTAAATTAATGAATTGAATCATTATTTATATCATTATACTTCAAAATTTGCATAGTTCTACTACTAGTATAATTAAACAATAATTCCTATTTTCTAATTGTTAGGTATTACAATTTTGACAGCTACATGTTTACAAATAATGCTACTAGGTATCGCTACTAGCAATTCGCTAGTGCAATACGTCAAATATTTCTGGTTTCATTGTCACAATCTACTCTATTGATCCACATCGACATAATTGAAGTGTAGTGCTATAATAGCTATAACTAAGTGCCATGGAAATGTACGGGCAATGTCGTGCCACCCAGTTCTACCTGGAAACCATCGATAACGTTCTTCAGAACGTAACTCCGTTCTTTTACGAAGAAGGTTACGATGACGAAATGATCGAGCAACTGAGAGCATTATGGTTGAATAAATTGCAAAGTGGCAAGCAGAATTCTGGCGAAGATAATGATTCAGTCAACACAGTTGCAGATCTAGAAGATATTCCACCACCTTTGGACGCAATGACGATGATGGCGTTAAAAAGTGTACCGCAAGTGACTTCTATACCCATGCAAACTGAGACTCCTGCAACAGTAGTTGCCCAACAACAACCAATCAAAGACGTAAAATCTTCTCAATCAAAAGTGGTGCCTTTCGTCAAAGAAAAGGTGGTTTATGAATCAGAGGGAAGCACATCCGATACCAATGATACTGGAGATAACTCGGTGAATGAAGATGAGGAAAATGCAGCCAAAGAACAAGAGGAAGCCAATATGGACGAGTCTAGTCTAAACTCTGAGGATGATCTTAGTGACGATGGTCTTGCCAATTTCACCACGGATAACTTGATTATGTGTCAGTATTCGAAAATTAATCGTGTCAAGAATAAGTGGAGGTTCAACCTGTCCCATGGCATCATGTTTTTGAACGGGGAGGAGTACGTTTTTTCCACTGCAAAAGGTGAAACGCAATGGTGAATGTGCAAGTTTGTGTTCTTGTTTTTTAGTTGATAGGTTTTTGAATAAGATAATTTCTATAATAGATAATCTATTCTTATTACACGTTACTTACTTCTGAGGAATTTATAATGTTTACCTCTGGTAGTTTTGTACATGTACCGCATTTATTTAAATTAAATAAAAAATCATTAATGCTTGCTATTTTTTTAAAATTTTTAAGCTATTATAGCCTCCAATACATTCCCTTTAACGGCGAAAGTGTGGAAAAATGAAATAATTAGTTCGAAACGACACTGGTTATCTAGTATGTAGGTATAATCTACTCTTATATGTAGGTCACGAGTTTTCAGTTTTTTTTTGTGGCCTTCAACAACGTTGGAACTTTGCCATTAAATAATTTAACAATCTCACCATCTGTTATATTTTTTATTATATTTAAATGTTTAATATACGGTGTGTTAATTTTGTCAGTCATTGTGAGTTAAATTTATGTATAACAAAAAATAAGACAAAGAAAATACATATATCAAACAAAGCGAAACAAAAATATAACCATTACTTTAATAAAATGTCATTTCTAATAACAACATTGATAGCAGAAAAAATAAAAATTTACATGATAATATTGATGATTATTTGTAAATGTCATTCTGAAAAACATTTACAAACTGATAAAACCGGGGAACAGCTGGGGAAAACAACAAAAATAAAGTAAAAAATCTTATGTGGCCAGGCACATCACTTTATCATACTATGTATTTATAAAATTAATAGCAAATGAGATTCTATTTGATCGAGATCGGTCGTATCTGCATTAAAAAAAGCTAGTTAGCCAGGATTTGACAGATATATTAATACAATGAAAAGTGGTCGGATTCCTTTTTTTATTTTATTTTAGCAATCGCTACATGTTTCGTGTCCTACTGGGCACTTCTTCAAGCGCTATAGGAACTGAGATATAAATTACACAATTGACAATCAAATCAAACTCCAAAAAACTCAATTCAAAACTTACACTTTGTCAGGCGCGGCCCATGGAGAACATAAAACAACATACCAAGGTCACAAACAAACATATATATGAGACTGCAGAACAGATTTTTTTAAAAGATATTTTTACTTCTGCAGTCGGTATTGTCAAAATCATACTGCGTATGATAAAGTAAAAAGTTTTCTAAATTAGTTAACAATTGTTACTGCAATAACGTTGAATGTCTGAATTACATTATCAAGTTTTAAGAAGTTCTTCATAATGTGTTTCGCACAAATCCTGCATGATATCGACTATGAGAAATGTGAGGCAATAGTGCTAACAGTAAGGCACAAAGTAAATAAATGTCATTTTTAATGACAACTACATCATTGTACAGTTTGTACACGCGATTTGCATATCTATACATACAAGGAGCGCGCAAAGTATGGAAATATGACAAAATCTCTGAAACAGTTTGTTATTTCGAAAAATACTGGGGCACGTTGACTTTTGTGATTCATTATTTCCGACCACATTTTCGACTTGTGAATTGTTTTTTACTTCTGACGTCATCAACATTATTTTTGCAACACCATATTATACTGATTTTATAAATCTCTTAATTGTCTTAATGGTAATATACAAATGTAATTTAAATATACAAAAAGACAGTTGATATTTGGGGTAATAGTGATAACTTTTAACCGAATAGGCGTTTTTAATTGGCGTTGAATACGAATCCGCACATGAAAGTTGCATAATCACGTCAGATTATTGCATTTAATGTTGTCTCTTTTCTGTTCTCTTATATATAGTCGTCATTTCATGTTTTGCCTCGAGTTTATAAATCGCTTGTATGTAATTTAAGGGATTAGTAACATTTGATAGGTGAAAATTGTACTCAATAGGTACATATCGTCATTATGTTTTTTAGATTCACCTATGAATACATTCAAGATTTCATGATTTATGATTTACAATTTTATTGCCCACGTCGTTTTCAACTTATCCCATATTTTATGTTTGATATTGGTATATGTGTATCTGTTAATTGTCATAATGGATATTTACAAAATTTATGGCCTACCATAAATAAGTATGGGTGATATTGATAAAATTTGCTTGCTTATAGCACACAAATAGTCGTTGAAATACGACCCTGAAAGTTGTATATCACGTCAGGTAGGAACATTAAGATTTTTGTTGTTTCTTTTATGGAGGCGTCCGCACATCACATAAAAAATGTAAATGCTTGGTGAAAAACATTTTTGTCAACAACATTCAGGAATTCAGGCGACAGTAGAAATATTATGATTTACTTTATTTTTTTCGACAATATTCTAATGCAAGATCATAATGTGTTTTCGCCACCACTTTAGATTTTAGACAATTAAAAGATTTACAAAAATCAGTGTGAAAAATGGGATTGCCGTCTAACGTAACTGTCGATGATGTCATAACTTAGTAACTTTGTAACAATTGACGGTCGAAAATTCAATTCTCACAAACATGTGTATCTTAGTAATTAAAAATCGATGTCTCAGAGATTTTCACATGATTCAATGCCAGCGGCGCGTTATGCTATCATGGGGCCCTGGGCAATTTTGAATTTGGGGGCCCTCACATACAATGTTGAAATAAGAAGAATTACTTTTGTATACAAAAATACTAAACACAATAATACTGAATACAGTTCGGAACAACTAAAAATCATCAATAATAGGTAAGGTATTGATCTTTTTTCCAACAACATTAAATATACGTACTTACATAATTATTCAAACTAACAACAGATTATTCTTAAGAATTACAAAATAAGTAATAAATAGCTTAACAATTTAAAAATCAAAATTCGTAGCAAGTAAACCATATTATCTTAATAAATTAAGGGAATTTTTAACAAATAAATGTTTTCAATATTTTAAATATTTCAAAAACTGCGACAGTACATTCTTAAATATATTGTATTGTGATGCAGTTTTCATAGCTTTTTGAGATGTTACTTTTAATACATGTAAAATGTAATTTCCTATTTCTTTATCTAACATTACCTAAGATTCCGATTCCATATCATTAAAAAAATACTATTATTCCGAATGCCTTCTGCTATATCAGTTTTAACAAGATGAAACGTAACGTGTCAATATATCTAGTCCTCAAAGTTTGGAAGAAAGTAACCCAATACAAGGTTTAGGAAAAGACTTAAGCTAGTAACTTGAATGACTTTTGAATATACAGAGTTATGTATTTGTAAGAAGCAGACGAAATTCCATTTTTAAAATTTAGCATCCTGTATATTTTCCTGTCTTTTGAATTACAAATTGAAGTTATTGAACTGTAAAAACCGCATGTCCCTAAGGTCGATGGTGTAAACTTAATTCGTGTAAACGAAGATGAAATGTTAGAAGGAAGAAATTAAAAAATATTAAAAGAATTTCTACCGTGTCAATAACTCGTCGTTTTTGAAAATGACTTAAGTTATAAATACCAAGCACTTTTTAGTATAAAGTGTGTTTCTAAGCATTTTCTAAGCATTTCAAATTTGTCTATTTCTTGTCAACTTTTTAGAAAGAAATATATTGACTGGATACGTTTGTTTTTATACACACTGTGTAATAATAAGGACTTTGAAAGATTTACAGCATTTTGCAGATCGGATTTTTTATTTTACAGACTCGTTTGGAGCATTCATTTTTGCAGAATAGAATTCGTCGAATGAAAAACTTCGCAGAATTCATAAAGAGGGATCTCATTAGTCTCGTACAGTATTAGATCTAGTTTCTTCTTTTTGACGGAGCAAAGTAGTGTAATATAGACCTCATACATTGCCACCTATCATAATACTGTCCCATAGCCAAAAAGATTATAAAAGAAATCGAAAGAGGATATATTTTCAGAAAGAATACAAAGTATATAAACAATAAACACACCGACGAAATAAAATTAAAGGACTTACAAACCATTACGGTCCATTTTAATTACTGGACATCCAACACGCAAAATCAAAGTTTACGAGCATTACAAGTAGGATACGAGCAAAAGGTATGCCAGCAATGCCAACACTGCCAACGTTAATCAACCATTAGAACAGAACCGAACTGAACCGTGCGTCGAGACAGCTAAACCGTACATTAAAATCCGGATACGGTATCAGTCATAATTCAGCATCATTAACGTGGAAAGATGGGAGATATCGAGGCAATAAACATACACACGGTTAATCTCTATTGCTCAGATTCTAGGAACGAACCAGCTCCGCCCGCCGCCATCGCAGCTAAACCAGTGTTGGGCCGAGCAACGGTTGGACATCTCTTCGTGCGCTGGCTGTGGTCTCTCTGTGTATGTGTGTGTGTGTGTGTGTGTGTG
Source organism: Melinopterus prodromus (assembly GCA_964023965.1). NCBI lineage: Eukaryota > Metazoa > Arthropoda > Insecta > Coleoptera > Scarabaeidae > Melinopterus > Melinopterus prodromus. The sequence goes on from OZ030391.1 coordinate 17,925,017, forward strand.
ACTCACGGCCATTAATATTTAGATCGGTTAACCCATATATTTCCCAGAAATCAACGAATGTAATTTATTCCTGACGATAGCCATGGCCACGGCCAAATGGAGCGTAGAATTTAGAACGGGCGAGATGCGGTGATGGCTCAAGCGGATCCGGCACATTCCAATAACTTATAGATAGATATATCATGCGATGTCAGTGAATTGTGAGTGTGTGTGTGTAACAGGGATATTAGGTTTGACCGCAGCTAAGGAAAAATGTGGGAATTGTAGGAAAATCGTGTTACTCGGTCTATAGAGTGCAGTAGAATATGGTCCACGGTTTTTTAGTACCTGCTCATTAGTTATAAGGTTGTATTTGACATAATTTACAAATATTTGAAACCCCATTGCAATACCTGGTAGAAGAGAACTAACAAATAGTTTGTTAAACCCCATTTTATATTGAATATACACTACATATACATACATGGTGGAAATTAAGTAACGGAAAAATATCGAAAAGATCTAAAAGGGGTATAGCGATTAAAATTACAGCGACTACGGACAAGCTATTTTCAACGGCTTAAAGATTTTATTAGGTTATATGAGAAAATTTTCATGAAAATGGACTGTAAAGGTGAACCATTTTAAGAAAGCAATCTTAAAATCAAATCGACGTGCTTGATGTCTTGAGAATGAATTACCATTACCATAGTTACGTTACATATCGCATTCTTAGTAACTGTCACAAAATGAGACGATTAACAGAGCAGCAGAGAATAGAAGTTCTCATTATGATCGGTTACGGGAATAGAATTAGGACCTATGCAGAAGTGTGTAACCTGTTTGCAGAAAAATATCCAGACCAACGAATTAGCCAGTCGACGGTATGCAGAATTGATATCAAATTTCGGGGAAAAGGAACTGTACGGGATTTATGCAGCTGGACGTCCGAAAAAAGTTACGGACGAAGTCAAACTGGATGTTTTGTTGGATCTTGAGGAAAAACCACATTCAAGCACCCGTGGATTGGCCTTAGAGCATGACATCAGTCATACATCCGTTTTAAAATTACTATAAGAGTAAAAATTTAACCCCTACAAAATTCAACTTATTCATCAGATTGCCGAAACCGATACGAACCACAGACTGGAATTTTGTGAAAGCATGATGAACATTTGCACCCAAGATCCAATGTTCGCCAATCGGATAGTGTTTTCGGACGAAGCAACATTCTCGTTGTCCGGTTAGGTGAATCGACATAGTTGTCGATATTGGGCTAGAGAAAATCCGCATTGGACGGTCGAAGGGCATACACAACATCCCCAAAAAATAAATGTGTGGCGACCGATATTTGCAAATTTTTCAAAATGAAGTCATGCCAGCGTTACGGAGAATGTTTCCAAATAACAACAATCCAGAACAGGCAAATGAATTAAGCTGGTTCCAGCAAGCGCGGTGGTGCACCACCGCACTATGCCGCTAATGTGCGTAATTATTTGGACGCTACATTTCCTGGGATGTGGATTGGAAGAAGGGGAGCAATGGAGTGGCCAGGTAGATCACCAGATCTTACACAGCTTGATTATTTTCTGTTGGGTTATTTAAAAAATAAAGTTTATAAAGATCGTCCCAACAATTTGGAACACCTTCACCAGAAAATACAACTAACTTCCGAACAGCTTCAAAATGTCGTGGATGCGTTTTATAAACGACTTGCAAGTTGTCAAGTGGCGCAAGGTCGACAATTTGAACACTTGTGATAAAATTTAACTAGTTAGGCAGTTAGTTAATTAGTTTTGGAAGCTGATTTGAATTTAGAAACGCATTTTACGGTTATGATAGTTCAATTCACTTTAAATCAAATTGACTGTGCGTATCCAACCAATATTAATTCTTTAAAACCCATTTGAACGCTTTTTGAATATTTTCCAATTTTAATACATTTCCGTTTGAAAGTGCTTTGAAGCTAGAAACACATTTGGTGTTATTGGTGTTATTCACTTCACCATGAACTTTACTACAAATCAATTTGGCTGTCCGTTTCTCACCTGGCATTTTCAAATAAATACTATCGAGCAAAATTACCTAACGTGCTACCAACATTAGTCTAACACTCTAAACCGTCTACATAGATTATGTTACCTCTAACTTGTGTCGATGTTATTAATATGAAATGTTATTTCTACGTGAAAAAAAAATCTGATGTGGCCAGGCACATGACTTTATCATACAATATATAAAATTAATAGTTTCGCTGCATGAAAATCTATTCTATAGAGATAAATCGTAGGTATTGTCAAAGCATCAGCATTTGACACTACCTACACTACGTCATTAGAATAATAGTTATTTATGTCACAAATGCCGAAAGTACGGAATAGCGCGACGAGCGGTGATACGGCGCGTCACCGAAGGCGGAGTGTCGCCGTCGCATATGAGCGAGTCGCGCTATCTAGTTTTTGGCAGGAGCGACATCAACGTTTATTGTGTTGCCCGAAATACGTATTTAAAAAAAAATAAATGATTTCTGTATAGTAAATGCTAGGTTGGTACCACTTTGACGAAAGGTGCGTTATTGGAAATACTATAACGGCGTCTGCTATCACTGCCATTGTCACTAATGAAAACGCACCTTAAAAAGGTAATTCAAATTCTAACAGATTTATATTTGTTCATGACACATCCCTACCAACATACTAAAATGAAACTACACTCATCGCTATACTTTATTTATAATTTTCTCAATGTATCATTTTTAGAATTAGATATAAAGACGGGTTGATATTTCTTATCAACAAACAATCAAATTGGTGATCTTATTTTATTTGAAATTTGTATTTTATAATTTTGCGCACTACAGCGGCACGTACCATAGTGGTTCTCCAACCTCTAATGAGATCAGCTGTTTTCGAATGTGACAACACAAAAAAATATTTGTCAAAATCCTGGCTACTATTTAATTTCATATCAATGCAGATGCGACCGATCTCGATCAAATAGAATTTGCTCTTGAAGGTAAACTATTAATTTTACCAAAAAATGTTATAGGCATAAATTAGTCAAAATTTCCTCTACTTTAATTTCTTAATTAACTATTTTGTCCAAATTACAGAAATGGCGGCTCATTTTCAAAATCCTTGAAAAAGGCTTAGAATAAACTAAAAAGCTAAACTATTAATTTTACCAAAAAATGACATAGGCATAAATTATTCAAAATTTCCTCTGCTTTAATTTATTATTTAACTATTTTGACTAAATTACAGAAATGGCGGCTGATTTCTAAAATCCTTGAAAAAGGCTTGGAGTAAACACCCAGTTCCATTGGACCCTTTTGAACCAAAAGCTTTTCAACTCTAAGTTTGGTCATGAAACTTCTAAATATGAAGTTCCGTGCCGATACCTTTAGTAGTTTCTCCGGAATCGGATTCACAAAAATTGAGTACACACACACACACAGACATTTTTTTGTACCTTGGTCAAAAATGTTCAGGGGACCCAAAAAGACCTATTTCCGCTAAAATCCCATTTTTTTTTTCGGCACGATTACAATACTTTACATACTGCGTATGATAAAGTAAAAATAATTATTAAAGTAATTATGGTGGAATAACAAATGTTAATACCACTTCCAAATTAGGAAAAATTAGTAAAATTTGTCTAAAATCTACAGACAAACTAATAGGGTAATTTAATATGGGAATCAGAAGAACAAAATACAAAAAATGACACTTGAAAAACACATACAAATTAGGAAAAACGGCAATTTTTCGCAAATCTATAGACAAACTTGTGTGATATAAGTGTGATATAATATGGGAATTAGAAAAAAATACATAAATAGTGTCAAAATCAAAAGAAAGCCAAAAGTTGGTAAGTAGTAGTTTGCCATCATTAAAATTATTGAAAATTTAGGTACGCTTTTGGCTTTTTCATGCCTGTGCAATATTATGGTTGAAATTTCCCTGTATAATACAGCCTTATATGTATAAGAGAAATCATCAAAGAAATTTTTAAGTTGACTTTGATAGAACAGAAAAGAGTAATAAAAGAAAACCAATTTTGATTATTGGGATGTAAACGATATTTAACTCAAAACCAATGTAAAGGGTACATTTCTATTTTGAATTTTTAAATTTGTCTATTTTTGTGATTCTAGAATCGTTTCTATCATGATGTTTGGGATGAGACCATAATGTTGTCTTGGTTTTAGATTTTCTGTTTCATTCGACTTTCATTTGACATGGAATTTAAAATCAACAGTTTGCAACTCTGTCGTCGTTCTATTCACGCACTTGTCTACACAAAGCCAGGAAATGCATGAATAATGCAATAATATTCTTAGTTATCATCAACTTCAAAACTTTTCACAATTTCATTTCCCTGTAGGTCGTTCTTTTCAGTTGCGTTTTCGCACACGCACTGCAATCATAGTAATGCGCGTCCCTCCCCACATACGTATGCTAATGTTCCCGCTAAACCACAAAACCTACTCACTCAAAAAATAGGCCCTTTACGAGCCACACAATTAAATAGATAAAACATCCGCCGGCATCATAAATCAAGCAAGCCGCCAACAAAAGCTCGGCGAACGCTCGCGCGATCGTCATTTGTCCGCCCGGGTATCATTTGTTACCGCGCACGCATCGCCGCCAACTTGACCGAAAGAAGAAAAAATGGTTCGAGGATTCTCGAGGGTATCTCTCGGATTTTAGGAGGAAGCGGGACCATTTCTCATCGCCGCATGTTGTTGCCGGTTCTTGTTGTTGTGGGAAAAGCTCAGAGCCACGCGATCGCCTATTGTCGCGGCGTCGGCGTCGCTGGGAACAGTCGAACGTCGACCGAACTAATAGTCACCCCGTTTCCGGTTCAGCCGGAAGTAGAAATAATTTCCTCGTAACGGCGTACATGAATCAATGCATCCACCGTCCTTTGTCTGCCGGGTAGATAATGCAAAACAATTAACTCGGCAGTCTGGCTGGCATACTAATTTTGGCGAGGAGAGAGAAATTACTAGCTCGAAGTACGAAATAGAACAGATTCGTATATTTATAAAATTTTGTTTTAAAGTTAGCCTCAGAATCTATTCTAATAGTATTCTAATTTAGTTTTAGTTTTATGTCTTATACTGAATATTAAACTTAAATATATTCTATGATTTGAAAAGTCACGTTAGCCAGGTAAAATATTTAAATGGAATAATACTAGGTATAATTAAAACATTTATGTGATTCAGAATAAAGCAAAAATGTGAAGTTTGGGTTCTATTATTTATTTAATAATACGTTTCTGGTTCTATCTAACAAAGAGCAGAGAGAAAATAGTACTTACAGGCACCAGCATAGGTACCAGTCGGTTGTTAAAATATGTTATTAAATAATACAAATTCAAGCGTGGAACAAGGGGTTTTATCATCAAAATTATTGGAAAAACAATTGCCATGAAGACTGCTGGCATGAATTATTCTTTGTTTTCAACATTGTGTTTGATATTGAATCTTTCCTTGCCAACATCTAGCTTTAGGTTATAAATTTAGCATTGTGTGCGATGTGTCGTCAATAAGAAACCGAAAATAACTTTTGTCTCTTAAACTAAACAAAAGAAAAACATGGGCCAACTTACGTTTTAGTGATAAAATTTCTCATTGATGGTGAGGCAGTAAAGAATTGGGCATATAAATAAAGTAAGGAACAATGACTGTAACTTCTATGTTTAACAAAAATTTGAATTTTAAAAAAGAACGACAAGATACATTGAATTAAATTACTGCCAAGACCAATTATCCGATTATTTAATGAAAAGACCGAAACCCTGATAATGTTTGTTGGTAGTTTCAACAATAGACCATTTGGGACCGAAGATGGCGCAAGCCGAAACATGTCTCCCATGTAAATAAAAATAAAACGATGCAAAGAGAAGAGGATTTTATTACGCGACCCAGCTTACTCTAACAAAAATGTTTTACTATACCTGCTATAAGTAATTTTTTTATTTAAGTAATTAGCTTTTTAATAGAACGGTATATTTTTCTATCTTTAATTTGGAAACTTTTTTCTGAATTCAATCGTGTCTTAGCCTTACATCAACAAATTCTTAAGACAATCAGTTGAAGTACTATTTTCAATTCTGTATTTCTCGAAAGGAAAATATAAGGGCATAAAATTACAATTAAATCACCGTTAATATAAAAAAAAGTGCTAAATTGCAGAAGTACAAGTAGTCGAGAACCAAAATATAGTCGGTGGCGTTAGCAACATTAGGCACTGAAATATTTCAGTGCTGGATACCAGCACCAAATTTTGCACACAGCATGTACACATTGTACACATATTAAGGTTTAAAAAACCGCCGGAGATACACTCTTGGGGGTCAAGCTCATGCCTTTATAACGTCCTCAAAATGGCGGATTTAAGTCAGTGTAGCGAATTATGTTATCGCACCGTACCGTACCGCACCGTACCAAAAGTTGGTATTAACGTATCCAGACACATTTTTTTAATTGTTAATATTCTTTCCGCCCCCACTAAACCCGTGCAAATTTCAGCTAACGTCTATAAACATACGACTAATATAGATGTCATGAAATACGCCGGCCAGGCTGTTCATGAAATAATCCAAACTAACCCAGCTTTTCATAATATCAGGTATTTCACTATGTTACTATGATGTCAGTATTATTTGACAGTGTTGGATATAATAAGCTTTAACGCGAAAAATAATAAAATAAATATTGTACTAAGAATTCTGAATTATCGCCAATTTTCTTCCATCCCCAATCGTTTGGAACAGCGTGATGCTGAAGGTAATTTCTCCGTACAAAACACTGAAGTATTGTACTTTTGAGGTGATTTAATAAATCCTCACACATAGGCGGAATGTTTTTAATGGACCTGTTAAATTGATAGAATTAGATTCGCCTTGCTTCGCGTACAGTTTCAGCTGAGCTTGATGAATGATACATAAGCAACACGAAACGTTGAAGAAGCATAAAAGCATGCTTGTTTTCTGACAGAGACTGTGTGTGAGGCATATTTAGAAATTCACCAAAAGCTTCGTCTATTTCTCTAAATCCAATCCACGTTTTTCATGCAGTCGTTTTGCCGATACCTCCAAAACTTGAAACAGTGTCTGCCCCAGTAAAAACATGAAAGAAAGGAAGCAGGCTTGATACCCCAGGTGAAAGTTCTTTCTGCATTTGGTTAACTGGAAGATTTGCGGATGTTTTCCTGTTCCATATTCAATCCATAATTCCTCTACTTTATCTAACTTAGAACAGGCGTACGTCGCAATGACAACTACATCGCTGTTCACTGCTTAAGTGGTAATTTTGGTTAGTCCTTCAAAGGTACTGGCATCCCACATGTGAAGCAATAGACGGGCATCTGCTTCTTCATGAAAAATTGGAGATATATGGTCGTAGACTTCCTTGTTATTGGACCCAACCACAAGTTTTTTACCAAAAATCCAAACAAAATATTTTTTGTTACCAGTAAAGTACAGTTTTCTCGTGACCAAAAATGAAAGTAGAAATGTTTTTGAAAAATCCTGAAAACAAATGAATATTGTTTGTTATAAATACTGCCATACTGGCAACTAATGTAAAAAATATTTCCGTACGGATACATTTTTTCCCTCAGTTGCTTAGAATAGCTGTAATTTTATATATAATGAAATTTAGAGGGTTGTGCGAAAACCATCCTTCATGCACAAACATTTTTTAAAGAGCGTTACTTGAGCTTTAAAACGATATATTAACATTCAAAATTGGTTAAAAATGTACGAAGATACGTGCGGTAATATTATACTTAAATCCGCTACTTTGATGACGTCATTAAAGGATGATCTTGACCACCACGATAGTTTCTCCAGATGTTTTTTAAACCTTAGTATGTGTACAAGATGTGTGCAAAATTTGGTGCTGGTATCCTGGAAGATTGCTTCATGTAATTTATTACCTACATTATTGTTGGAGGAAAATTTGAATTTTCATCATATTGTCATCTATTTTGTTCACTAACATATTTATGTGATGGGATGACACAGAGACATTTCCTTAATCCACTGATATTTTTGCCTCTGACGCCCGTGTAGTAGGTTTGCAGGTTTAGGGGGGAATGACCATGACGGCGTTTTTGCACAGCTGTCATGTATTTACGTCACGATGTCGGAACTCTACTCATTAGGTGAGTCTTATTTGATCTAAAAAAAAAATGTTTTCAAGGTTTTTTCAAGTTTGGATAATTCCGTCGCCTTTTTTGTCGAAGCTCTTAAAGTTCATCATTTTGACCATTTTATAAAATGTGATGAACATTTTAAAAGGCTCGAAGGACGGGTTGAATCTGGCATATTAATGCTCTGGAAAACATGTGACAATAATTCTTAACTATTAAACGCAAAAACGTAAAAACGCAAACTAAAACACGAACATTTTCCACAAGTTACAATAAACCACGGTGCTTTTTAGTTGTCATTTAAAAAAGTAACACCACCTGACAGAATTCTCTAGGTAGGTTAAAAACTAAATCTTGAAACTATGAAAACTTTGAGGGAAACCTCCAGTGACAACTCTGAGTGGTATTTCATTACTGTATCATTAATTGTGTATAAGAGAAGTTTGCAAAATGTTGCTCAGTGTTATTACCTATATAAACAGGATATGATGTTCGCTAAAATATGAAATTTACAAATTTTATTTTATTATTTTTATTTTTCTTTTTTCCCTAAACCCACATTACTTTCTACGTACTACGTTCTACATCTAACAATACATAAAAATTCCTCCGGCAGTGACGACTTAAGGACATTCCCCTAGCATCATTAAGACAACAGTAAGTTTAAACTTTATGACAGGCTGAGGGAGTTTAACGGTTGAAAAACGGGCAAAAAGTTAAGTGTGCAATAAAGAGGCTCGAGCGCAATTTAGACGAACATTTGCTCGAACATCAATAGAAAGGTAAGTAGTCCGGCGAGACGACTCATTACCGGATCAAGAGGGGTCGCGCGCGCATTCAAATTGACTTTATATGTACCGGAAATAGTTGACATCGGGTAGTACGGTAAGTGATTCACGAGATACGGAAAACGGTCGCTTCGGACAACGAACTACTGCTGCCGATCGCAAGAGGGGACAATTGGGAGGACGGATTCAGGCAGTAGACAATGGACTAATTAGAATATCGAATGGACTGTTCCGTGGACACCAATCTAAATTGAAAATGGTCGTCTGACCCAGGTGATTGTGCCAAAGAATCGCTTTTGTTTGTTTGGTGTACAATCGCAAAGATTACCACGTATTATGCGAGAAAGTGTGCAGAGGAAACAAAGGAATTGTGGTCTTTGTGATAGTAATTATCTGGAAATTGTAAAGGCTTTGTGTTTGTATTGGTGGTAACGGTATTGTAGGAGAAGAAGAATTGAATACGATTTGCTACTCGGTGCATATTTTGTCAAGACAGAGGCTTTAAAACCAACATTTTCAATTCTTAGAGTCACATCAGTCAATCACTTTTTAGGAAAACTATGTAGGAGTGTAAGGCAAGAAAAAAGAGTACCAACCCTTACAATAAATTTTGCTTTATTGTAAATATAGTTTCCCTGGCATTGAAAACGACATTGAAAAAACAGCAATACTACGATGGCCCCAATATATTAACATTGTTTAAACCTACCATTGCGGGAGTTCATGAGCTCCGCAAAAGATGTTTTTGTTGAATATGTAACATAAAACTACAATTATTGACAAAATTATGTATAATTTAGAATTATTAACAATATGAAATGTTGATATTCGAATACCCCTGTATAATAGAGACTGGATATGGCGTTCGCTGGCATTATTACTGAAATAATAATAATAATATTTTATTATAGATTATGGACGTTATTATTATCAATTATTAATTTTTGACAGAAACTTAAAACCGCAAAATACTGACCGTTTTACGGTAAAATGATAGTGAACGCCGTATAATATTGAAACAATGTGATTTCCCGTAATAGCCAATTTTTCGTCTTCGTCTCGACTACTGTAGAATCAGTGTAAAAACATAAACTTGAAATAGTTACAGGGTGATTCATAACACGAAGCGAAAAACTTTTTGGATTCAACAACAAATTCTAAACATTAAAATCGAAATTACTTCGTTTCGATCTGCTTTTGTTTCCGAGAGCTCCTCACTTCATAGTGTCGTGACTGTTCAATTGATAATTTAATAAAATACACTTATTTATTAACGTTGACTCCTATTTATAATATTATAGTTGAATCTTTACGTTTTGATGTTCGCCAAAAATAATACGATGAGAATCTGCTAGGAAGTCTATAAAGCTTTAAATGAAAAACTATGTCACAACTTTGTGCTGTGAGACAGGCGTTTGTAAGCAGTTTCTTTTCATTGGTTTCTAGATTCAAAGCTTTGGAAATCATGGTACGAACTTTCCTTTCAAACTACTTATTCTACGTGGTGTAATAATAAGGCAACTATGGCCATACTATGGCAATAAACATAATAAACAATTTGACGTAATAGTTATGTATAAACCAAGGGCATGAAACGGATGTTTAATGAAAGGCCCGAGAGCTCTTTAAGACGCCCGAGGTAGTAAACATCAAGTAATGCCCGAGGTACATACAAATTTTTAGGGCCTACAATGATTTTGTTCCTCTGTTTGAATAATATTAATAAATATTTTGACGTTATCAATTGAAATGCGTATCTACGGAGTTGAATAACAATTCAAACAATTCGAAGTTGAGTGACAATACAGACAATTAATTGTCAAACTCATAACCTAATCGCCAATAATTGACATTGACGATTTAAAATTTACAATTTGATCGACAAATATTTGATATAATTGACATGTAACCATGGCAATCCTTAATGCCCGCGCTGGCGTTAAGAATCGCGTTAAGAATCCTTAACGCCCTCGCGGGCGTTAATTAGTATATTGTGTACCAAGCCGGAAAACCCGGAAAACCACTTTCTGGGCACACATAGTTTTTTATCCTACACAACAATATCGTAATAAAATCACCCGTTTCTAAAGACTAATCTCTGACATATTGGCTTTTGACAAATAAAATCCGTTGACGTTTTAATCACAAACGTCAAACCGAATCGAAACTGTGTTTTGATTGGACAGAGATATTGCATTTTCCGGGCTAGCCCCGAAAAGTGTTCATTACAGGCTGGGCTGGGGTGGCTGACAAATAGCATTTCTCGTGTCTCCATAGAGACGCGAAAACGACATTTTCGCATCGTGTAGGATAAAAAAGCAGATTTTGCCCAGGTATCTAAGATGTAAAATAACACATTATGCTCATGTAGGACATAAATAGTATATTATTTGACGAGCACATACTTCAGGATATAAATCGCGAGTATGAAGATTTGAACATGCGAGCGATTTATATCAGTTATGTGCGACTCGAATACCACATTTTATCTACGATCTGTCAAATAACTGTCAACGACATAGGTTTTGACAAACTTGATAGTAGTTTCGTATAATGATGACGGTTCCTCTGAATAATAAGGGCATTATTCAAACAAACTGTCATTATTATGCAAAGCTACTGTCATCATAATCATCGGTGAGTATCATGCTTGGGACTATAGTGATATTTACGTATGCAATGAACTTATTATATGTGAGTCGTAGATAAACAATATTGTTACTTCCATGTTTTTGCTAAGCATCATTTCAAGCAAGCGATGGATTTAATGCAAACAATTTTATTGTAACATCAAAACTCTGTTTTGAGTCGTATTAATTCGATCCAACTCGAGAACAAGCAATTAGTTGCAAAGTTAGAAAAATGTAGTAAACATTACGTTGTGATTTGCTGTATAAAAAATAAAGTTAAGAACATTTAACTTTCCCAAGATCCGTTTTAATTCCATCTTATGTCGGTGATAATGGATGTTTGATATAATTCCGATGATTATATAATGTCCTCTTGACTGTATTCTTAAATTACTGATTTATAGTAAGATTGGTGCGCAATCCATTGAAAACTGGAAGAAATAATAATTAATTATGTTGCATCCACTCTTACTACTGCAAAGTAAAATCCAAGATACCAACATGATCGCCAGAAAATCAGTTACAAACACCGGGTATAACGTACGTCACAATCGTACAATTCAACTGCACAGTGCACACTCGCACAGCTAAATAAATACAACTACCACAAAGCGGCGAGGGAATCGCTAGCCCTATTTATAATTCATCGTTAATCTAGGGCCGCAAATGAAAATTATTTGTCTTGTACGGTGATGGTGGAGTCCGCTTGTGTACACCGATCAATCACCGCATCAAAAGAAGTACAGCAAAACAAACGCGCGTGCCTTTGGGGAGGCCGGTCAATTAATTAATCGGACGTGGATGTCAATCCTCAGAGGCAGGCAAATAGCATGCCTGATGATTCGAAACGTTCGGAGGATCACTCTCCTATACTCAGCTGTGTGTATTTTCCCCACCGGATGTCCGATCAACGTGCTAAATATTGCGTGTAATTAATTCAAAGGCAAATATGTGGACCATTCGTTTTGGTACACATGTTTGTTACGAAGTCATCATACTAAGTTGCTTTATCTGTATAATATTATTAACTAAATAGGTATTTAAAACGAGAAGGATTAAGCAAAAATTAAAAAAAAAACAGAAAATGAAGGATGAATTTATGCCCAATAATATTATTGTGACCCGCACTGAAAAAGGGATCTTACGAAATGAATTGATGATACTCAGGTTAACATTTATTACTGTCGCACAAGTGCTGGTAGATAATTTCGTTTTTGTAAAATTTTAATACCCTAAATAAATAAACTAGGATGTGACAGAACTCGTGATAAAACTCTCTAGGTATGCTGAAATGAAAGCTGGAATCAGTCAACAGTTTAGACGTGCCAAAACAGTGCTGTTTACAGGCATGTGTCAGTTTTAACGATATTTTACACTACACTATTTTCGTGTTTCTCTAAATGTCTTTTTAGTAAGTAGAAAAAAATCTGATGTGGCCAGGTACCTACAGCATTTTATCATACTATACAGCACTGTCAAATGATGATAGTTTTAATGCAGACACGAGCGATTTCGATAAAATAATATTTGCTCATGGAGCTAAACTATTCATTTTACCAAAAAATGTCATTGGCATAAATTTTACAAAATGTCGTCTACTTTAATTAATTATTTAACTGCTTTCTCAAACTTACAGAAATGGTATCTCATTTGCAAAATCGTTGAAAAATTCTAAGAGTAAACCTCAAGTTTGGTCATGAAACTTCTAAATATGAAGTTTTGTCACACACACACACAGATAGTTTTTGTACCTTCGTCAAAAATGTGCAGGGAACCCAAAAGGACATACATCCGGTAAAATCTCAAAACTTTTATTCGACACAATTACAATACTTTGTCATACTACTACGTATGATAAAGTAAAAAGTTCTAAATAGTATAGGTAGTTGAAAATTCCGGGATATTATACTTTTTAACATTTTCGTAGCATAAACACATGCAGTGGAGGCATTTGTAAGGTCTGCCAACAGTGCCAATGTGGGACATTTTGTTTTGTTGCGACATATAGTAACATATACGTTTAACCTCACAGGCACACGCTACGCTCTGCACAATGCAATGGTTTAATTAATGTAAATTAATTTTCACTGGCCGATTTACAGCAAAATATTGCAGACATAATGTAGGGCATAAACCGGCATAAGTAGACAATAGAACCTTAAATGCACCAGATGGGCGATTCTGAAATAATCTTTTTCTAGTTACTAAAAAGAAGTATAAAAAGAGACCAAAGTAGTGTAATATAAAATAGCCTTTAGTCCAACGTTTGGCAATAAGAAAATAGCACTAAGCAGAGTCGTCTAATAATTTCTCCCTTCAATGATAAAGCTTAAAGTTGAAGCTTTTGTTTCAGCCTACATATAGACTTTAATTACATAAAATTTTATAGAAGTGGAATATAAAATAGGGTGACTTTTTAGTACCCCAAGGTCGCTGACATGAAAGGGGGGTTAACAAATTGTCCCTCCTTTCGAACCGTCCAAAGTTTCAGCCTACTAAGAAAAATCTATTACTTCAAACTAAAAGAAAGGTCTACTTGATATAATAGGGGTCTTGCACTAAGTCTCAAAATTTAAAATTAATACGCTCTATTAGTGCCAACCGTATACCGGAACTATCCGCAAACGTTTTTCGTTAAAGAAAAAAATCGGTTCGTACGCAATTAATAATATTAAAATCGGCTTCGTACCTTTAAATATGAACGGGCTGTGATTGGTGTGACGTAGCATGCCTGGTCGAAGGCCACGTGACAAGAGCTAGTTACGATGCGATTGTCAGGCCTTCACTCTTTCTACAAAATGTGAAAATATTGACATTAATGTTGGACGTACGTCTTCTCAGACGACTGTCACTTTTGACAACAAGCAAACATTTCATGACACATCTATACTTATTCGTTAACAGAACGCACACAACGTCCTCCAGATGCTATACATTTAACTCGATGCTGGTATCGT